>CM053622.1:792760149-792786314 GCA_028646595.1 Phalanger gymnotis | reverse complement strand
GTCTATTCTTTAAGGTGTTATTTTCTTCAGTATTTTTTGGGGTCTCCTTTAGCAAGTTGTTGACTTATTTTTCATGGTTTTCTTGCATCACTCTCATTTCTCTTCCCAATTTTTCCTCTACTTCTCCTACTTGCTTTTCCAAATCCTTTTGGAGCTCCTCCATGGCCTGAGACCAACTTGTATTTTTCTTGGAGTCTTTTGATGTAGGCTCTTTGACTTTGTGGACTTCTGGCTGTATATTTTGATCTTCTTTGCCACCAAAAAAGGATTCTAGAGTTTGAGTTTGAGTCTGAGTTCATTTTTGCTGCCTGTTCATGTTCCCAGCCAGCTATTTGACCCTTGAGCTTTTTGTCAGGGTATGACTGCTTGTAGAGTAGAGAGTACTTTGTCCCAAGCTTTAGAGTCCAAGTGCTGCTGTTTTCAGAGCTACTTCTACTCCACCGTCACCACAGGCTCTGTCACAGCAACTCTCCTCCTCCCCCAAGAACCACTAACCAGGACCACAATCCAGATCCAAGCAGGGCACAGCAAGAGAAATTTGCCTCTGTGCCCACAAAGCGCTCCTTGCACTCCTGCTCTGATCTGCTGCTAGATTCCTCCCACCGTGTGAGCCAGGGTCTCGGGAAGCAGTTGATGCTGGAGCTCTGGAAGCAGCCTCAGGAGCTTCCTCCTGCTGCCACCATGACCACTGCTCTACCTCTGCCACCCCTAGGGATGGGGCCAGACTGCTCTCACCTTGATTCTGCAATTTCCCACTAACCTGCTGTTTGGTGTTTGTGTGTTGAGAAGTCTGCCACAGCTCAATGATTCATGGCCTTAAGGCCTGTTTCAGTTGGGTGACTCCCAGTCTGGTCTGTCCTGGTATGGCCCATGCTGGGCTGTGCTCCACTCCCAGCACCGTGTGATAGACCCTTCCCAGCAACCATCCAGGATCTCCTGGGCTGGAGACCTGTTTCCCTATGCTATTTCATGGGTTCTGCAGCTCTAGAATTTGTTCAGAGCCATTTTTTTCAGTGTTCAGAGGGATTTGGGGGAGAGCTCAAGCAAGTTCCTGCTTTCCAACCACCATCTTGGTTCTGCCCCCTTTTATCGTCTTTTTAAAAACTACTCTTAGTTTTATTTATTAATTCAGTAGGGGTGGGCATTGCATTTAAATTTTCAGTATTTCTATTTTGGCATTAATTGGGGGTTCTTAATCTTTGCTTCAAAGGTACTTCATTGAATATGAGTTTTGTTGCTTCATGGTCTATAAATAATGTATTTAATATTTCTGCTTTTCTGCATTTATTTGTGAAGTGTTTATGTCCTACTATAAGATCAATTTTGCAAGAGTACCATGCATAGCTATGATTATGTATGTATACATGTAATATGTATATGTATGCACATGTGTGTATATGCGTATGTAAGTGTGTGTATAAAATGTATACTCCTTTCTATTCCTATCCAATAATCTCCAGATAGCTACCATATCTAATGTTTCTAAAATTCCATCCAGGTCCTTCATTTCTTTTTTGTTTCTTTTTTGGTCAGATTTACTTAACTATGAAAGCAGTAAATTGAAGTCTCTCACTATTATAGTTTTACTGTCTATTTCTCCTGTAGCTTATTTAATTTTTTCTTTAGGAATTTAGATGCTATTCCATTTGATGCATACATATTCAGTATTCATATATCCATTCATTGTCTATGAGACCTTTCAGCAAAAGGTAGTTCACAATGTTTATCTCTTTTAAATAGTCTTTGCTTTCCCTAAGGTTATGATGGCTACTCCTAACTTTTACAAACTTCGACTGAAGCATAATATATTTTGCTTCATCTCCTTATTTTATCTCTGTGGGCATCTTTCTGTTTCAAATGTATTTTTTATCAACAAAGTAATATTGGATTCTGCTTTCTCATCCATCTTGCTGTCCTTTTTTGTATTATAGATGAGTTCATCCCATTCACATTCAGTTATGACAGTTAATTGTGTATTTCCTTTTGTCTCTTATTCTTTATCTCATCCTTCCTTCCCATTCCCCCCTTTAAGAATTAGTTTTGCTTGAAATTCATCTCTCCTTCAATCTACCCTCCCTCTTATTCTCTTCTTTCCATTCTGTCTTTTTTCTCCTGTTCTTTGTTGGGTGAAATGCATTTCTGCGCCCTATTGTAATATGTATTCTTTCCTCCTTTGATCAGTTCAGATGAAAACGAAGGTCAAGCGAGGACATTTGCTGCACTGTCCTCCTTGTTTGTATAGACTTCTTGTATGCCCCAATAATGTAGAATAATTTTTTCCCATTCTTCTTATGCCTTCCCCTTCCTAGTGTATTGTATTTGCCCCCCCCCCTTGCCCCTACCCTTTTAAAAATATTTTATTAGTGATGAGTTTTTTTCTGGTCCGATATGGTTGATGAGCAAGAATTTTAGGAAATGTCCGTTGTCTGTTGTTTCATCTAGCATTTCAATTTCCAGGGAAATTTCTTCCTTGGTGAGACTAGTTAGTTGTTCTATTCTTATACCTGTTAAGCCTGTTTCCCTGTGTGGGGTTCAGTCTTGTCCAACCTACAGTAAAAGAAACTAAGGCAGAGCTCCAAGCCAATAGCATTTTATTAAAGGGTCCATGGCCCCCTCAAATGAAGCAGACCTCAAATCTTCCTCATAATCTAAGATGCCTTCTTCCTCTAGGGCCTTAGTTTTATAGTGTGTGATATCCAGACAATACAGATGAAGCAAACTAAAAATGCAGAGTGGCATTTGTTGATAGATCTTGACCTTGACTCTCCAGGAGGGTCTACATAAAATACAGAATCCCATTGGCTGACAGACGAGCCTATGAGCAGACCCTGACAGACCTACCTTGACCTTGCAAGAGGTCATACCTAGCTGTACAGATCCGAGAGCTGGGCTGATAAATAAATAGATATCAAAACATTTACGTGGACTGATGGGCTGGTAGAAAGGCAGGGTCACTTATTGGCCAAATGCTCATGGCCATCATTCCATATTGGACAATACGAAGGATGAGGAGGGACAGAGGAGCAACAAAAATACCTGGGGAACTTTCCATGTCATTGAGTCTCCTCCACCATGCTGGGCTTGGTCACCATAACGAGTTAAAACAAGGGTGGAAGTCCTCTAGTTCGCTTCCCATGACTTCAGAAAAACCTGGAAAGACTCATGTGAACTGATGCTGAGTGAAGTGAGCAAAACAGGACAACATTGTACACAGCGAAAGCAACGTTGTGTGGTGACTGGTTTTGATAGACTTAGCCTTTCTTAGCAATGCAAGGACCTAAAACAATTCGAAAGGACACATGATGGAAAATGCCATCCACAACCAGAGAAAGAACTATAGAGTCAGAATGCAGAGTAAAGCAGACGATTTTCTTTTTTTCTTTTCTTTTGTTTTTCTTTCTCATAGTTTCTCCCATTCATTATAATTCTTCTATGTAACATGACTAATGTGAAAATGTATTTAGTAGGAATGTATGTGTAGAGCCCATAGCAGATTGCATGCCATCTTGGGGAGGGAAGGTGGGTGGAGGAGAAAAATTAAAACTTATGAAAGTGAATGTTGAAAACTAAAAGTAAATAAATTTATTTTTTAAAAAGGGAAAAAATAGCTTCTCATTATTAAGCAAGTGAATCTGCAGTTCACATCTCTGGGGCCTAGTATCTTATACTTATATACAGAACTTATAATCACTGCCCCTAATGGAATCATATTGAACTGATAAATACTGATTGGAATAATATAGGGGTCCAATTATTGGGCATATCAAATGAGTGACTCCTATGTTTATATTCAAAGTTTCTTCTCAGCTCTGGTCTTTTCATTGGGAATGCTTGGAAAACCTCTTTCACTTCATTAAAGATTCCATTTTCCTTCCATAGGATTATATTTAGTTTTGCTGGGCAAGTTATTCTTAGTTGTAAGCCTAGATCTTTTGCCTTCTGGAATGCTATATTTTTAGCTCTCTGCTCCTTTATTGTGGTGGCTGCTAAATTTTGTGCAGTCTGAACTGTGGCTCCTTTTTATCTAGATCACAGTATGTTTTCTTTGTCTTAGATGCTCTGGATTTTGTCTCTAATGCTCCTGGGAGTTTTCATTTCCAAGTTTCTTTCAGGAGATGACAGGTAGTTTCTTATTTCCACTTTGTCTTGTGGTTCTAAGAGGTCAGGGTGGTTTTCATTTATAATTTCTTGAAATATATTGTCGAGGCTTTCTTTTTGGCCATTGATTTCAGGTAGTCCAATGATTTATAAATCATCCCATCTCAATTTGTTTTGTAGGTAATTTTTTTGTGACTGAGATACCTTCATTTTCTTCTCTATATTTTCTTTGATAAATTGTTTTATCTTTTCTTGTTGCTTGTATCCCGTGACCTACCCTTCCACCACCACATGTAGTGAGGATCATACCTAGGATTTTTCCATCCCTTACAAATGTTCTACTTCCATGTTCATGGGCTCTGAAATTTCTTTATCTCATCATAATCTGTTGTCATTCCACCTCTTTCTCTGCTTTGCAAGCCTTAATTCTGTTCTTTATCCTCACCATAGATTCCAATCCCTCCACCTCTCCGTTCTTTCCTGGTCATCCATCACCCCTGTTCTATCTACACTCTCTTCCCTTCCCCACGTGGATCCCTTGATGGGCCACTTTGACTCTATATTGTCTTTCTTCAAGCCTCTTGCTCCCTTATCCTATCTCTGATCAAACCTGAGCCTTGGATTACTCCATCATCCACTACCTTTACTCCAATTCACCTGCTACTATAAATGGATCTAAAAAAATCATGAAAACCTGATGATTGAATCCCCTGAGAATTTATGTTATATAATCTCAAATGGGCTCTCACTGCAGCAAGGTATTACATTTATACCTTCCTAATCAATTCACTGTCTCCCTCACCTAGTATTTTCCAAATCTTTTCCTCCCTAGGGAGCAGCTAGGTTAGAATGCCAGCAAAGAAGTTCAAATCCAGCCTTAGATACTTACTAGCTAGATGACCCTGGGCAAAGTCTCAGTTTCTCCACCTGTAAAATAGGGATAGTAAAAGCACCTCCCTCCCACAGTTGTTGATCCCAGGATCAAATGAGATAATAATTATAAATGATTAGCACAGTGCCCGGCAGATAGGAAGGGCTATATAAATGTTAGCCATTGTTATATTATTCCTTAACCCCGCCATGGCTCCCTTGTCCCCCACAATCTCAGCTGAGAACCCTCCTAACCCTCTATTCCAAATTGACATCACAGAATTACATGTGATAATTACAAGTCCCCACAGGTGATAAATGTAAGCACATTTGACCCATATGTGGTCAATATATATGTGGTGGTGGTATTCACTTGCTATATCTGCCTGAATGTGCTGAGACTGGTTAAAAAAAATCCAGCCAAAAGGTTTGAATTGTCTTAGGGTGCAATATTTGAGTTAATCACCAGGTGGAAATCTGAGGTTACAAGGCTAGACCTCTCAGTGACCATGTACATGGGTTAGCCACTTTTCAATAATCTGCAGTACCCCCATTGGCCACCAGAGGGTACTAAAGACTACAGTTCTCCCCAAGCTGAGCTCCATTCTCAGCTCCAAATTAGCTTTTTCAACATCTTGTTCTTTCATTTTAGTCTATGAGACAAAATATTAATCAAATATTGTAAAGTGACATTGACTACATTCACATGGCTCAGCGTCCCCACTCCCTCTCTCCAGGCTGTTCCCTTATAGCAGTCGTGGATTCAGATATTCAGTATACAAACATAAAGCTTTAATGACATGGATGTAGAAATTCTCCATTTCCTGCCCCAGTCCTGCTTGTCCCTGATGGATCATTGGAGCAGACCAGAAGCCCTCCTAAGCCTTCACGCCTGGGACTCCTAAAAGAGGAACAGGGGACAGATGTTCATTCACTCCCTTGTCTCAAGCTCAGGGAAGGAAAGGAAGATGATGTTTTTTCTCCAGCAGAGCAGCCTGCTGGAGAACAAAATTCATGGCAGTAGTGGGCCTTCCAGAGGTCTGGCCAGGGGACACCTGATAGATTCTGGGTGATGCTAGAAAATCGATCAGGAGCCAATGGGGCATTGGATTCTTATCTTGTCACATATGATGGTGGTCTGGTTTTCTCTCCTGACTCCCCAGATGGAATCTCGAGACTCACCTCTTGACTTCTGCCTCAAAACCAGGGAACTATATGGGGAAAAGATCAGAAAATAGGGTGAGTGCACCCTCTTCCTCCCATCAGAAATACTAAGATAGCATCTTAATAGTGCTAACCTGGTCTGAAGCTTTTGGAGAAAAACCCTTCTCCTTTTTCTTACTATTAGTTCTGAAACAATGCCCCCATTCCTCTCTCTCTAATCAACCCAGGAAGGACTCCTCCTTTGAAGTAATTAGAGCAGTGTCTAGACTGGACAAAGGCAAAAGATGAGAGACCCAGGACTAGTACGCCTAAAAGGAGCAGCCTCTCCCCTCCTAGCCCTGAAAGGATAATGAATGGAATAATCCATTAAAGAGAAGATGCCACCTTCCATTTTATGTCCTATCACCTGGGGGTGGGGTTGGGGGAGAGACCTGGAATCTTTGAGGGGCATGGCCCTTTGAATGAATTTTAGGAAAATGATTTTCCAAGATTAATGTTTTTACCTTATCTTGAATTGTGTAACTATATTATATTACATTTCCTTTTTCAAGAAATCTATAAATATTACTTTAAAATGTCTCAGTTTAGAGAGCTGTCCGAGAGCATCAGGAGTGTCTCTATCAGTTCGGATATTTTGCTCTCCTGGCTGAACATTGCTTGGATTTCGAATAACGATAAATTTGGGGGAATTATTTCTGGCAAGCTTGTGCTTACCACACAGGGCACAGGGTAGATTTTTTTTCTTCCACAGTTTTTTTTTTTTAATCCTGTCATGCAGATCTATATTGTCACAAAGGAATTATTGTAAGCACACTGAAAGCCAGGGCAATCAATCCCATTCCTCTGGGCTCAAAGGATCTCCAAGGAAACCTAAAAACAGAGTTGACTCTCTGAGCTACACATAGAATTTCAGACTGGGAAGGAGCCATCTTGCCCAACCATACCCCTAAAGAAATGCCCACTACAACATAACTAACAAGTGGTCATCCGGGGAATCCAGTCAACTAATGAATAAACATTAAGCACCTACTTTGTACTAGGGGGACCACTAGGTGGGGCAGTCCATAGAAGTCAGGAAGACTCATCTTCACGAGTTCAAATCCAGCTTCAGACACTTCAGTAGTTGTGTGACACTGGACAAGTAACTTCACCCTGTTTGCCTCAGTTTCCTCATGTGTAAAATGAACTGGAGAAGGAAATGGCAAACTACTCTGGTATCTCTGCCAAAAAAAACCCCAAATGTGGTCTTGAAGAGTTTAGTTAGACGGGACTGAAAAGACTGAATAACAAGAATAAAAAGGTGCTGGGTGCTGTTCTAAGCACTGGAGATACCAAAGACAATCTTTCACCTCAAGGAGCTTACAATCTAAGGGAGAAGATTGAGAAATGTGGTTTTGGGGATCACTGGACTTCCTGGGCAGGGCCAAAGCCCTGAGGAAGAAACAAGTGATGGTCCCTTAGTCTATGGGGATCACAGGACCTCCCTAGGCAGAGTCAGGCCCTGAGGAAGAACCACTTGATAACCCCTAAAGAAGGCTGTGCAGACCACAAGACTCCCAGAGGAAGACCAAGTGCTAACTGCGGGGATTCCTAGGGGTTAGACCCTGAGGAAGACCCAAGTGATGGCGCCTTAAGAAGGCTGTGTGTAGACCACAGGGAAATCCCAAGTGGTAGCCCCCTTAACACCTCAATGGGGATCACAGACATAAATCCCATTGTGTGTTGGACAGCTCCTGACAGGCTAAGGATCTACATTTTATCCCTGGGGTAGCGGAGAGCAGAGGAAGATTTTGAGCAGGGATATAATATGGTCATGTATAGTTAAGCTTTGAAGATAATTTTGAGAAGTGTATGGAATATGGATTGGAAGAGCTTGGAGGCAGGGAGAGCAATTAGAAGGTTCCTTAACAAAAAAAAAAAACAAACCAAAAAAACAAAAAAAGAGAGGAGGAGAAGACATGGAAGCCAACAGGATATTTTGCGGCTGCTTTATCAAGGGAGCACTCCCATGGAGGTGAGAGGAAGCAATACGAGTAATGTGGTACAGGCTTTGGGAGCCCCCTTGAACTCTCCTTGAATCTTCTCACTTGATGAGACCATTTGCCTCTGAGGCCATAAGCCTTTCATTATCACTAGGCCCAGATCTTTGTTACTCTCAACTAGCTGAGCCCTCCTTTGTCTGGCTACTTCCCAAAATATCTATGCCCAAATCTGTTACCCTTAAACTAGCCTAGCCCTTCACTGTCTGTTCAGCTATTTCCCATCCTTAGACTCCTCCTCAAGACTCTCCCTAAACCCCTCCTCCCATCACCCCAGAACCACCCCTAGATCCTTCCCACAGTCTTTCTGTATATAAGATCCATCTTGCCTCCATGAAAGCACTCAGATTCAACCTAGCTCAGTAGATTGAATCTGGCCTGCTTATTAAAATGGATGTCACAATGGTGAGATTTCTTCGACTCTACCCAATACGGTGAATCTTTAATAAACTTTATTTTTCTTTGGCTGTAAGAAGGTCTGAGTCAAATTCATTCGAGCAGAACCCACTGTGTCTGTATTTTGGGGTCCTGAGCACCCCTAAACCTCAACATGTGCTTCCCTGACCTCATCACAAGGACACTCTCAAGGTATCTTTGAAGAACTTTGGAGTCAATTGTG
This sequence comes from Phalanger gymnotis, assembly GCA_028646595.1. Lineage (NCBI taxonomy): Eukaryota > Metazoa > Chordata > Mammalia > Diprotodontia > Phalangeridae > Phalanger > Phalanger gymnotis. The sequence goes on along the minus strand of CM053622.1, from coordinate 792,777,524 downwards.
ACACATGGGAGACACTGACAAAGGACCACCCTGGTGGTGATGCTGGGCTCTAGGAGTGAAGCAGAATTGCAGTAGCTCAACAGAAGCATGAGATAAATAAATTTAGAGCTATCTCCACTCCAAATGTTCACATGGACTATTTGTGCCTGCTCTGAAGTAGGGCCTTCCAAGCTTGAACTGGTCCGATCAGCCAGTCGGACACACTGTACCTTGACCGCAACATAGCAATGTCATTTTGGTCCTCTTCAAGAACAATGGACAACAACCACATGTCATTTGAAGAAACTGCAAAGTTTTAAGTTTTCGAAGGTAAGATTTAATTCTGTTAGTAGTTACTAATGTTTAAAATAAAACGGTAACAACAACATGGATTTTTCCATGATCTGAGCAATCTGATGTGTCCAGGGTGGCACAGAAATGACTTAAGGAACCCTCAAGGTAGCTACACACACTAGATTCTGCTGTCGTGTCCTTGCTCTTCAGAAGAGAATGTCTTCTTCCAAAGCCTGGCACTAGGACCTCCCCTTTACCGAGAATCACTAAGAGATACGGCAACCTATCATTGGCTAATTATCAGTCAGCCAATAAACATGGTGAAAAATCGGACCCCAGACTAGTTACAGAGGGACGCTGCTGCCAGCATGAAGAGGGAGGGTCTCTCCAGGTCAGAAGAACAAAGACCCCTCCCCTTTCTTGCCAATGCTTGTATCCTCTAAATGCTGGGCTGTTCTGGCAATTGTCCAAATAGGATCTAGGCTATGTGTCTCTGGTCTCTCACCCTCCCCTAATTTACAGTCTTCTTTTTTCTGGATGCTTCCCCACTTCAGCCTTGTTTTCCTACTCCCTCCTAATCAAATTCTTACTACACCCCGTGCCCTTGGGATATCTCCTCATTCCACATCCTACATAGCAGCCAGGGCTCCATGGAGGGCATAGCAGCATCTGGCTGATGCCCTCCTTGAAGGTGCAGCCAGGAAGGTAAAAGCTGAGAGGATCACACAATCCACCCATTCATTCCCTCAGCAGCCCTTTTCTGAACCCCTCACTTCGGGCTCCTCCCCCTCTCCACTGGGGGGGCCTGGCACCAGTCTGGAAAAACAGAGAAGCATAAAAAAAGTTTGGAGGGTGACAGAGAAAATAAGCAGGACGATTTTGTTACTAATTTGTGAAAGATAATATTCACCTTTGTTGATAAATAAGCTACATGTGAAAAACAAAACAAATTTTATGGTTTCAAGCATGGTATTTCTTAACCCTGGGTTCTATTTTATGTATGTAAATGTGTCTGTTGATGGTTACCAGGTTTCTAACACACATATACACACACACACACACGCACACACACACACACACACACGGAAATGCCTTGAGAAGCTGAGTGTCCCCACCTTGTGAACAAAGCTGCAGCCACTTTGGGAAATTTTTTTCCTTTCATTTTGGCCTCCCGCCATAACGTTGAATTCCTAAGAGCCTGGATCCCTCAGTGATTCTATAGGTCTCATTTATTCTTTCCTTTTATTCAACCAAGACAAGTATAAGGGGTGTCCACACCAGGAAGCGCCTCCTTGGATACAGTGCAATTTAGTTGAAAGATTACCGGATTTGGAATTGGAAGTTGTTCAGTCATTTCAGTCGTGTCCTACTCTCTGTGACCCCATATGGGCTTTTCTTGGCAGAGATAGTAGAGTGGTTTGCTATTTCCTTCTCCAGCTCATTTTACAGATGAGGAAACTGAGACAAACAGGGTGAAGTGACTTGTCCAAGGTCACACAGCTAGTAAGTGTCCAAGACTGGATTTGAACTCACAAAGATGAGTTTCTTTCCTCATCTCTACAATGAAGGGATTGGACTCCATGGCCTCTGAGTTTCCCTTTGGTTCTAGACCTGTGATCCTTATCCTTTCTACAATAATCACAATTGTCACTATTTTTCTGCCTCTAGGGGGAATTCCAGGGGTGAGTTCTCCCTCCCTCTGGGGCAGGAGGCTGCACAGGAGGTCAGGACCATGAGGAAACTGCTATGCCAGTGTATTGGACTGGATGGTCTCACCTTCTTTCCATCTCACCTTGGACTCAGACCTTCCTTTACCGTGGGGCAGTGAGCAGTCACGAGGGAGCAGAAAGGGAAGCAAGAGAAGCAACCAATTTTTACCCCTTTGGTATTGAAAATGAAAACTCTTGGGGTGGGGGTTGGGAGTGTGGAGATGACTACCACTGGCTGCCAGTGACCAAAACAATGCTAGAGGGGAGCAGAGGGCATTGAGGTGGCCAATGCCAGCCCTATCCCAAGTACGGAGATGAAACTGGCCAATGAGATAGGGGCAAGACCAGACTGACCACTGTCATGGTGGCTGTCAGGCTAGTGGCAGATAAGGAGAGCAGTCCACCTCACATAGGTCATAGACACAGAATTCCTCCCCCTCCCCCCTCCATGTACCCACTTCCTTGTTCCTTTTCTGTTTCCGGGGATGTGGGAGGAGGTCGGGACTATCAGAGGGGAGTGGTTGGCAGGTTCTTTGCAATTTTGCTATGTTTAATAAACCATGTGGCCACAGAAATGTTGACTGCCTATGAATCATCAATTTCAAGGTTGTTGATGGAGAATAGGAAATTTCCCAAGACAAGTAGAATAGGAATGAGCCATAGAGGGTTTCAACTTTTAAAATCCTCAGGTATATATCTTATTACTACCTTGATTCATTTAGAACTCAGTCAGTAAGGGCTTTTTTTTTTTTAAATTACTTGACATTTTATCTTTCCCTAGTTACATGTAAAAACAATTTTTAACATTCATTTTTAAAACTCTGAGTTCCAAATTTCTCCCGTCTTCCCTCCCCATCCCACCCCCACCCCCATGGAGAAGGCAAGCAATTCCATATAGGTTATTTGTGTGTAATCATGCAAAACATTTTCATAATAGTTGTGTGGTGGAAGAAAACATAGACCAAAAATAAAAGAAAGTTAAAAAGAAAAAACATGCCTCAGTCTGTATTCAGACATCTTGAGTTCATTGTCTGGGGATGGAAAGCATTTTTCATCATAAGTTCTTCAGAGTTATCATGGATCATTATATTACTGAGAATAGCTAAGTCATTCAAAGCTGACCATCTTACAATATTGCTATTACTTTGTACAGAGTATATTTTACTTTGCATCAGCTCATGTAAGTCTTTCCAGGTTCTTCTGAGAGCATCCTGCTCATCATTTCTTACAACACAATAGTATCCATCATAATCACATACCACAATCGTTCAGCCATTCCCCAATTGATGGGCAGCCCCTCAATTTCCAATTCTTTTCCACCAGAGAAGAACTGCTATGAATATTTTTGTACATATAGATCCTTTTATTTTCTTTTGTCTCTTTTGGGATACAGATCTAGTAGTGGTGTTGCTAGGTTAAAGTATGCATGGTTTTATAGCCCTTTGGACATAGTTCCAAATTGCTCTACAGAATGGTTGGATCGGTTCACAACTCCGCCAACAGTGTAATGTCCCACTTTTCCCGCATCCCTCCAACATTTGTCATTTTCCTTTTCTGTCTCATTAGCCAATCCAATAGGCATGAGGTAGTACCTCAGAATTCTTTTAATTTGCATTCCTCCAGTCAATAGTGAGCTGGAGCATTTTTTCATGTGGCCTTAGATAGCTTTGATTTCTTCATCCGAAAACTGTTCATATCTTCTGGTCATTTATCAATTGGGGAATGGCTCTCATTTTTATAAATTTGACTCAGCTCTCTATATGTTTGAGAAATGAGGCCTTTATCAGAGAAACTTGCCTCAAATTTTTTTTTCATAATTACTATTGCTAACTGTATTTCCCTCCATCCTATTCCCCCACCCCATTTTTTCTGTTCTCTCTCTCCTTTCACCCTGTCTCTCCTCAAAAGTGTTTTGCTTCTGACTGCCCCTCCCCCAATCTGCCCGCTTTCTCTTATCCTAATTGAGTGTGTATGTTATTCCCTCTTTGAGCCAATTCTGATAGAAGTAAGGTTCACTCATCCCTCCCCACCTCCCCCATCTTCCCCTCCATTGTAAAAGCTTTTTCTTGCCTCTTTTGTGTGAGATAATTTATCCCATTACTCTCCCTTTCCCTTTCTCCCAGTACATTCCTCTCTCACCCCATAATTTTATTTTTTGAGACATCATCCCTTTACATTCAAATTACACCTATGCCCCCTGTCTACATATACTCCTTCTAACTGAGTTATGAGTTACAAGTATCATCTTCCCATGTAGAAACATAAACAGTGGAAACTCATTAAGTCCCTTATGATTTCCCTTTCCTGTTTACCTTTTTATGTTTCTCTTGAGTCTTGTATTTGAAAGTCAAATTTTCTATTCTGCTCTGGTCTTTTCATCAAGAATGCTTGAAAATCCTTTATTCCACTGACGACCCATTTTTTCCCCATGAAGACTTATACTCAGTTTTAATGGGTAGATGATTCTTGGTTGTAATCCTAGCTCCTTTGCCCTTCTGAATAGCATATTCCAAGCCCTCTGATTCTTTAACATAGAAGCTGCTAAATCTTGTGTTATCCTGACTGTGGCTCTATGATTGTTTCTTTCTGACTACTTGCAATATTTTCTCATTGACCTGGGAGCTCTGAAATCTGGAATATTCCTGGGAGTTTTCATTTTGAGATCTCTTTTGGGAGGTAATGGGTGGATTCTTTCCATTTCTATTTTACCCTCTGGTTCTAGAATATCAGGACAGTTTTCCCTAACAATTTCTTGAAAGATGGTATCTAGGGTTTTGTTTTTGTTTTTTTGATCATGGCTTTCAGGTAGTCTAAGAATTTTTAAATTATCTCTCCTGGATCTGCAGGTCAGTTGTTTTCCCAAAGCGATATTTCACAATATTTTTTTCATTCTTTTGTTTTTTTTATTGTTTCTATATTTCTCATAAAGTCATTAGCTTCCATTTGCTCAATTCTAACTTTTAAGGAATTATTTTCTTCAGTGAGCTTTTGGACCTCCTTTTCTATTTGGCCCATTATACTTTTAAGGAGCTTTTCTCTTCAGTGAATTTTTGTGCCTCTTTTTCCATTTGGCCAATTCTGCTTTTTAAGGCGTTCTTTTCCTCATTGGATTTTTGGACCTCTTTTGCTATTTGGTCTCATCTGTTTTTTAAAGTGTTATTTTCCTCAGTATTTTTTTTGTGTCTCCTTTACCAAGCTATTGACTCTTTTCTCATTATTTTCTTGCATCGCTCTTCCTAATTTTCTCCCCACCTTTCTTACTTGATTTTCAAAATCCTTTTTGAGCTCTTTCATGGCCTGAGGCCAATTCATATCTTTCTTGGAGGCTTTGGATGTAGAAGGTCTGACTTTGTTATCTTCTTCTGAATGTGAGTTTTGATCTTCCTTGTCATCATAGTAACTTTCTATCAGAGGAATTTTGTCTGTTGTTTGCTCATTTTCCCAGCCTATTACTTGACTTTTAACTCTTTGTTAAAGTAGGGCTCTGCCTCCAGGGTGGAGGGTGCACTGTCTCAAGCTTTAGGGGTTTTGTGCAGCTGCTTTCAGAAATATTTCTAGGGACCTGTAAGTTTTCAGTACTTCCAAGGTGGTATGATAAAAGGAGAGGTGTTTACTCTTTTCCTGGCCTGTGCTCTGCTCTGTGAGTGACCACAAACACTCTATTCTACCTTGCAACTGTGAAGAGGGTCCCCCTTCACTGTGGCCACAAGCTCTAGCGTGCTAGTGCTCCTCCTTGCTCTGGGACTGCCACCCAGGATTGCTACCCAGATCCAAGTATGGGCAAAGCAACAGAGTCTTCCTTCAGTGCTAGCCAAGAGACCCCATGTAATCTCCTTCTGATCAGTTGTTCAAAAGATATTTAAAAGATAGACACAAAGATAAGACTCTCAAGGCCTGCTCCTGGTTTGCTGGAACCAGGGCTGTGCTTGGCTGTGCTCCACTCTCACCCTGGTACAACAGTCCTTTCTTACCAACCTTCTAAGTTGTCTTGGTCTGCAAAATTGTTTCACTCCATCTTTTTGTGGGTCCTGCTGCTCTAGAATTTGCTTAAGAGTCATCATTTAAAGGGATTTGGGAGAGAGCTCAGGGAATCTCTGCCTTCACTTCTCAGAGAGAACTTTGTGTTCTTAGCACCTAGCCCTCAAAGGGCCTAGTACTATGAATAAGAGGCAAAACCTTAGTGAATTTTCATTGATTGATGGATTGAAGTTGCATTGATATGGTAGGGCTGGGCTGCTTGAGAAAAGGAAAGGAGATCCTTTGCTCCTACATCCAGGATGATGGGACCACTGGGCTGGTACCTGGAACAGCCCACCCTCTGGTGCGCAAAAATGGAAAACCATATTCCCTTGCTGGTTAATGATAAAGTGACAACTGTTTTTCTTTAAGTCTATGAGAGCAAGACACAAGCCATCCTGGACTACTAGTGCTGAGTTCCAGTGTTGCCTGGGACACCCACCAAATGCACACATAGCTTGCTTCATTTTCATACGAGGTTGGCACTTAGAAGCTTTGCCAAATATAGGAAGAAAGCAAGGTTTTGTGCTGGACAGAATAAACTCCAAAGTCATGGGATTTTTTCCTTGTTGAAAGATATTTAAAAGATAGACACAAAGATAAGTAGATAGATCTGGTTCCAATCTAACATGGAGAGTCTTGGTGAGCCTATTTGTGGCCTTATATCACTGAAGGGTGATGATAAAGAGTCTTCTGGTGGACCGAGGATCTGAAAGCATTAATGACTCATAAGCTGTTGAGTCCACGCACTAAGTGAGCATGCAAAAAGGATTATCCACCTCTCTGCTGGGCCTTTTTTCTTTTTTAAACATTTGTCCTTCCTGGCAGCCAGTGAGGTAGTATTATGGTGAACTACCTGGTGGGGGAAAGGTGGTTGCCCTACTTCCCACCTGGTTGCCCTGTGTCCATGTGCACATATTAACTCATTTCTTGGATGTTTATCCTTTCCTGATGTTAGGTGAGTGGGTATTCTAAGGGGAGAGTATCCAGGTGATCCATCAACACTGTCAGAGGCACCACCAGCAATCAGAGCTGCTGGTCAAGTTCCCTGGAGGCAGGAGCAGTGGCTGGTGGACAATGGACAATGGAAGTGGAAAGACACCCAACTGAGGGGGGTGGGGTGGAGAATGTAGCTTCAGGAATTGTGACTCCTCATGGCAGAGATAAGTTCTGGTTATGGACTCTAGAAAGGCATTGACTGTCTGAGCTCAGCAGAGAGCTCCAACTAATAGGAACTTTGTGAGGCCTACGAAAGGATAATAGGACCCCTAGGGTCAAGAGTCTTGAAGTATTCCTCACCTTTACATATTTTCAACAATTATTTCTCACTCCCATTGTACTTTGAGTCCATTCTTCCCAGGCACCTTGTGTATATAAGGAGAGAATATGCACCCACGTTGGGGAATAGCAACTGGTTTTGCTATATTTTTTTCTGTAAGTGCCCTTTTCTAAAAACTAAGAGAATGCTGCTGGCTGACTGATAATGAGAAGCGTACCACATGGGGACTCAGTGTACCAGTGTCAGAAACTCCGGACTCCAGTTCTCAAGGTTACCCCTAGAACTCATTGGGAAATAATCATCAGCCTTTTTCTAGGGATCTGACTTGCCAGTTTCCGGTAGGAGTTGGGGAATTGATTCCTTAAAACTCGCAGCTTCAATCATCTGCAAACATCCACACTCTGAACAGCCACATCAGACACATTAAAACTTGACTCTCACGAAGTGAAGTCATTCTGGTCCTCTTTGAGAACAAAGGACAACAACCAACCAACCTTAAAACTAGAAGATTTAGCCTTATTTATGGTAGAACAAAGATAGAGATGCCTCTGTTTAATTCAACTAAAAGAAGTAACTCTTCATTTACCCTTGACTGGATTTGAAAAGGAAGTAAAGAGAGTTTCAGGAAGATATTTTCTACAAGGGTGCACTAGCATTATTATGACGATTGTTCTATTTGGTAAAGCAAAAAAAAAAAAAATCCCAGGCTTAAATCATATATCTCTATTTTAAGTTGCAGTGTGATTTCATCCTTTATTTTAGGATTCTTATAAAATATAAGTGGAAATTGCTTGGGTCAGAAAGAATTCCAATTAGCAGGTGGACGAGGGATGGGGTACTGGTCCCCATTGTTAACCCTACAACCACTGATGATAATAACAGCATCTACCTCCTCAGGTTATTTTGAGACATAGATTGTATGTTACAGAGATATATCTACAAGGTGCTTTGTCAACCTGAAGACAACCTAAATGTTAGCTAGGACATGAATAGATTTTTGTCGTTATTGAGTCATTTCAGTTACGTGCAACTCTTTGTGACTCCATTTGGGCTTTTCTTGGCAAAGATACTGCGGTGGTTGGCCATTTCCTTTTCTAATGAATGGATTTAACAATCCAATAAATTGAAAAAGAACGAAAAAATAGATAAGAAAATAAAACTCACCAATCTGTTATACAAGAAATACGTTTAGAATAAATACACATACAGAAAGAAAGTTGAAGGCTAGAACAAAATGTATGTACTGTGCATCAGGTGAGGCCAAGAAAGTAGGAACTGTGATGGTCCTGTCAGATTAAGTAAAACTAAAGATTCACAATGCCAAGAGAGATAGACAAGGAAACAACCATGTGTTTAAAGAAACCGTAAGCAACAAGCCAATATCAATATGAAACTTTGTTGTTTAGTCATGTTCAACTCTTCCTGACCCCATTTGGGGTTTTCTTGGCCATGATGGACCTGCTATACAAATGACTCTAATTAGGCACAAAAGCAAAGCTCAGGGGGCAAGGTCATTTTTTTATCCTCTAGATTCCTAGACACATTCCTGGACCTTGTATATGTGTATGTGTATGTATGTATATGTGTGTGTATGTATATGTGCATATGTGTGTATGTTTATGTGTGCGGTTGAACCTGAAAGCTGGTTAAAGGAAACAACAGACTAAGTGATAGAAAAATTTATATTACTTATACATTTATTTATTCCCTTTAAACTTAGCGTATACATGCATGCATGGCACCAGACTAAGTCTGATTCCCTGACCAAAGACATGAGAAAGCTTAAATACATATTTTTTTGGTCCCAACACAGCAGCCTGCATTACATCACTTTTATGACCCCCATGTATATTAAACATGATACAAAACAAGGATTTTCCTTAATGGAATAGATTGTCAATACAGTAAGTCAGGATAGTTGACAAAGTGTCGATTGGAATTACTACCCAGAATCTCTGTGTTTAGTTTGCCATTAACATTCCATAACATAGTATATGCCCATAAAATATTAAGATAAGAAAAAGTCACAAAATTCAAGATAGTTCCTCGGGGCTAAAGGTCTCATCCTTAATGGCCATGGACAAAATGCTCTTAAATCAGTCCTATCTGAGCTTGTTGACATAAGATAGAGGCATTTCTGAGCTTACTCAGAGAACAAAGAGACTGTTAGGATCAGGCTTTTCTTCTGGTTAATCAGTTCAGACTCTGAGTCTAATTGAAATTACAAAAATGATATAAAATGGTATAAAATGTTCCTCAGTGTGTATGTATATGTATGTGTGTGTATTTGTATTCGCATATGTACACACACACATATATGTGTGTATATGTGTGTGTGTGTGTGTGTGTGTGTGTATACAAAACAGAAACTTTTCAAGAGGACTGGGTAGGGGGGTGGGCAGCTAGGTAGTGCAGTGAGTAGAGCACGGGCCCTGGAGTCGGGAGGACGTGAGTTCAAATCCAGCCTCAGACACCTGACACATGTACTAGTTGAGTGACCTTGGGCAAGTCACTTAACCCCAATTGCCCTGCCAAAAAATAAACAAAGAAACAAAATGAAAAAACAAAGAGGATTGGGTCTGTCTCATATTGGCAGTAGAGAATAGATCCAAGCTTGGAGGAAACCTGGCCCCCTTCTTGAATGTGCTACATCTTTGTGAAGTTTGTTGAGAGGAGCAAGGGAAGGTTTGCCATTTCCTTCTCCAGCTCATTTTACACATGAGGAAACTGAGGCAAACAGGGTGAAGTGACTTGTTCAGAGTCACACAGCTAGTCAGTGTCTGAGGCTGGATTTGAACTAAGGGAGATGAGGCTTCACGATTTCACGGCCTACCCTCTATGTACTATGGTGCCCCTAGCTGCCCCTTACAGCCCCCAAATGGTGAGGAGGTAAACAAATTAGTTCACCTCCTTGCCCTTCCCCTATGACCCCAGGTGGGTCACAGACATCAGATTTTCCCCCTCCCGTAATCTTTTTTCCATGGGTGATGGCGGAGGGAGAAGGTTTGAGAGAATTGGGCAAAGCTCTCTACTGGAAGCTAGCTATGTCTGATAAGCCACGTAGCCACAAAAATGTCGATTACCGGTGAATCATCAATGCCCATGATTGTTGACAGAGAGCAGAAAACTTTCCAAGGCAAGTTTAGTGGGGATGAGCTGTGGAGATTTCCATGTTCTTGCTAATCCTGGTCCTGCTCTAGGACAAGCTTGGCCACGAGTCTTCCTGCTCTCTGGCATAGAGAGCCACTATGCACTTTTGGAAAGAATCAGAGTCAACTCCTTAGGACCAGCAGGAGTCTTCACTCTGGGACCTTCCATTTCCTGGACAAGATTCTAGTTCTTGGCACCAGACTTTCAACTCTCTTGCCAGCTCTATTTCATACCTGGACTCTTCTCCACTGGACATTGCCATGTGCTTCTTGGGCAAGATGCCACCCATTGCCAATGGGTGTAGGAGAGAAAAAGCCTGTCCTCCCTTCCCTTGCTCCTCTCAACTGGAGAAATGATTGAAAGCATTCGTGCTCTTGTGAACAGGTCTTCCTCTTGTGACCCTGGCAAGTGATAACAACTGAAAGGGTCCTTGTAGTAGGGGCAAAATCTGCTATTCATCTTGATGGGATCCATGATAGTAGGCACCACTGTGTAGCAAGAAATTCACCATGTTTGACCTAGAAGACTACATAAGCTAGACTTCCATTAAAAAAAAAAAAACAACCAACACCCTTCCTCAACACTTAATTGGTTCAGGGGATCATGAGATCTTAGATTTAGAAGGAGCCTTAGAGGTCATCATTTCACAGATGATGAAATTGAGGCCCAGAGAAATTAAGTGACTTGCCCAGGGTCACACAGCCAGGTCTTCCTGATTCTTCCATCCACTCTACTCTGTAGTCTCTCAAACTGTTGTCTTCACTTCCTGGTCACCTAAGGCATAAAAGCTCAGCACATGAGCAAGTCAGGGCTCCCCAGACTTGATGGACATCCAGTTACCATGTGAGTCAATATCCCCTTTGGATGGAGTGTGACAGTGTGGCTTAAGTAGAATTAAAGGGAGCTGGGTCTAATTGAACCAATTCTAGATTTCTTTCCATTTTATCGGGGTGTAAATATCTTTTGATAAGAGGTCTCATTTCATTGCAATCCTGAACCTGTACTAGTAGACCAGCCTGAATAAGGCCTGGCTCAGAAGAGTCCTTGAGACTAGAGCTGTTTCTGTCCCTGAGGAAGGCAGGCTGGCCACAGCCCTGATCAAGAGAAGCTCATTCCCAATTCAGATGCTTGAGAAAGGGTGGAGGCAAAGAGAGGAAAAACATACATTTTCAGACAGAGCCAATAGGTGAATGTGAATTACTTTACTACATTTATTCTGGAAGCAGCCAGGTGGTGCAGTGGATAGAGTGCGGGGCCTTGAGTCTTCCTGGCTTCAACTCTGCCTTCAGACACTTACCAGCTATGTAACCCTGGGCAAGTCACTTAACTCTATTTGCTACCTCAGTTTCCTCATCTGTAAAATGAGTTGGAGAAGTAAATGGCAAACCACTCCAGTACCCTTGCCAAGAAAACCCCAAACGGGGTCACGAAGAGTCGGGCATGACTGAACAACAAGAAAAAGTAGATTGGGGGAGGAGGAGAGCTGGCCAGGAAACTCCACAGTTCCAGGACCCCATGTCTCTCTCTTCTTAAAAAAAAATTAATTAAATAGTTTCCAATCACGTTAAAAAATTAAGTCATTTAAAAAGAATTGTCTCCCTGCTGCCCACCTCTTCCTCTTCCTTGAGAAAGCAAACAATTTGATATCAATTATACGTGTGAAGTCATACAAGATTTATATTTTGCAAAAGAAAACACAAACAAGATAAAACAATGAAAGTAAAGTAAATAAAGGTATGCTTCGGTCTGTACTCAGAGTTCAATTTTTTTTTCTCTAGAGGTGCCATTTTTCATCATGCTCCTCTGGAATTGCCTTGGATCATCGTCTTGATCAGAGTAGCTTTCATGGCTGATCATTATTACAATGTTGCTGTTAGTATGTACAATGTTCTTCTGGTTCTGCTTGCTTCACTTTGCATGAGTTCATATAAGTCTTTCCAGGTTTTTCTGAAGCCATCCTGCTTGTCATTACTTATAGCACAATCGTATTCCATCACAATCTTAAACCACAACTTGTTAAGAGCCTGGATTTCCAATTCTTTACCACCACAAATTCTTTTGCCACCTGCCATAAACATTTTTGTACAAATAGGTCCTTCTCCATTTTCTTTGATGTCTTTGGGATACAGACCTAATAGTAGTATTCAGGCCTCTATGTTTCTTAATGAAAAATGTTACTTTTCTTTGACACCATTGCCCAGGGTACCTGAGGTGGAAGATGGGCTTTAACCTGCCTGTATTAGAAGTGACACATCCCCCATAACACCCCCCATATAGTGACCCAATTAAACCAGTCTCCTTGGCTGGAGCCTGTTCACTGCCCTTTTAAAATGGAGCTGTAGGTTCCCAGCATCTTCTGGGTCTCTCTCTCAGAGTGGGAGGACACTTCACTGGGCATCTCCTAGCTATGACAGGGATTCCCTCCACAACTTGACCCTGACCCTAAAACCAGCCAGATCCTAAATCTTACCCTGAACTAGAGCCTGAATTCGATCAGGTCCCAGGCCCAAAATGCAGCCCTGACCCTTGACCCTGAATGTGAACCTAAGCCTAAATCTAACCAACGTTATCCCACTTATCTGTCATTTTAGTTAAGATGAAAAAGTCTTGTCTTGGGGAAGTCGACTATCCCTTGGAGATTGAAGGTAAACTGAGGCAGGGAAAAGAAGTAGAGCTGCGGAGCTAGTATAAGAAACTTGCTGCAGGACGCAAGATAGTGCCTGAGGTCTTCGGAAGAGGGAGAGCACCAGCCCGTGCACAGCGCTGAACTGGCCCCAGACGCAGATTGACAATTTCACCTAAGCCGGGCTCAGGAGTTTCTTGTCCATTGCGACCTGCGCCCCCTCTGACCAATAGGAACGCAAAACTCTAGATTGATAGGCATGGTAGCCAATCATGGCCTTTTCCACAAGGTGCCTGGGCTTGGTCTCGGAGCCCAGGCCGTAGGAAGAGTAGCGGAGTTTGTCGTGCTTCATTGGACCAGCCCTGAGCCCATCCTCCAATTCCTCGAGCTTCCACCCCTCGAGGGTGGGGTCTCTGCCCCTCCCCGTCAGGCCCCGCCCCCCCAGCTGTCGCTCCTGGAGTCTGGCCAAGGGTTAAGACAGGGGCTGGTGCTGCACTTGTCCTTGGGCTGTCAGCGCCGGACAGGACACGCACAGGACGCGCCATGAGGGGCTTGTTGGTGAGAGCCCAGTGCCAGCCCAAGACCCCCGCCCAGGAGCTCCCTATGACCTTCTGAGATGGGACCCCCCCAGCCCCAGGAGGAAGCCCCCCACCCACCGGGACCCCCAGCCCAGAAGGGAGCCCCATCTGAGCTCCTGAGATGGGACCTACCAACACCCCCAGCCCAGGAGGGAGCTTTCTCTGACCTACTGAGATGGGACGCCCCCAGCCCCAGGAGGGAGCCCCCCACCCACCAGGACCCCCATGCCCGGGAGGGAGCCCCCTCTGACCTCTAGGGTCAGATCAGATATCTTGTTTATACAGTCCTTAGCCCACTGCCTGGCACATTGTTGTCATTGTTCAGCCTTTTTTGTTTTAGGAGGGGGAAGGCAGGGCAATTGGAGTTAAGTGACTTGCCCAAGGTTACACAGCTATTAAGTGTGTCAAGTGTCTGAGGCTGGATTTGAAATCAGGTCCTCCTGACTCCAGGGCCAGTGCTCTACACCGTGCCCACCTAGCTTCCCAGTCATTGTTCAGCCTTGTCTGACTCTTCCTGACCACATCATGCCAATATTGTCTGTGAGGTTTTCTTAGCAAAGATCCTGGAGTGGTTTGCTGGTTCCTTCTCCAGTAGATTAAGGCAAATAGAGGTTAAGTGACTTGCCCAGGGTCACACAACTAGTAAGTGTCTGAGGCTAATTTTGAACTCAGGTCCTCCTGACTCCCTAACCCTAAATGTGCACGGTGCTCTATCCACTGAGCCACCCAACTTCCTCTCTGCCAGACCCATTGTAGGAGCTGAGTAAATGCTGTTATTATCCTCGCCATCATTATCCCAGGCTAAGACACACTGGGGCCCTCCCAACCCTCAGAGCAGGAACCCTTACCAAGCGCCAGGATCCTTAACCACTGAGGAGCCAGACAGGATCCACTGGGACCCTCTGACTTCTGGGGTTAGGACTTTTTACCCATTGGGACCATTAAGCCCCAGACTCCCCTCTGACCTAGGGATCTCCAACCCCAGGAGCTCTCTGACCACCTGAGTCAGGCCCCACTGGTATTCCTCTTCAGGGTGCCTTCTCTGGAGCTGGGATCCACTGGGACCCTCCAACCCCTGAAACCCTCTCTGACCTCTGGGACTGGAACCCTCCACCATGGGGTATACCTTTCCCAGGAACCCCTTCTGTCATTCTTCCTGGGACCCCCTTCTCTGTATCCTGGGTTCCCAGCTAGAACTCTCTAATGACCCCTCAGGTGGAATGCCCCCTAGCCCTGCCATTCCTCTCCCCCCAATCTGGAGCTGATCTCTGAGGTTCCTTCCAGATTCGGATCCAGCCACTAGCAGCCCTCTGACGTTTGTACTTGATAGCCCTACCTCAGACCCTCCCTCTCATTTTACTTCCCTCTGATCCATCCCCTCCAGGTATCTCACTGCCGGACCCTGATCCGACCCTTCAGCTCCAGCTCCAGAAACAACTTTGTGAATAAAGTAGCTGAAAAACAAAAACTCTTCCAGGTAAGGGGAGCCCAGGACCTGATCCCTCCTCCCCCCAAGCACCCCCATACCTGCCAAGCCTGCCCCATGGCCCTTTCCCCTGGATACACTGGTACAGCCTTGCCCAAAGTGGCCGCTTACTTCAGGGTATCATGCCATGTTCCCTTAAGAATCCCCCATTTCCCAAGAGACCCCAGTTTCTGGAACCTGAGAGGAAACTCTCCATGCTCCCAGGAGGTCAGGCTGGGGGCTTCCTCCAGCTCTTTGGGGGTGATGACAAGGAGTGTCCTGCCTCATGCCTAATCTAATGCCTTACTCTGAATCCTAGGAAAACAATGACCTCCCAGTTCACCTGAAGGGTGGAGGCACTGACAACCTCCTGTACAAAGTAACAATGGCCATCAGCTTGGGAGGTGAGTGGAAGGGACGGGGCAGATAAAACTGGGCCCCAGGCTGGTTGGGGGATGGGGGAGGAAGAGTCTCTGTCCAGGGCCTGGGGATCCAGGACTCTATATGGGAAAGGGAGGGGGTGCTGACTTCTGGGCTGTGAAGACTTAGGATCTCCGGGGGAGTGAGATCAGAGCTGAGCACCCCTCACTTTCTTCCTACTCCATCTTTCTCCCCCCAGGTGCCAGTTACAGTCTCTACTGCCTTGGCTGGGCCTCTTTCCCCCACAAGAAGTGAGACAGAACACCGGGACCAGACAGAAGAGGAAAGGCTTGGCAGGGCCTGGGCCTGGAGTTCGGGTTAGGGATGGGCAGAAATAAATTCCCGATCAAGAGTCCATCTGTCTGTGGTGGTGACCTAAGTCCCTGACCAGGATGTATCTACCTGCCTCCCTCCCTCCCCCTCTCCCAAAGGGAGCCAATGACCCCAGACAAACACCCCTCCTACAGCAGAAGCCTAGGTTCCAGGGAAAGCGGGGGTCCTGGGGAGATTGGGGAACCAGGCAGAGTCCCCAGAAAAGGGAATCCTTCCTAGAGAAGGGGGCTGCATCTGACATGACTCTGTGTGTTCCTCAGTTACTCCTGTAACTGGGTGGTGGGGCCCCCACCACCTCCAGGACTCCCCGGACCCCTTCTTCAGTTGAGCTTGGTTAGGGTCACACCCCCAAAGGCTCTCCTGAATGCTTTCCTGCCCCCCCTCCATCATTCTGGATGGCCTGGGTCACATGGGAGGGATGGGGGTCACATGAAATCACACCTGGGAAGTGGGGGGATCGTCTGGTCCAGGTCTGTGTGTGAAGCGACTGCATTAACTTGGAAAGAATCTTTCCTTGGGTCTGGATTTCCGGGCCTTTAGCCCTCTCCAAGGCCTGTCCCTCAATCAAGGAGGCAGATAGGAGAATCCTAACAGCTGTAAAAGCTGTAAAAAAGCTGTAAAAGGTTCCCCGGGGTCTACACCCACACCAAACAGGGGCCTGCTGACCACAGTGGGTTCAAACCAAGCGTGATAGGGATGACTCAAGGCCCAGGCTGATGGCAGGGCCTGATGCCCCTGGCCCAGGCACCATCTCAGCTGCTGGAACATTACCCCTCTGGGCCATGAGTCCAGGCAACCATCATAACTCAGCAGGTAAAAGGGAGAGGAGCAGATTTAGAAATTGTCTCCAGTGAACAGTCCCAGCCAAAGCTCCCAGGATATGGCCCCATGTCTCCTCAGACACCCCCAGGGCACTCAATGTGAAACCAGCCCTGCTCCCTCCCCCACTTCTGTAAAAGGAGGGATGGCAGGGAGAAGACTCTTCCTAAGGCAATCAGAGCTGTGTGGCACTCATGTTGACCCCAAGGCTCTTGGCCTCCAGAGACAGGTCTCAGGGTCTCCCCCAGGGCAGGTAAACTGAGATAGAGAAACACCTTCCCACCATCCCCCCTCAATCTGCACAGTCCAGCTCTGGGCTATTGCCCTGCCTCCCCTCCACCTATTAGTAGAGACTGGAATCCCCAGATATGGGGCAGGGAGCCCTGCCCCCCAGCAATGCTAAGAACCCAGGGTCCCCACCTCCCAACCTCCTGAATAAAGAAATCTTGGCCCAACCCCTTACATATGTGCACCCAAGAGGCCATCAGTCTTGGGACCACTGTTTATTTTGGGCTTTGGGGCAGCCCTGAAGCCCTGCCCCTGCTCCCAGGCTCACCCAGAGAGGAGAGGAGGGGGCCTGAAGCATATGAGTAGTTGGAAAAGGCACTAGATACCAGATGAACCCCATGGGGGCAGAGTATGATGGCACCTGGCTGACATGTTAAAGCATGTAAAGTATATTTGCAGGGGCAGTGGCAGGTATGTTACA
>CM053622.1:792678218-792759649 GCA_028646595.1 Phalanger gymnotis | reverse complement strand
GGAACAGGGACTTCTTGGTGGGTACAGTTGGGGGTAGGAGGGACACCTCAAAGACAACACAGCATCAGTGTCTGGTGGTGCCTGTGCCAGAGGGTTCCCACATCGGAGAACGACAGAAATGCAGGAGAGGGAGGGGGAGGGCAGCTTCCTGGCAATCTCTGTCCTGGGTGGTGGTAGGGGGCTGATGACCAGCCAGATGGACATACGCATGGGCTTCAGGAGTACATGGTCAGCTGCAGCCACTGGGAGAAGAGGAGAAGATAGGGGAGGAGTGAATTGGGGGCAGGGTCCCCAGCAATCTACCAGCACTGCACAGAGGCCACCCTCTCCCCAAGGGAACCTGAGCAGCACCCCAACCAGACCCCCACAGACACAGGGCAGGGGGCTGACCCTCACCTCTTCGATGTTCACCCGGATTTGACCGCTGCCATCCTTGTCCAGAGTCTTGAAGGCACCTGGGTTGGGGGTAAGGGAGGATGGTTAGAAGGAGAGAATCTCAAAGTACCCATGGAAGGCCTGGCAACAGATGCTGTACCCCCACCCCCATCCCGGGGTAGGGTTCAAGGGATCAGAATCAGGGGGTGTGTCCCAGCCTGCCCGGCTCACTCACGGAACATGGCGTCCATGCGCACAAGACAGCTGATGAAGTTGTCAAAATCCATGTGCCCATCCTCGTCTGAATATCGCCGAATAACCATCTGGTACAGCTCTGGGCTGAGCTGGAAGCCTGGGGGGCCCAGCGGGGGTCAGTGGCTGGCTCTAGGATCCAGGGCCTGGGCTCCCCATCTGCCTCCCTCCCCGCATATCCAGGGGAGCCCAGCAGGCCCAGCAAGGACACAACCTGCTTGCCACCTTCACCTAAAGTCACAGTGCCAGAATAGACCTCAGAGGCCAGCTGGTCCAGGCCCTTCGGTTCCCTCCTGTAAAAGGAGGGGGCTGACCAGCCCAGGGTCACGTAGGTAGTAAATAAATACCAGGGTAAAATTAGAAGCCAGATCCTCTGGCTCCAGAGTCAGGTATTAAATAGGGTGAAGCTGTAAATTCCCCTATGAGTACCCTAAACATTGCTGTAGGCCCGGCATTTGGCATTATCTCTGGATCTTCTCAACACCTCTGGGAGGTGGCCGTGATTATCCTCAATTTTACAGACGAGGAAACAAGCTCAGGTCGTGGATTCACCCAGGGTCACACAGCTCGTGTCGGAAGCCTCAGCACATGGTAGGCACATTAATAAACGCTTGTTGACTGAGGCCAGATTTTAGACTGTAAGCTCCTTGAGGGCAGAGGCTTTCTTTTTATTCACTGCACCCCCAGTGCTTAGCACATAGTAGGTGCTTAACAAATACTGACTGGGTATGAACCCCAGAGCACTGACAAGTGTCTAAGGCTGTAGACTTACGCCTCTGCCCATGTGGCTGCCAAATGAATACTGGTTCTTACGGAGTGACTTATTAGATTTCTCTGAATTCCTGGCTAGTTTTTAACAGCTCACATGTGCAACGTGCTCAGTTTACAAGCAGGTTCCCTACAACAACTTCACGAGGGTGGAGATATAAAGATTCATTCCCCCTTTCTTACAAATGAGGAAACCAAAGTGGAAATGATGTGTTATGGCCAGGTAGTGTCCGAGGCAGGATTTGAACCCAGGTTCCCTCTGACTCTGTGGCATCTTCTCTAGGCTCTATATAAAATAAGGGGTTGGACAGGATGTGCCCCGAGGTCCAGCTCTGAACCCAGGACTTCTGGAAGGTGTGGTGGGGGCTGCAATCTTACTGACAAAGGAAGTGCCTCCACTGAGGATATCTGGCTAAGGGATGATGAGCCATCCTTCAGTTGCTAATCTTTACTGACCAAATATGGTACAGTATTAGCCCCTGATTACCGTGCCACTCCTAGAGAGAGCCTAATCCAGTTGGTTGCAGCCTATATGTAAGCCTTATGGCCTCTCTATAGTGTGTGGCCTTGGAATCAGGACCACCTGGGTTCAGGTCCCACAGTTTCTGTGTCCTGAGCCCCCCAGCTAGTGTGGGAAGCCCAGGGATCCCCCCAGGAATCACTTATGTGGCCTACGTTCACGATGGAATTTCCAATTAGAGGCTTCTGAAAACAGAGGGAACTTTTTTCCCACCCAAGATCACAGACCCTCTCGGCCACATCTACGGGCACCTCGGGGGACCACAGGCCTCCAGTTAAAGTCCCCACCTGCGGGGCCTGGTTTCCTGCGCTGATCAGATCACAAGTGTGTTCCCTCCCAAAGTTCTAGCTCCAAAATGGTCAGACCCCCGGAGGGCTGGGACTCAGTCCTATCCCACCTTCCAGCCCCTCCCCCACCTCCCCTCCAGGGCCCCCCAAACCTGCAGCCGAAAAGGCTCCGGGAAGCTCATTACTGCCAATGGTCCCCGAGCGGTCTAGATCATACTGTTTGTACACAGCCTGGAAAGGGGAAGGGGGATGGAGGAGAGGTCAGAGAACACAAGGAAGGTCCTTGGTGGGGAGGGATAGCTCGGGCCCCCAGGAACGGGATGGGAAAGGCCCAGGGGGCAGTGGGTGGTGAGAGAGGCAGGATGGGGATGGAAAGGCCCAGGATGCAGGAGGCAGTGGATGGTGAGGGGGGCAAGCTGGGGATGGGAAGGCCCAGGACCCAGGGGGCAGTGGGTGGTGAGGGGGGCAGGATGGAGATGGAAAGGCCCAGGACGCAGGAGGCAGTGGGTGGTGAGGGGTGGGTGGGAAGGCCCAGGATGCAGGGGACAATGGGCAGTGAGGGGTGTGTGGGAAGGCCCAGGATACAGGGGGCAATGGGTGGTGAGAAGGGCAAGATGGGGATGGTAGACTCTCAGGAAGTCAACTTAGAGGAAGGGGCCTAGACAGGATCAGGCTGGTGCTAGGTGTGGGCCCACCTGCCATTTCTTTATGTTGTTCCAAAGGTACTTAAACTCCTCAAAGCCAAGTTTGCCAGTAGTATCACTCTGGTAGGGGCAAGAAGTTAAGGCTCAAAGGGAAGGAAGCCATTAAGTGAAGGGGGCCATGATAAAAAGCCACATCATGCAGGAGAGGTCAGAGTGGGGACCCTCCCCCAAGGACATGCCCCTCAAAGCCTCCCCCCAAAGCTCCAAGGATACATCCATGACGGCCACCATGCTCCGGCAGGTGTCGATGCCAAAACCGTCTGTCTTCAGGTCGGGGTCTGTAGATGCCAAGGTCCAAGGTCAGAGTTCACCCAATTTCCGCCATCTCTTGTCCTAGTCCGGCCCTCCCCCCCCAACCAGGTTCACTAGGCACTCACGTCGAGTCACCACCTTGTTCAAGATATTCATGAGTTCAGAGGCACTGACTTCCATGTCCTGCAGGGATAGAGTGGGAGGAGAGATTGGGGCAGCAGGAGAGAGGGAGGGGGCCCCTCACCCCGGGGCTTCTTCTGGGAAAAAGCCCACTCCTAGGAGGCCTCCGGGACTGCACCCTGCGTCCAGGTGCCCACCCATCCCTGGGGATGCTTGCTGGGGGACTGGAGGGATGGAGCGGGAAGGGAGCTGGGCACTCACATCTCCTGCCAGTTGGGCAAACAGCCTCCTGAACTGCCGGACTTCCTCACTCTCATTGGCCTCGATGTTGGAGAAGTGGGATCGAGGGGGCTGGGGGAAAGACCAGGCTCAGAGGAGAAACCCCTTTCTCTTCCTGCTGTCCAAGACCTCAGAAATCCACTTCTCCAACCCCTCAACCCAAGAACCGGGGCATGCCCTCCCTCATAGGCTGTGACCCTTCTCCCCAGGCAGAGGAGGCACGTGTGAAAAGGAAGAATCTCTATGAGTCTGGGTAGGGAGGGGGGGTGGGGAGACTGACTTACCGGGGGCTCTGGGTTATAATTGGCTGCAGCTTCACTAGAGAGAAGAATGGGGGAGGGGGGTGTCATGGAAGGGACAGAGACTAGCCCTACCCCCTCCATAAAACCGGTCTGGCAACCTATAGGAGGGCCTCTCTGCCCAGGCCCCAGTGACTCCTCCCACTTGGAACCAGGGTCGGATCCCTGCCAGGAACCGGGGAATCCCCCTGCCCCACTCCTCAGAGAGAAGTGACCCTCCCAGCTGCCGTCCCAGAATTCTCCACTCACTGACTCCCGATCTCGGTCTCACACACACACATGCTTGGGTCTCAACCCCAAACTACCAGTTTTATGGATGCGCCTTTGTTTCATGCAAAATGACAATCATTTCCTGATAAACTGCCCAGCCCCCACAGAACCCTCCCAGGTAACAGAGAGCACTAAGGAAAACAGACCCAACAAGCCTCTTGGGGAGGATATGGACAGCATTCCACAGGAGCTGTCAGCCCTCCCTTCGACAAGCTTTTCCTCCACTTTTTAGCAGGGACTCGGTCATCTCTCTTAGAGAGCAGATACTAGCTGCTAGAAACTGGCCTTAATCACCCCCTCACATCCTTATCTCCCAGGTTCTAGGAGGGGGAAGGGGCAGGGGCAGGGGGGTAGGGGAAGGAAGATGGGAGGAGGAGGGGGAAGCCTTCTTTCTCTATCCCTCCATTTCCATCCCTGTGGTCCAAGCCTCTCCCAGCAATAGCATCATTCCTGAGCTAACTGTGACCACCTGTCTTGAGCTTTGCTTTTCAGCTAAAGTTTACAGAATTGTCCCTAGCAGCTGCCGCCCCCTGCACCGACCTCTGTCACTACCTGCTCGACCTCCAGTAGGTCACTAGGCCTCAGTCTCCACATTTGTAAAATGAAGGGGTAGCCTCTGGGGTCCCATCTGAGACCCTTTTGGCAGTTTGGGAAACCTCTGCCTCCATTCCTAGAAGCAGGTTTTTAAATCAATAAAATATGCAGGATTACAAAGGAAACCAATTGCATTTAAATACATTTATACAAATATTTAAAAAAAAAACAATAAAGATGACAGCCCGGTCTAGATGGGAGGAGCCCTGATGTCTCATGCTCCTCTCAAGATGCCTCAAGTAAGACTGCTTGGCCAGCATCTTTCCTTCCCAATCTTCCTGGTATCAAAGACTCTCCCCATCGTGGGGCCACTGAGGCCCTCCGGCCCTGGGCTGCAGCCCCACTTGTGGCCCGAGGAGGCCTGTTCCTTGGGTAGATGCTGACTGCCACCCAAGAGACAACACCCAGGTATCCCTCCAATAACCCCGGCTATCCTGCATAACCGTAAGGCTCATCTAAGTAATTTCCTGCACGCTGTGAGTCATTCATCCATCACATTAATCCAGTCCTCCAGGCGCTGGCTCTCCCTCTCACCGACTTGCCACTATCTTACCTATAAAGTCTCTCCTGGCAAGCAGTATGGTACATTGGTTACCCCCAAAGAAAGAGCAAAAGGACCCACATGTAAAAAAACATTTATAGAAGCTTTTTGTGGTGGTGAAGAATTGGAAACTGAGGGAATGCCCATCCAGTGGGGAATGTCTGAACACGTTGTAATCTACTAATGTGATGTAATATGATTGTGTTGGAAGAAATGACAAGGGGAATGATTTCAGAGAAACCTGAGAAGACCTGTTTGAACTGACACAGAGGAAATGAGCAGACCCGGAATAACGTACTCAGTGGAAAACACCGTAAGGGCCAAGGACTCTGAAAGACTTGAGAATTCTGATCCACACAATGGCCAGCTAGGATTCCAGAAGACCCCGGGGGGGGGGGGGGGCCTTAGCATGCAGGATGGGACACACACAATGGGGGAATTTGCTTTGCATATTAGCGCCAAAGACTCAATTTTTCTTTCTTTCTCAATGAGAGTGGGTGGGAGGGGGAGAAGGGAGAGGGCTAGGATAGCAAAATTAAAGAGGGTCGCTGAAGCACAGTTTAAAAACTACAGACAAGAGAACAGGAAGGCCAGAAAGCAGCTGAGAAAAGTGGGGCAGCTTTGAAAGCTGCTGGTTTTCTGCTTTTGCTGAGAAAGAAAATAATACATCTCTTATTTCATGCAAAATCTTTTTTTTTCTGTTTTATGTATCAAGAGATGAGTTATTTTGGGTGTTTGTTAAGATCTAAATAAAGAAATAGAAAAAAAAACGCATTGGGCCTATACTACCTACGAGAGCTTGGACAGATTTCTTAGTCAATTTGGGCCTCAGTTTCTCTATCTGTGAAATGAGAGAACTGGACTCTGAGGTGCCTTCCAATTCTCAATCTGTTATGTTGTGATCCTTTCATAGTCCTGACCACCAATTCCTCCTGTCTCCTTCAGAGAAGCCACTCTCCCTACATTGCTAAGGGATCCATTGCCATCTTCCATACCCAGAACACTGGCACCCCCCACTCCAACCCCCAGGTTCTGTCCTCTTGATGTCTGTCTCAGCTCGCTCTTTAGGTGTAAAATAAGGGGCAGCTAGGTGGCCCAGCGGACGGAGTGTTAGGCTTGGGGTAAGGAAGACCTGAGTTCAAATCTAGCCTCAGATACTAACTAGCTGTGTGACCCTGGGCAAGTAACAACCCTATTTGCCTCAGTTTCCCCAACTATAAACCAAGCTGGGGAAGGAAATGGAGGGAAATTCCAGTCTCTTTGCTAAGAAAACCCTAAATGGGATCACTGAGAGTTGGACACAAACGAGTGAACAATGTTAAATAAAGGCAGGTGTGGACAACTGCTGGTCTCAGTGCCAGGAAGACCTGGGAGGTTTAAGTCTTGAGGATGCCTTAGAGGCCCCCTGGCTGGGTGACCCTGTGTGTGTGTGACTCTATGAGACTGCATTGGGAGAGGGGCCTTCCTTACAATCAGAGACCACCCGTCCAGACCAAAAAAAAAAAAAAAGCCCTGAAAACTACCTATGTATTTAATCTTGGTCTGACCCTGTGATTTCAACAGTCACAGGGAACTCTCTCATTGGTGGGGAAAATCTCTTCCACCAATATAAATTACTCTCTTTTTCTCTGGCTTGCCAAGGGTGAGCTTGGTGACAAAGGATCAGATAGATGCAGGATTTGAACGTGGGTCCTCTTGACTCTCAGGCAGGCCCTCTAACTATCACCCAAGGCGGCCTCCTTGTCTGGATGCCTATTAAGAATAACAATAGCATGCTCATTCCTTCTCCCTTATCCACGTACACTGTTACCGAGTCTGCTTTGGTCACAACCAGATCTGTCTCCAACATCTGACTTACAACCACACCTGAGGCCCCCTCATTCCCACTGTGGCTTACAGCTGAGCCTCCTCTCAGAATGGGGGCAGGGTCTGGCTCACTCTTTTACTGGGATTCCCAGCCCTTGGCACAGTGCTTGGCACACAGACATCACTCAATAAATGCTTTTTCTTTTATTTCTTCATTCGATCTCAATATATCCCAAATATATCCCAATATAGCCCATCCCCTAAAATGGCTCCCCATTCTGAATCCCCCCTTAGGGCCAGGGCTACCTACCACCCCTCTCTTAATGTACAGCTGAAATTGCTGGACCAAGTGTCTCCTTTTCCTCCACTACTCCCACCGGGGGGTGGAAGTGTCTTTCTTACGCATACATCTGGTCTTTCAATTAAACATATTCTGTGCAAAAACACACCAACACGGAAAGAAACAGCCCTTGCCTCCAAGAAACTTACATTCTCCTGCTAGGTTTACATAAAGCCTGCCCTCATTAAAAACGCAACAGGAATCAAAGTCGGGGAAGAGACAGCTGGGCAGATCCAAGAGAAGGAGAGGGATGCTCAGAAACCAAGGGGGAGAGCCTGCTCCATCACCACTGTCCTCTGCCTCCCCAGTCTTAGAATGCCCTTCCCTTGGACTAGCGTCCACCCAGATACCGGCACCCTCTGCCCTCTGACTAGGTGTCTCCCAGGGCTGCTTCTCCGTCCTCCGTCCCCACTGCCCACTAGCGGCTGACCCCCCAAGGAGCCGCCTTTCCTCCCTGGCTCCTTCCTAAGTGACCAGTCCGACTTTCTCTGCCCTGGAAGGGTATGGCCTTGAAAAGGTAGAGTCCAGGAAGGAGGAGACAGCCCTCATCAGGAGGGGAGCCAGGTTCACTAGAGACTGCCCAATAGGACACCGATAAAAAAGGAATGGGGGCGGGGCAAGATGCCCTCGGCTCAAAAACCATCAGCGGCCCCCTACTGCCCCCAAACTCTGCGCCTGGTAAACAAGACCCTCCCTAACCTGGCCTCAACCACCCACCTTCCCAGGCCTGCCTCATGACTCCCTTCCAACAACCCTCTTCCCTAGCCAACCAGGAAGGCTCCCTCCCCCTCCTAGACCCCTTAGCTCAGACCCTATCTGGGGGCGGCCATCATCCCCAGCTGCTTGGCCCCTACCCACTGCCACTACTCAAGTTCTGGGTCTCCAATTACAGAACCATAGATTTGGGATTGGCATGGGTCTATGAGGTCACCTGGGGAGGAGACGAGACTTGGCCAAGTCACACGAATGAAATTTCAGGGGCAGGGAATGAACCCAGATTCTCTGAACCGAGCTGCCTCCTAAATGGAGAATTTCCCCACAGGACTCCCTGGAACGTGTCGGGCCAGTCCTCAGTGGCTCAGGCCCCTGCCAGACTGCAGCTGAGTCCCCATTTTATCGAAACTTTGTATCCTTCCAGGCTCTCCGCAGGAGGGGGTGGATTAGTTCGCCTGACCCCAGTCCTGTCCACGCCCCTCCTCCACCTCCCGATACACTGCGGTCCTGGTTTCCCTCTGATGCAGCCTAACTCTGTGGGCCCTCAATTTCCTCAATTGTAAAATTTGGGGTGCGGAGGGGGGCCAATGAGGCCCCTTCCAGAGGGGTTCCGAGGAACGCACCCGATAAACTACAGGGCCTTTTCAGCGCTAAGACCATGAAGTCCCACCCCTCCTCATTAATGGGGAGGCCCAGGTTCCCAGAGGGGGTTCGTGGCCCCACTGAGCTGGGCGGGACTGGAGCCCACGAACTCGGGGATCCTCGCAAGGTATACGGAACCAAGTCTGACGACCCCTCCTCTGCCACATACCTGCTATGACTCCCTACTGCCGCTGGCTAAGATGCTTATTTACCACCCAGCTCGGGCCCACTCCCCTTTCCAGCTTCCTTCCAGACCTCCCATTGAACAGAGGACCCCACTACCTGTCCCAGGGCTCCCCATGTTCGATGCTTCCCAAATCCCAAGATCCCTCTATTTCCCGGGGCTCCCCATGTCCCAGGTCCTCCACTTGTCCCGGGGCTCCCCGTATCCCAGGCCCCCCATTCCCCACTACTTGCCGAGCCCCCCAGCCCCCGCTCACCTGATGGCGCTGATGACGCCTCCTAGGAAGCCCATGGCACCCCCAGGCCCTCCGCCGCCGCCTCCACCGCCGCCCCCGCCTCCGCTGAGCAGCCCCCCGATGACATTGCCGATACCTCCACCACCGCCGCTTCCGCTGAGCAGCCCCCCGAGAGCTCTGCCGGCACCCCCGCCGCCGCCGCCACCCTTCCCGCCCAGGAATGAATTAACCAGGAACATGTCTCCGGGACCTGGGGGCCAGAAGTCGGGACCCCAACCAAACGGCAGTCAGCAACAGAGCTGGGGGGCGGGGGCTCCTGGGATTTGGGGGTCACGCCCCGAGGGTCTCGCGGGGGGACGGGCACTGCGGCAGGATTTGGGGGTTGGGATTCAGGGGAGCCTGGGGCCGGCTTTGGGGAGTCAACGTTGGGGGTCCCGGGTTGCTGGGGGTGCTTGGGCGGGTTTAGGGACCCCGGGGTCTTGCTCATACCCGAGTATGGGGGGTCGGAGAGCACGGGGGGAGGGGGCACTGAAGCTGGGTTCAAGGTCCCGGGTTTAGGGGGGCTCAAGTCCAGGCAGGGGGAGACTTGAGCGGGGTTGGGGCTCTCGGGTTCGGGGGTGTCCTGCTCGGGGCCCGGGGCTGAGGGGCGCTCTCACCCTGTTCTCGGCCTCAGCCTCAGTTTCCCCAGCTCCGGCCTGGCCTCCTGCCCTCCTAGCTCTGCTCTGCTCGGGTCCGGCAGCAGGACGGTCGGGCGGGGCCGGGGTGACTCAGGGGCGGCCCCGCCCGAGGCGATGTGCCTTTCCCGGGCGTCCGCGCGGCCCTAGAACCCACCTGCCCCAGCCCGTCCGGGCCCGCCCCGCCTCTTCCCGCTGCATAACGGGACCCGGGCGTCTCCGCCCACCAGCTGCTCCCCGGAACCGGTGCCCAGGTCTCCCGCCCTGCGGGGTGCCGGGGAGACACGCGGGGAGGGGGTGTCTGTGCCTTTAAGAGCCCCATCTGAGTCTCCCACAACAGTGACTCAGGGCAGACGCATGCCGGCGCTCTCGGGCCCCACGCGGGGCTACGCGTTACACGTCGCGGACACGCGAGGGGGTGTGGTGGGACTCCTGGGTCCCCAGAGCCGGGGTGGAGAGAGGACACAGCCGCTGGACTGGACCAGCCTAGCTGGGGCGGGGGGGGAGGGCAGGGGGTAGAGGAGGGCAGAGGAAATGGCCCCAACCCGGGGCTTGGGTGCCTCCTAGGTCCCGGTCCCTGTCCCCGCCCCCGGAAGCCTGGGCCTGGTTTCTTTCTTCTCCCTGGGGCCATTCCGAGACGCGGAAATGGCCGGGCAGAGGATCCGCTGCGGCTCCTCCCTACGTGGGTCCTTGGCGGGGTAATCTCCAGCCACCTCACCTTGTCCGTGACCCGTGATGATGCCCCGCTCCTGAGAGGGGGGATGGGACCAGGAGGGGCTTCCTCCCGCCCCAGCACCCCCTTCTACAGAGGACACTGAGGCCGAAGCTTGTGACCTGCCTGGCCGAAGGGCCTCCTTCGGCCGCCGCCGTAGTTCCGGCTGTGCCCACTATCGCAGCCCCGCTCTCCTCACGACTCCCCCAATCCAGTAGGTCCCACCCTTCTAATTCTCCTTCAGTGCCGATCCGACGGGACCAGGCGATGACTCCCGTACTCTACAAGCCCGTGGTTCTCTTTCCTCTGGGATCACACACAGCCCTTGTTTCACCAGGCCCCAACCCACCTGCTCTGCCTCTCCCGACGCTCCTGCAGCCTGAGATTCAGCCAGGCTTTCTTGTTCCCCACTCATGACCCTCCATCTCCTGCCTGCATGCCTTTCCCCGTCTCCCCCGTTAGAATGTAGACTTGTGAGGACGGATTGTTCCGAATGGAATGCAAACAAGCATTTAAGTGCCTGCTATATTCCAAGCACTGTGTGAAGTGGTTTACCAACAGGATCTCTGGTTTGTTTCCCCAGGACGGTCCTAGGACGCCTGCCACATAGCTGGCATTGATGCTTACTGAGTTATCTACAAGTATTGTAAAGCCCATAGAGGTCTGAAAACATAAATAACTTCCTAAAAGATCCACTCTTTGTTAGAAGAACTACTGGGAAAACTGGAAGTCTGGCAGGAATGAGGTTTAGACCAACATGATAAACCATACTCCACAATAAATTCAAAATGGACATGTGACCTGAATGTTAAAGCCCATAGGAGCCAAGGGCCAAACCTGCGATTTTATTCAAGTAGGGAACTCCCAGATGAATACATTTCCTCCATTAATTCTCCTGGGCCCCCTTTGCAATTTAGACACACAGAGACACTGAGAGACTGGTGTTTGCTTAAGGTCACGTACCAGGGAGCTCTTGAACCCAGGTCTTGAGGGCTCCTGAACATCCTATTCTCCACTATGCCACAGATACCTGATTAGAGTGTGATTAAAGGAATTATTTTTAAAAATTAGAAGCTATGGGCAACACGTGAATTTTTTTTAAAGTTACCATTTTTTAGTATTCCTCCCCCTCCCTGAGAGCCATCTCATATAACAAACTATTTTTAAAGCAAAAAAAAAAATCAGCACAATCACTGAATACATAAAAAATGTCTTAAGACATGCAACGGTGATCCTCCCAGCTGGGTGGGGGGGCAGGGCGGGATATGGGCTGGGAGTGTCCACCTCTCTTTTTGGGTATCATGTTTGATCTTTTTAATTTTGAGGAGGTAACTTCTTTACCAAACAAGGGATAGAGGAAATTACAAAAAATAGAAAATTTTGCATACTTGAAATTAAAAAGTTTTCCATGAACAAAATGCAAAGAGAGTGAGAAGTGGTCAACTGTGGGGGAAAAAATCTCTTTGTATCTGATATCTGTTATGGATTTCATATCTGAGCTATATAGAAACCTAATAGAAACATGGAAGACCAAAAGCCACTCCAATAGAGATGTGGTAAGTGATCTCAGCAGTTCTCAAAAGAATGGTCAACTACTAAATGTGTGAAATACTCCAAATTCCTAAGAATTAGAAAAATGCTGATCAAAATAATGTTGAGGCTTCATGAAACTCAGTAAACTGGTAAGAATGACAAAAGGAAGGGATGGTGTCATCTGAACTATTTTAAATTTTTTAACTTATGTAGGTGAGAGGTCCCAGGCCACTAATTTCATCATTGTGGAGACCTACCAGTAAGGCAATTTCTTCCACAGATGCAATTAGCAACGCCTTAGTCACTTTAATAGCCTGAGAACACTGAGAGGTGATTGGACCTTTGCAGTGTATTGGTAATTAAGGAAGGCTTTCAGCACTTTTTTGTGCAGCTTTTAGGTCATGTGGGTGAGTCGCATGTGTGTCTCACCTGTGACCCTGAACAAGGTATATAAACCCAGAGACTGGCATTCTCCCTTGAGGATCTCACTCCTGGAGGAGTGTTGGTGTAACACTCTGGGCAGCTACTCTAAGTGAATGATATTTGTATGTTAGATTAAAATAAGATTGTTAACCCCTTAGCTTTACTTTCCTTAGTAAAGCAGATCAAAAGAACCTGTGCTGGCAGCATCCCTGTGGTTGGGCTTGTGCTGGTCTCACCCAGGGTCACACAGCTAAGTAGTATCTGAGGCGAGATTTGAACTCAGGGAGAGGAGTCTTCTCTACTCCAGCGCTACAGCACCACCTAGCTGCCTGTATTTCAGCAGCTTTCTATTCGAATCTCCTTGGGATAAAATTATACCAAGTTGGGCCCAAAAGAAGAGATGTGAGCATATACCTCCCCCCTTTGCAGAGCTGAGGGAACACGGGTGTCGAATGCTCAGATGCTGACGGGCTGATTTGTTTTCATTTCTGTTCTGATGTGGGATGGGCTTCTGGGAGAGGCAGCGATGATGTAAGAACAAGAAATCAATCCACACTGAGGGTGATGAACCACCTGCCTCCAGTCTCTCTCCTCTTCAAAACAGCTTCCAAACAAGCTCCCAAAAGGCTGTTCTGAAGGCACAGGTGTGAGCAGGTCACGGCCACTTCTGGGCGGACCAGATGCAAAGACAGCAAGGGCCAGCCTCCCCATCGCACTTACTGGGGCTCCTCCACGTACCCTACCATCCCCCTCCCTGACCACCCACATTCTACGAACCCCCCCCCCCCAAGAACCCAGTCTGCCTCCAAGGGATTCAGAGGCATTTAATTAACTTGTCTCACAACCTCACAAGAGCCAAGGGGAAAATAAGATAAAAAATACAACTCAAGATAGGGAAAGGAGAAGGGAATACGCCACAGACACAGATGAGGAGGGAGGGGCCCAGGCTGGAGGGTGGGGAAGAGAAAGGGAGGCTGCATCCAAGGGGACAACCCCCCCCAAGCAGTGTTTAACCCCCCCCACCCCCACCAGGGTGGTCACATCTCATCATCGTCCAGTCCATAATCCTCCTCTGGGAAGTCCCCCACGGTCACCGTGTGTGGCCTGACAAAGGCACCGTACTTGTCCTGGCACTCAAAGTAACGTTTGCCATTCACACTGCAGATGACAGAGAATATCACAGGTCACAGGGCTGTCCTTACACACGCGCACGTACACACACACACACCCAGGAGGGATGGGCGCCTGAGGGAGTCTCGCCTTACCTGCCATCATGTTTCCCCAGTGGTTCATCATAGCGGATGCCGACCCAGTAGCCTGGCTTGAAATCCGTGAGTCCTGCCCACAAGAAGAAGCTCGGTGAGGACCTGGCCACAACAACAGTGGCTTCGGGCTCTCCAGCCCGGGGTATGGACTCATTCTGCAGGAGCCGGTGCAGTCACCTCCTGTCCTTCCCTCTGCTGGCCCCTCAATCAGCTCTCTGCTATCACATGGATGCCAGACTGTGTCCCTGCCCTTCGTGCTCATCTCTATTTATCACTGCAGGTTCCCCCGACCCCCCACCTCTGTGACTTGCACCAGCTGTCCATGCTTGGCAGCACCTCCCCTTCCTCTTCCTTCTCGTTTATTAAACCTCCTCCTCCTTGTTTATTAACATTTCCAGTTTCCCAGAAAGCTCAGCTTTCTAAGGCATGTCCTAATCTCCAGCTGCTTCTGAAATCACTTTGTTCACGTACGCTTAGAAACTGTATGTGTTGTTTTCCCAGCCAAAATGGAAGCTCCTTTTGGGCAGGCCCAGGGGTCTCGTCTTTGTGCCCCTAGGGTCTGCTTGGCACAGGGTGGATACTTCATGAGTACTGGCTCAGCAGCTGAGGAGTCTGAGGCTGGGTTGGGGGGGTGGGGAGTGATCTGCCCACTCTGTAAATGCCCCTGCCCAGAGCAAGCCCAACCCTCATCCCCCTGGGCCATGCTGCCCACCTAAAGGCTCTGTGCTGCCCTCGGACCGCTAACTCACCCACATACATGACAGTGCCCCGCTTGGTGGGCTGGCCGGACGCCTGCACCTGGCAGCGGCTTCCCACCGCGATGGCCTGGGCCTGGGCCTCCTCCTCAGCGAGTCGCTGGGCCGCTTCGGCCTCCCGCCGCTTCTGCTCCTCCTCATTGAATTTGCCCATCTTGCTGCGCTTCAGGAAGGAGCGTACGGAGTCTGGAGGCCAGGGGTCAAGGGTGTCACTGCCCTAAACTTAAACCCCTCCCTAATCCCCAGGCCCCTCCAGCTCCCCTGCCCTCCCATCTCTGTGATCCAGGCCCTGAGTCTCTTCCCAGTTTTCTTTCCTTCCCATTTACACCAGGGCCCCTTCCTCTATATTTTCGCTTTCTAACCTCATCTCCCAAATTTCTCATGGCCTCTCGGCTCTTCCCGATGCTCCCCCCTCCCCCAAGCTTTTCTCATACTCAAGTACCAGCTCTGCTCTCATAGGCTGACTGGGAGAGCTCAAACTTCTCCACCTGGGACAGGTCCTCATATTCGCCCAGACGGGCCCCACTCCGG
Organism: Phalanger gymnotis; assembly: GCA_028646595.1. NCBI lineage: Eukaryota > Metazoa > Chordata > Mammalia > Diprotodontia > Phalangeridae > Phalanger > Phalanger gymnotis. Next base: position 792,744,574 of record CM053622.1, on the reverse strand, counting down.
TCAATGACCTGTGGGGAGACAGAGAATGAGCTCTGGAGCTCTGGGAAAGGCTCAGGCCCCATCTGTGAAGGCAGCTTCAAACATGTGCCATGAGCACAGCAATGTCAGGGGATGATAAAGTCTGATTTCAGGTCAGAAATGTGAGGGGGGGGTCTTTGGGGGCAGGCATAAACACAGAGAATGGTGGTCATCGGGGATGTCCCCAGCCTCAGAGGCAGAAGATCTGCTTCAGGGCCCAGCCCTGTCCCTAACTACCTGTACGCTTCCAAGCAAGCTGCCCCCCTCCTCCATACAGAAAATGAGGGATTGGGCTGACAAGCCCCTCCCAGCTCTATCACCTTAGGATTTTAAGGAGAGCGACCTGGAGGAGGGTAGGGCCTGGGGCAGGAGGCATGGAGGAGCTGAACAGTGAGGGCCACAGGGTCACATATGGCAATGGGCCCAAGGACTGGGAAGAGGGGCGGGGCAGGGAAACATCTCTCACGTGGATCCTGCAGCCATCGTCCACTGGGTAGGAGCCCAAGAGAGCGTCATCCTGGTCAAGTTTCATGCAGAAGCGGTCATCAGTAGTGTAGAGCTCCAGGTCCATACAGGAGGCCGGACTCCCCACCACCAGCTCCAGCTTACACTGGGGGACAAGGACTCATAATGAATCACAGCATGTCAGAGCTAGGAGCCACCTTAGAAGGCTCTGACTCCATAGTGCATTTTACAAAGGAGGAAATTAAGGCCCAAACAGCTAAGAGTCTTGCTCAAGGTCAAACAGCTAATAAATCAGGAGGTACAACTGAAGCCCAGGCTTCTGACTCCACTCTGAACACCCTCTGCTGCTTGTTACATGAAGGGCATTGGGGAAGGTGGACACTGTATGCTGGTGGCAGGGGACAGGAGTCTTCCAGATGTGCCTTCCTCTCCCCCAGGCTCTGTGTCCTCTTTCACACTCAGTCTCTTTCCTCTCTCCCCAGGCGCCCTCCTCCCATGGTAGCCCTTCCTAAGCCACCTCTGGAGCCTCCATGGCTCTCTCCCCTCACTGTCTCAGCTGAGAACTGTCTCATCAAAAAACTGAGGCCCTTCTCCAAAAGCTCCTTCTCCCTCCCCGCTCCTACACCACCCAGGTCTGCCTTCCCCATCTCCTCCCCACTATCTCAAGGCCAGTCAACATGTGTTTATTAGGCACTCACTATGGATTGGCCCCAAGTTTAATGGGGGAGACAACATGCAAACAAGGCCCAGAGAAGACACCAGCTGGAGATAAGCGATGGGGGAGGGGCTTCCTGCAGAAGGAGGAATCTGAGCTGGGACTTGAGGAATGGGGAGACAGAGATGAAGAGGCAGAGCCCGGGGAACAGCCAAGAAAAATGCCTGGAGGCTGGAGATGGCACGTTTTGTTCCAGGAATAGTAAAGAGGCCAGTGTCACTGGATCCCAGAGTAAGGTGTAAGACGATTGGAAAGGCAAAAGGGGGTCAGGTTCTGAAGGACATTTTTTTTTTAAAACACAGGGTGTCCCAAAAGTCTTAGTGCAGTTTTAAATTACTAAAGCTTAAAATTGTACTAAGCCTTCCCTGTATTGAGCCTGGAGATGAGGGGGGGCCACTGCACCATCTACTGTCCCTTCCATGATCCTACTCTCTAATCTTCAATCCAGACCTTTCTATTGGCTCCTTCCCTGCTGCCCTGACATGCCCCTAGCTCCCTCCTCCTAAAAACTCTCCGGCTTGACCTGCCCATTCCCCTCTGCATGTCTGTCTGTCCCTCCACCCTGCCCCCTGGCCAGACTCTTGGAGAAGGATGGCCTCCACCTCCACTCCCCTCACATGGTTCTATCTGCTCTCTGGCTTCCAATGTCATCATCCAACCACAACTCCTCTCTTGGAAGTCATTAGTGACATCTTCAGCACCAAATCCAATAGCCTTCTCTCACTTCTCCTCCTTCCTGACCGCTCTCCACTTGTCAAGGGTCAGCGCCTGTCCCAGTCTTTCCGAGCTTCCCAACTCCTGGCCCTGTGCCAGGGGCCTCCCACATGCACCCTAGTTACTGCCTTCCCATGACCTCCCTGCCCCCTTAGCTACCCACAGAGATGGGCATTCTCACCGACAAGTGATCCCCAATACACATTGTCCCCCTTTCCCTCTGCCTTGCAGCTATATGCCCTGTATCCTTCTGGCCCTGAGTTCTGTCCCAGGCCATCTTCTGTTCCATATCCTGATCCCTTGAATTTGGTGACCCACCTTAGCTCAGTACCATCCTCTCCTCTTCTGCCCCTCACCCCCTTATCTCATTGAAGACCTTGCCCTGTTCAACCTGAACCTCGGCTCACTCCCACCATTCACTGCTATCACTCTGGCTTTCATAGGGCCACACATTTATCTTACAGAATCTCGGCTGATCCCTCCCTGCTGCCAGGAAATCCATTTACCCCTCCCTGACTCTTCTCCTCAATGTTCCCCGTGGGCTCCATCTTCCTCATGGCTCATCACTTCCACTCTCCCCCTTTACCTGTCTCACATCACAAGGCAGCCTAATCCTTACTAAAGCTCACCCCTGGCCATGAAGAAGCAATCCCATTCCATCCCATCACTTCTGGCAGTCGGCCCCACCTCTATCATCCCACTCTCTGTTTCAGCCTCTCCCTGTCACCTGGCTGAAACTCACCTAGGTTTCTACCATCCTCAAAAAACCCTCACTTGGTCCCTCCATTCCCACCAGCTATTGTGCCACAACTCTCTTCCCATCTCGGGCTAAATCTGAGGAGTCAACAATGAACACCTTTACTTTCTTTCCTCTCATTTACAGCTCTCCCCAAAGTAACCAAGGATCTGTTAGCTGCCAAATCCAATGGCCTTTTACCAATCTCATTATCCTCGACCTCTGAAGCCTCTGACACTGTGGATCACCATCTCTCCCTTGACAGTCTCTTCTCTCTAGGTTTTTAGGGCCATTCTCCTCCTCCCTCTGTGACTGCTCTTTTCTTTGCTGGATTCTCTTCCAGATCACGCCCTCTGACCAGAGGTTTTCAGACTTCTCAAAGCAGATGTCCAATAGACATCTGAAATTCAACATGTCCAGAAATGACCTCATCATCATTCCTCCTAAACCCTCTTCTGCTCTTTTTTTTTTCATTTTTTTTGGAGGGCAGAGGGCCAGGTAGTTGGGGTTAAGTGACTTGCCCAAGGTCACACAGCTAGTACATATCAAGTGTCTGAGGCTGGATTTGAACTCAGGTCCTCCTGAGTCCAAGGCCGGTGCTCTATTCACTGTGCCACCTAGCTGCCCCATCCTCTGCCGCTATCTTCCCTATTACTATAGAAGGCAAAACCCCCTCCTGGTCCCCCAGGCTTCCAACTTAAGTGATCCTGAACTCCTCACTCTCTCACCCCCCCTCCCCAACCATGCTGTTGCTGAGGCCAGTTAATGTCATCTCTGAAGCATCTCTCATCAGCCCCTTTCTCTCCTGACATTGCCCCAACCCTGGTGCAGGCCCCGGGCACTTCATGCTTCTTGGACTACTGCAGCTGCTGCTAGTGGGTCTGCCGGTCCTCCATAAAGCCACCAAAGTGATAATCCTAAAGCGAAAGTACTTCCATGTCAGGACCCCCCCCCCCAATGAATTGCAATGGCTCCCTATAGCCTCTAGGGTCAAATGCAAAATGCTGCTTGGCGTTCAAAGCCCTCCATCACCTGCCACCTGCTCCCCTTGTCGGTCTTCTTGCACCTTAACTCCCCTACAGGAGCCAGTGACACCGGCATGAACAAGCTCCTCCATCTCTCCTCTCTGGGCATTGTGTCTGGCCCATGCCCACAACACTCTCCCTCCTGTGCTCTCACTACTGACCTCTCTGGCTTCCTTTACATCCCAATTAGCATCGCACCTTCTACAAGAAGCCCTCCCCACCCCGTCTTTGTTTCAGCGCCTTCTCTCAGCTAATAATTTCCTATTTATCCCCGTTTGCTTGTGACCTCCCCCGTGAGATTGGAAGCTCCTTGAGGGCAGGGCTGTCTTTTGCCTCCTCGTACCCCGAGCACTAACCACAGTAGCAGCAGGTGTTTTTGAAATGTTATTGACTGCCACCGTTCCCCCAGACCCATCACATCCTCTACCCCACCCCAAGAAGACCCGCCCCTTTTGTCTCCAGGCCCCGCCCTCTCCAGCTCTGGCCCCTCCCATCTCCCCCTTCCCCAGGCCCCGCCCCCTCGTCAGCCCCCTCTTTTCTCTCCCCAGCGTCCGCCCCCTAGTCCTTTCCCGGGTCCGCACCTTGAACTCAGCCAGCGTGAGGCCCCGGTTGTACCGCTTCTCCGAGCGGAAGCTGTTGAGGGAGCTGCTGATAAACACGGTGACCGTGGGCGCAGACACCCCGGCCAGATCCATGCTTGCGGAGGGCCCCCGGCTCCGGGTGCTCCTTCCCGGCCGCCGCCTCCTCGCTCCCCTCAGGCCTCGCCGCCCGAAACCGCCGTCGCCGCTGCCTCTGCCACTGCTACAGCCACGGCTCCTGGAAGCTTCACCCCGCCCCCTGCACTCTCCCACTAGCCAATCACCACCTTGAACCCATTCGCTCAGACCAATCGGCACCCGACTCTCTCCTCGAACGACCGCCTCCTCGCCAGAGCGTCCCTCCTTCCTCAGACGGGGAAGCTCATCCGGGTCCTCAGACGAGATTCGTTCTCTTGCTGTAGCGGCGGAACCCTGACAACCAATGGGAACGCGGCTTTCGACGAGGGCCCGGGCGGGCTGAAGTCAGCGAGAGGGACCTGGCAGGAGCCCGCCCCCGGAGCCCCAGAAAGCATGCGCGGCGCGTGCCTGCTCCGCTATGGCGTGGGGTGGAGTGTCTGGCGGGGAACTGCGCTCCTTCCATTCATGCCCCCCAACCCGGGCGGAGCCGAGGTGGTCCCTTGGGGCTGCTCCCTGCCCCGAGGGGAGGGGCGGGCAGCACCCAACAGCCGGCCCCCCTTCGGGGGATCCCGCGTACCCCTTCGGCCCAACACGCCTTCTTCCTTCTTCCCCACCCCCCGGGCCCATCAGGAGGCCTCAGTTTTCCAGTTTGTGCGCTGAGAGGGCTAGAGATGACCTCAGCAGTCATTTTCTTTCTTTGGTTCGTGGCTCCCACTGCACAGGGTGGGGTCCAGATTTCCCCGAGGTGGGGGGAGCCTCTCTGCGGAGAACTCAGGTTCTCTAGAGGTGTAGACAGATAAGGGGACCCCATCCACATATTCGGGGCTACACGACGGGAGTGCTTCCCATCCCGCAGCACCGTGCTGATGGGTGACGATAATCAAGAAGGTCCGGCGCGAAGCAGGCAGCCGTGGGCCCTCAGGTTCCTCATCTGTAAAACGGGAATTGCGACAGATGACAGCTCAGGCAGCTCCCACGTGGGCATTGGCCCCGCCCCCCGGAGCAGTGGAGGGTGGAGCTTCGCTCTCGACCTTCCCGCGACCCGTAGCTGCGCCTGCGCAGTAGAGCCCAGGTGCCTGACGGTTTGCCATCGCCATGGAGCCCGATGGGACTTACGAGCCGGGTTTTGTGGGAATCCGCTTCTGCCAGGAGTGGTGAGCTCGGGGGCTGGGGCTAGGGGCGGAGTGGGCACTGGGTCCTATGACCTCTATGTGTAGACGGGTCACAAATAGGCCAGAATCTGGGATGATCTTTGACCTTTGACCTCCCACCCCCAGTAACAACATGCTCTACCCCAAGGAGGACAAGGAAAACCGCATCCTTCTCTACGCGGTGAGACCCCGGCCCACCAAGCGCCCACAACCCCCACACACTGATGACCCTGACCCCCCCCAGATATGCACTTTGACCTCGGCCTTTTCCCCCAGCTGGTCACCGTGATCCCGCCATCCTGTCCTGTCCCCCAGACCCACATCGTGATCCTGAATCCTTCCTCCTGGCCCGCCCCGCCCCCTACAGGGCACTCGGGGCGACCCCCCCCCATTCCCTCGAGGGGCATTCAGGACAGCTCCCACCCCCTTCCCCACAGTGTCGCAACTGTGACTACCAGCAGGAAGCCGACAACAGCTGCATCTACGTGAACAAGATCACCCACGAGGTGGAGTAAGTCCAAGGGCTGGGCCTTGGGGGAGGGGGTCACTTCCGGTCCGGCCTTAGTTTCCCCCAGGATCCTCCTTTGTCCCTCCCCTGCACAGCGAGCTGACCCAGATCATCGCGGACGTGTCACAGGACCCGACCCTTCCCAGGACGGAGGACCACCCTTGCCAGAAGTGAGTACCCTACCCCCCCAAGGGCTGAGTCTGGGGGCAGGGGAGGGGGAGGCCCGGGCCGCCCCCTCTCCCACCTGCTGTGTCCTTCCCCAGGTGTGGCCACAAGGAGGCTGTGTTCTTCCAGTCCCACAGTGCGCGGGCTGAGGTAAGGGGGACCCCTGCCCAATCTTAGGGGAGAGCAGAGGGAAGGGTTCCCGGGGTGAGGGGCGGCTCCCCTGACTCTGCTGGCCTTCTCGCCCCTCCCCTAGGACGCCATGAGGCTTTACTACGTGTGCACCGCCCCCCACTGCGGCCATCGCTGGACAGAGTGACCCGAGCCCGGCTGCCCGCACTGTTTATTAATAAAGCATTTTATTTTTGGCTTTCTGACCCCCAGACTGCTCTTGGGGGAGATGGGCAGCGGGGGGGTCCCGCTTCAGGGGTAGGGGCCGCCCGGGTGCAGGGCTCGGTGCTGGACGTAGTCCTCTGTGCGGGTGCTCGTGTAGCCGCAGTCCTCGCAGACGTGCAGCTTCTCCCGGCGCTCCCGGTAGCCGTAGCGCGGAGGCTGCCCGTGGATCTTGCCCAAGTGGGATTCGAGCGAGCAGCGCTGGGTGAAAGCTTTGCCACAGGCCGGGCAGCGGAAGGGCCGGATCCCTGGGGGCATGGAGGGGGGCTGTTAATGGGGCGCAGGGCTCTCCCTCCCCACTCCCAGCCCTGACTGCCCCTCACCAGTGTGGGTCCTCATGTGCCGCTTGAGGTCGAAGGCGTCGTGGAAACCTTTGGTGCAGCAGTTGCAAACGTGGCGCCGGGCGGGGTTGTGACATTTGAGGTGGCGGGTTAGCATGCGTTGAAGAGGGAAAACCTTGGGGCAGAGGGGGCAGCTCAACCCCCCAGGACCCTGCCCTGCTGCAGGACCCTGCTCAGCCTGGGGCAAAGAAGGAAGACCCTGCTCAGATGGGCACCTCCCCACACACACATTGTTGGAGTGGCCCAATGAGCCGGGGGCTCTCACCGGTGCTGGGGACTTCCCACTGTTGTGTGGCAGGCAGGATGGGGTGCTTGTGGAGGTTTCTCTGCCTAGGGACCCCACTTTGGTGCCTCCTTCATCAGCCAGCGCTTTGTCCAGGTTGCAGTCTGAAAGAGAATCTTGTCCCAAGCCCTGTCCCAAGCCCAGGGAATGGGGGATGGGGGAATAGCTGGCATGTGCCCCATACCCCAAGACTCCAGACAATGGGAGAAGACCTAGGCTGTTCAGCATGCCACACTCTCCTTTAGGGCATCTCTCCTAGCCAGTGGATAGGACTGGGCCTACAGCTCTATGTGTCTGGGCAAATCACTTCACCTCTGCCTCAGTTTCCCTAACTGCAAAATGGAGGTCACAATAGCACCTACCTTCAGGGTAGTTGGGAAAGTTAAATGAGGTATTTGTAACACACATAGCACAGTGCCTGGCACATGGTAGGTGCTTAAGAAATGCTTGTTGCCCCCCTTTCCTGGCGTGGATGTCCTCCACTGTAACCCAGCATGTTTAATGCATGAGGTTGGAGGGCACTTTCCCTCGATCACATCTCCATACTCCTTAGCATATCTCCCTCCAGGTGGGCCGGGAATCCAGCTCCTGCCTGTAGGCATGGGGGCAGCCAGGGCAGTTGTTACCTGGGATGTAGGCGTCTCCTCGGTGCTGGTCAGTGATGTGGCCCCAATCTCGAGGCTGGGGCCGGCAGCTCCTCACCAGAAAGGACCGAGGCATGTCCTGTGAGAGGTGGGGAACACCAGGAAGCCGTTGTTGCCACTGTCCAAACTGGAAGACCGGGAAGCTGGTGGCTGTGTCCTCTCCTGTGGCCCTCCTGCTCTGCCCACCTGCTTCTAGGAAAGGGTGGGTAGGACCTAGACCTCCTCATCCTCTCCATGCAAATCTGGGATGGGCCTCAGCCAACAGAGCCCTGGTTGGGCTCCAGTTACCTCAGCCCCCTCCCTCCAACACCAACAGCATATTTGCTGTTTCTCTGGGCAAACAGTCTAATATACACTAGGAAGGATGGATGCTAGACCCTGGGTGAAGGAAGCTAGGACATTTCCCAGAGGCATCTGCAGGAAAGCCTTGGCAATATATGTGGAGGAGTTAGGTGGTGAGGGATGACCCCATTAAAGGATCATACTGCCTAGTCCCTAAACGGACAATGGCCCAGGGTGGGGCAGGGAGGGGAGAGTTGGGGGGGGGGTCGGTTTGCCAGTCAAATCAGCCCCCAAACAGTGTCCAACGGCCCCTGAGGAAGCTGTCTCTGGAGAGAGGTTATTCAAATCACTGCAGCTGTCTCCCAGTGGGGTGAAGGGGGGGGGAGCGCTCTGATTTTCTAGGTGGGGCTTGGAATTGAGTTTTGGAGAAAGCACAGCTAGGCTTCTACAATCACTTGGGGTCATCTCCCTGTCACAGAGAACCACGTATAAGGCTCCAGACCTCCATTAGTCTCCCAGGGAGCCACACCTACAATCTGGAAGGAAAAGAGGAAAACGAAGCCCTGCAAGAGTTCTCTGAATGACCCAAAGGCCTTCTGGCTCCAGTGAAGATCAGGTCACAGGTAGGGTTGGAAGGGACCACCAGAGGTCATTCAGTCCAATCCCTTCATTCTGCAGGTGGGGAAACAGGCTCAGGGAGGTCTAATGATGTCCCCTGGGCCATAATAGCTGGTGGCTGAGGAAGAATTGGAGCCCAGATCTTCCTGCCCACATTCCATGCTCTATCACCACTATCCTGCCTCTGTCCTAATGGTTTTTTATTTTTTGAATATCAAATGTACAAGTCTGAAGGCTATGGTGAGATAGGGCTAGAAAGCATTCACAGGAGAAAGGACCAAAAAGCCACCATGGTAAAGAAGTGACTGCTGAGGTGTCATTAATATTAGTGTCTGAACAAGGCAGGCCAGAGAAAGGCCTCTTCCACTCTGGTGTGGCCACAGGGCAGGGGGATGCTGGCCAACTGGAAGCCTGGGGAGGGGCCTCTGAACCACCCCTGAGAAAGGGTGAAGAGGGAAGATACAGGGCATAGGACCAGTCTTCCAGGAGACAGCCAGGGCTCCACTTGGCCCCAAAGGACAGAAATGGAACCACTGGACAGTCAGAGAAAGTTACAGTGACAGATGTAGGTGTTATACAAGGGACCTCCTAACCATCTGAGCTGCCCCACAGTGGAATGGACTGCCTCTTCAGGGTAATGAGGGCATGACCTCTCTACCCCTGGAGCAATCTTCAAGAAAAGGCTGGGACCATCATAGATAAGATTCATGGGGCAGGTCCTGGGGATGGAAGGCAGAAGCTAGAATGACAGACCACCTCTAAGGTGTTTTCTAAGTCTGAGGTTCTATGGAGTCACCAGATGGAAGAGAAGGGCCTGGGGGAAAGGCCCCCCTGCCCAAAGAAGCTGCCTTAGGATAAAAGACTGGGGGGTTAAGGGGTGGGGATGAGGCACTAGGAGCCACTCACATCAAAGTTGTTTATTTTCCAAAAAATAGACATTTTCTTAAAAGCAGCAGAGCAGAGAAGGAAGAGGTTGTCATGTCAGTGTTCTGGCTCTTGACCCCGAGAAGGGCTAGTGGTGTTCGAGGAAGCTTAGGCCCTGCTCCCCTGGCCTGCCCTTATCTCCCTGCCACCCGCCTTTTTTCGAACGGCCTGCACCAACAGCTCTGAGTAGTGTTCCAACAGGGCTCGGACCTCTGAGCTGGGCAAGGACCATAGCAGAGGGGACGGGAGGCCTGGGGCTGGGCTGGCTGTGGGGGAAGGGGAAAGAGGCCAGGCTGGAGCACGGGCTGGGGCCAGAGGCAGGCCCTGTGCTGGGGAAGGGGCTGGAGATAAGGGTGGGGATGGGGGTTGGGCCACCTCCTCCCCCCCTAGCCAGGCCATGGCCTCCAGCTGGCCCCGTATCCACTGGAAGGTAGATGACAATTCTGCTTGGACTTGCTGCTGTTCCCTGCTCACTTGGGGGCTGGAAACCACCTGAGAGGAGAGAAAGAAGGTGGTATCAAGCCACCAGCCCTCTTCTGGCCCAGGGCCATGGCAGCCAGGCTTGCCCAGGATCAGGATGGGGGTGGAGTCAGAAGTTGTTATTAGGGAAGAGGATGGGGCTGGAGGAAATCCCCAGAGGACAGACATCAAGAGTGAAAGATGGACCACTTGCTGAGTGAAGGCCCAGATCTCTACCCCCTTCCCTCAGCAGCCCCAGGCCAGACTCTCAGCACTCCCAGCCCTTACCAGGTTGTAAAGGTCCAGGGCCTCCTGGAAGTTGCCCCGCAGCTTTTGGACAATACATTCCACGTTGTTCATGCTGAGCTGGGGGACTGAGAGAGGATAAGCCCCATCAGCAAAAGGAGGTTCCCCAAAGCCAGCAGGCCCACTAAGCTGGGAGGCCAGGACAAAGAGGGGATGGTCTCCTGGGAAAGGAGCTGAGCTGGACCCACAGAGGCTGAGAAGCACAGGAGATCCTCAGGATGGATGTGAGGGCACAGGGCTAGTGACAAAGCGTCCCGGTGTATTTCAGATACCGACAGTGATGGGGAGGGGGCCGACAATGACAGCATGTGGGACTGAAGGGGTAAAGATAATTTTGAGGTGAAAGTACCAGGGCCTATGGGACAGCCCTCTACTGGAATGCCTGCTATCTGGAAACCCTAGGCCTGGGCTGGGGGCAGGGTAAGGGGAGGGCCCCTCCTGAGTCCCTGAGGCAGTGACACTCACCAGGGAGAGGTTCCAAGAGAGGGGCTTCAGAACTGATGGCCCCAGGCCCCAGAGATTCTATGGTGGCTGAGCCCATGGTGCAGGCCTGAGCTGGTGGCTCAGTCCCCGACAGCCTCTGGAGGAAGCCAGGATCATAGAGGCCTGTGGCCTTCATCTCAGGCGCATCACTGGCCAGGAACGCTGCTGGGGCAGTTTCCACAGTGGCCAGAGGGCCCTGGACTGAGCCTCTCCCTAGGCCTGTCTCAAGAGGTGCAGGGGGTGGGGACTGGGGAGTCTTCAGGAGCTGGTCACAGACATTGGGCAGGTCCAGCCTCAGGCTGGCCCGGGCTTCATGATTACCCCAGAGGGGCAGGCCCTGGACCCCCTCTCTGCTGCTCAGCTCACTGGTGCTGTTTGGCAAACTATCGTGCCCCACTGCTGAGAGTTCTCCCATTGACAGAGGCCTCCTCAATCCAAGGGCTCGGCGGGGCTCTGCCAGGGTAGGAGTGAGTTTTTCTCCAAGAGATATGCTTCGGGACATCTTTGCTCGGGAGCTCTCGGTGGCCTCCACGTAGGAACGGGCTGGGAGTTCTCGGCTGCCCTGGGCCAGGGTTGAGGGCGGTGGAGGCGACTGCTTCCTTTCCCTCTCTTTCTCCAGAGGGAGGCCCAGGAGAGCCACTGGGGGTGGGCCTGGCACTATGCCACTGATACCAGAGACTAGATGGAAAACAAATAGATGTGTTACTCCTTCAGCCATCACTGGAAAAGGGAGGGGTGACTCCCTGGCCTGACCCCAACAGCCTCAGGCTCAGTGGGGCTCAAAGTCTGGGTCCTACAGGCATAGCCACTTAGCAGCTACAGTGGGGTCAGCATCCATCTTGCCCTGCTTCAGAGGGTTCCCAAATGACTGATGCCCAGGAAGGGCCTTGTTTAGAAGGTACCATGCCTTAGGGTGCTGGGAGGGTAGAGAGAAAGAGACACAGGAAGACCTTACCCAATGCGAGTAGGGCCTTGGGACAGGGCAGGGAAGAGGGCACAGTGGCCAAAGGGTCAGTCTTACTCAGCGGGTGCCACGATGTAGACGATGGAGTCTCCGTGCTCTCAGCTGCCTTCTCACCAAGGAGTCCCTTCAAGCCCAAGCCGTCACAAAGTTACCCAAGAAAGGCAAGGAGCCACCCAGACTGCCCCTCCCTGTGCCAAGTTCCCGTCAGGCCAGTAAGGCAGCCATACTCACATCAGAGGCATCTGCAGCGCCATGGCTCTGGTCAGCCCTCTGGGCCTCGGCCCCTTCCCAACAAAGTGCCACAGCTTCCAGTGGCTTCACTAACTGAAGGGGCAGTGTTGGTGGAAAGGTGTGTGCAAACCTGGAGGGGAAACAGGTGCATCAAGTAGGATGAGCCTGGCAGGGCTAGGACCGGGAAGGGAGCTGTGATGTAATGAAGAATGTATGGGCCCCACCCTCAGCCAGGCTCAGAGTGTGATGGTGGAGACCAGAAACGGTGACATCAAGCCCAGACACAAGCAGGACCTGCTCCAGATGCCAGCTGAAGCCCTGAGGGCAGGGTGCTCTCCAGAGGAGCACACAACTGGGTCTGGGAAAGGGCTGAAAGGCTCTGGGCTCTGCACACCTCCCCATCTAAGCTGGCTATCTGCCCACATCAACCCATGAGTTCAGGGGCACCAGAGAAGATGAGAGGAGGAAGCTGGTTCTCTTGAGGGGTGAGTGCTTAGGCCCCCAAGCCACAGACACAAAGAAGGAACCTTCAGGAGGAGAAAAAGTCAGGCTCTTCTTGCTCCTTGAAGGATACGGGCTGACCTGAGCGGGCCCCAGATCGGGGGAAGGGTGGTGGAGAAGTGCCCATGTGTCTGTCCAGAAGCCAGGGCACACAGCACCACAGGCTGATGCAAAGTCATGGGTCTATTAAAGGCTTCTAAGGGTAAACATCACAGAGGATTGGGAGGGGTGGGCTGTGGGAGGGAGTCACAGGCTGTGGGATTGGACAGGCCTCAATCTTGGGCCACACAGCACTAGACGCCCAGAGAGGAAGATATGCAAGTCTGTGCCCCCAGGCAGCCCAGGGACTGGAGCAATGGGAAGTTGAGCTCATGGGAGGCTCACTCCCCAGCCATGGCTAAGTTCTCCTCCTCGCCTTTTTCCTCTCCCTCCCGCTCTCTCCCCTACCTGGGATTTTTCTGGAATCGAGAAAGAAACTGAGCAGAAATGCTCAGACGAGGGTTGAGGAAGAAGGGTTTCTCAGACTCTGCATCCACCTCAAGGGGCTCCATATCCTTCAGGGAACCACTGAACAGTTCTGGGTGGGCAAAAACAGCATGTTCAACTTGAGCAACTGCCAGCTCTGGGGGAAGGGGAATAGGGAGGGGGGGGTGTTACCAGAGGAATCCCCAAGAAAATAGCTAAATGAGGCCCCAGACAGAAGAGGCTCATCTCTGCAGGTGAGGGATGGAAAAGAGAACCCTGGAGGAGCCCTTGAAATGAGGCCCAGCCACCCTGGGGTCAAATTCCAATAGAAACAGCTGCACACTGACTTAGGAAACCACAAATTCTGATTCTCTCTTATTTTTATTTACTTTATTAAACTACACTGCTTGCAGCCCTGGGCTGGGCCATGGACACCTTGCCAAGACTAAGCTACCGCGAAGTTACTGGTCTGAACTGGCAGAGGGAGTTTGCCCACCTGGGCGGTCCTCATAGCAATGCCACCTTCAGGGGGTGAATGAGAGCCCACCCCTCTCAGAGACCACAGAGGGCAGCATGGCATTTAGAAGTCTCCTTCTCTTGCTGTGGTGTATGAGCAAATTTTCACTTGACTGGTGTGGGTTAAATTCAGAATGAAAAAGATAAGGCCAGGGAGGAAATCAGCAGGGGAAACAGAAGGCGGGAAACAACCAGCAAAGGCAATAGCATGAGGCCCGCACAGGCAAGAGTCAGACCAGGAGAGACAATGAGGACAGTAGCTGGGCCGAACCAGAGGGGAGAATGAAGACACTGGCCGGGCCGAACCCGGGAGAGAGTGAGGATGGCAGCTGGGCCAAACCCAGGAGAGTAAGGACGGCAGCTGAGCTGCACCAAAGTGGAGAGTGAGGACAGCAGCTGGGCCGAACCCAGGAGAGTGAGGACGGCAGCCGGGTCGAACCAAAGGAATGAGTGAGGACCAAAGGAATGAGTGAGGATGGCAGCCAGGCCAAACCAGAGGAGAGAATGACACCAGCCAGGCCGAATCCAGGAGAGAGTGAGGATGGCGGCAGAGCCAAACCCAGGAGAGTAAGGACGGCAGCCAGGCTGAACCCAGGAGAGAGTGAGGAGGGCAGCCAGGTCGAACCCAGGAGAGAGTGAGGAAAGCAGCCGGGCTGAACCTGGGAGAGTAAGGACAGCAGCCAGGATAAACCAAAGCAGAATGAGGACACCAGCCTGGTTGAACCAGGAGCTCCACTCCACCTAGAGGGAGGTTTTTTTTGCGGGGAGGAGGCATGAAATACAGCCTCGTTTCTGGAAGAATCCAACTGGGGCCCCAGTGTCAATAGCCCTCCCACTCTCCCATGCAGACAGGCCCAGCATTCCCTGGTGCTCAGAGGCATCTCACTCCACTAGCTCTTGGGAATCTGTCAGGAAACAAGGAGCAGACCAAAAAGTATCCCCCACAGAACAAGACAAGCAGAGACTGACAATCAATTGACTGGCGAGCACTTACAAAGTTATCACTACATACCAGGCCCTGTGCTGGGTGTAGCAGTCTAGAGCATCTGGTCCCACTCACACTCCCCCTCCCTCCCAAGAGGGACCAAGACAAGGGGAAGAGGCCCAGGTTCTGCTCCCCACCAGCAGAGAACATCTGTCCCTAGTCCTCCAGGCATGAGGAGGTCAGGACTGACACACCCCGTGCAGCCCAGAAGCCTTACCTTCAGGATGGGCATCCGTGAGGGTTTCAAAATGGTGTCTCAGAAACTTCTCCTGCTCGGGTGTCTGCGGCAGAGAGCTGCTGGGTGGCATGGGCCCCTCAGGTCTGATGAACTCCACCTCCGAAGCACTCTCTGTGTCCGAGGCCAGCACAACAGGAAGCCCCAGAACAAGAAAGGAGAACCAGGCCTCGTAGAGCAAAGGAATGCCTTCCAGCACCGTCCACCAAGCCAAAGAGGATGGGACTCACCTGGGACTAGCGGGATCAGCTCAAATGGGCTCTTCTCTGCCTTGGGCTGGGGAGGTGAGGAGTGAATGGCTTTGAAGCCACCTTCCAAGTCACCAGTCTCAACTTCCGTTTCAGCCTCCGACTCCAGTGACTCCCCACCTGCAGGGAACAGGCCCAAGGGGCTGCTCTCACTGGGGATGCCCAATCGCCCTGAGGCCAGTGGCACCAAATCCTGAGTTGGGCCAGGTAGATAAGCTCTAGAAGCAGCCAGAGCAATCTAGTCGTAGAGGCAGGAGGGAAAGGGCACAAAGCACTCACTCACGGCCCTTTCCCTCTTGCCTCTATGACTAGACTGGGAAGGGCTCCGAATGAAGAGTCTGACCATTGTGGGGAGGGCAAAGGAAGCTAATGCCAAGTTATAAACAGGGACATACCCGACTCCAGCCTTTAGCCAATCAACTGAGGAAGGGGCAGCCCTAGAAATAAGGGCTCAGCCCCAGGAGGCACGGAGCCCATCCCAGGTAGGCAGAGGTGGGTCCTCTTCCACTCTACATCCATGCACTCCACTGGGGAAGGGGCACAAAGCCCATTGAAGAGGGAGCTCCTTTCTCTCCACAGAGGGGTCTGTTTGCCTCGGGCCTACCTTCAGGCTGGTGCTCCAGGGCACAGCTGTCCAGACTCCCAGTCAGAACTGAGTTGATTCGAAGATAACCATTGCCCTGCTGACAGGAGGAGGAGATGTCTACTTCTTTCAGATGGTACTCACTTGAAAGCAGGGAGAAAACCCAAGGAAAAGGCTATCACTAAGGGCTCCCCAACTGACCTTTCTTGCTCCTCAGGACAATCCGAGGTGCCCCAGATGGATGGCTCCCTCAGGCTAGAGGGCCTCCCCCAATGAGCATAAACCTCCAAGAATGGAGATTGTTCATCCGGGTCTCTGTGCCCCCGCTGTGAGTACAGCACCTAGGACGTAGTTGGCACTTTCCCAAAGCTCACTGGGTAATCTCCCAAAGGGGCCACCTGACTCCTGAGGGTACACCTCCTTGAGCTGGCCAACAAGGAGCCAGGAAAGGAGGCTGGACAAGGGGGTGGAAATGCTGGGGCTTCGGTCCTGTATCTGCCATTTACACTGGCTGACTGTGGGGCCACCAAGGAATCACTGCACTTCTCAAATTCTTCTTCTGAAATGGGGATAATCATCTCTGCATTACCTAACTGCCAGGGTTGTTTGAGAAAAGTGCTTTGTGAACTCTCACGTGCAGGGGTGGGGGCGGAGATGTGAGAAGTAGATGCTCTCCCTAACCCTCAGAGGAGGAAAGAGGCCCAGAGAGAGATTCACACACAACACACGTGGCAGGTACTTGCTCCTTGCCCCTTACCCTCTACTCTGAGGCTTGAGCCGCTCCTGAGAACATCTCACCCCGCCAAAGTCATCCTCCTGCCCAGAAACCCATGGGCCTAGCTGACAAAGACCCAGCCCGCCCCCTCTATTCCCATCAAAAGTAGTAGTTACTGCCAGAGAAAAGGCATACCTGCTGTCCGGCATGGCCTCTGGCTCCAAGGTGTAAATGATGTCACTTGCCTCAGGAGACTCCACATCCAATCGGAGGAAGTCAGGACACCGAAAACCACCCTCCGTCGGGCTTCGGCCCTCTTGGCCCTCTGTCTGAGGGAGGACAGAAGCTCATGGTCTGCAAGCAGGACCAGCCAGGCCTGATTTTGAGGCAGCCCAGCCAGTGAGAAGAGAGCAGGCTAACCTAGCGCCATCCATGCCTTGGTCACCAAAGCCTGTGTCTGAGCCTGCCTAGGAAAGCCAGAGTCGGGGTACTGACCTCAGCGAGCAGCTGGGCCAGACTGTGTGGCTCCACCTTCTCCAGGCCAGAGTCATCCAGCATATCAGGGTTCACGGGGCTGAAATAGTAATTGCGGTCCCGGGCGTCCAGAATGGTCTTGATGGGCTCTCGGTCAGCCCGCTCAGCCCAGCGGCCATGAGGCTGGTAGCTCCGCTTGGCGTGGAACGCGGCCCCATCCACATCATCATCCCCCAGCTACGGAGACAAAGTAACCGCCGGCTGTGCCCCTGCCCACCAACTGTCCAGCCACCCGTTCCCCAGCAGAAGGCTCAATGGCCCCTCTCTAGGTGCAGCCTTCTGACTGAGTCCAAGTTTTACAGAACAAATCCTTTTATGAAAGGGATTTGTTCTGTGAAGTTTGGGTTCTGTCAAAGGGCTGCACTTGAAGACCTAGAGAGCAACCTGCGGCCCTGAGGCCAAAGGTTCCCCACCCCTGGCTGGCCGGGCCTCCTCCTCAGTCCTACTGACCAGAAGTTGGGCATGCTGCCGGAGCAGCTGAACCTCTCTGACTTTGCAACAGACACCTCTGAAGTACCAACTCTGTTCAAGGCCTCATATTGGGTTCTGGCACCATAGCTACCCACAAAGATGACAGCGTTACCCTTTTGGGAGACTCAGCTCCCCCTGGACCAAGTACCTGGTCCATAGTCCTGAGAGAGGGCACAGGAAGCAGCTCCAAGCGACCTGGGACCCTGGCACGACTGCCTAGCAGGAGCAGCAGACTGGGTTCCCTGGGTGATAGAGAGGAGCCAGATCCCCTCCTAAAAGCCTGGGGGCAACAAGCCCCAAACCAGGAAATAGCCACCAAGGAAGGGAGGGCCTCAGGAGCATGGCAAAGCCCTCACTTGGTAACACTGTCCCTACTGTCTGGAGCTAAACACCCACTCACCAACCGCTTTGCCCAGAGAGGAAGTTTGCCATTGGTCAGCAGGCACCGGGGATCTAAGAAAGCCAAAGGTAATCAAGGTCAGGAGGAAAATACCCTATCCCCATGTCTATCCCCGGGGCTCAGGGAAAGAGGTTACAACAGAAGGGGCTCACTGTCCTCAACAGCTACCCGGCCTGACCCCACCAAACTAAGAAGCAAAAGGGATGCCCACCCAAGCACAGAAGAGCTTGGGGGGCCTCCTACCCCCAGGGGACAAGAGAGAACTTCCCCAAAATGAGTAGCTGCCCAGAAGTGGGACGGAGCTATCTTGGACAGACATGGGGCAGAGGCTGGAGATATTCTAGACTAGATGCCCACCAAGTGCCCTGCCAACACTAGAATTCTTTGGTGCTATTCAGACCTTTCCAGTGCAGGGAGTGGGCCAGGTCGGCAGCTTCTGGCTAAGCTCCCCGGGAAAACCTCCAGGCACTGAGGCTAGGGGGCCAGGTGAGAGCACCTGAGCTGTGACCTTGTCATTTCATGGCAGTGAAAAGTAGGTCACAGGATCGTAGGCCCTGACCTGGAGGGCCTCAGGGGCCAGCCAGGCTAACATCTCCCTTTTACAGACAAGAAGCCCGAGGCGTAGTGGGGGACGCCCAAGGGATTGAGCACCAGAGGCCAAGTCTGCCACTCTTGTCCACCCTGAGCAAGCAGGCACCTGCCTGTCTCAAAGCTGTCTTTGGTGGGGGTCTTCAGCAACTCCTCTGGTTCACATTCCTCTTCCAACTCATCTTCCGTCTGCTCTCCAGGACTCAGGGAGCACATCCCACTGGGCATAGACACGTAAGTCTCCCGCCTGAAATCAAACGGCAGAAGGGACAGCTCTAGACCTTCCCTAAGGCCGCCCCACCGTGGCCAGGCAAGGCCAGAAACCTGGCTGCCCCTGACCTGGAGCAGCACATGACTTACTCTATGCATCTCAGTCATGGCCCTGAAAACCACCTGAGCTCCTTTTCCCCTGCCATGGCCTCTGGCTGAAAGGACATGGAGGAAGGGAAAGGCTAGATCTGTCCAGGGTACTGCCTGCTTCCCAATGGACAAAGAAGGAGCAACGAGCCCCTTTCCAGCCCTCAGACTCTGGACCGCTGCTTTTGAGGTCACTGAGAGCCTCTTAGGAGGTAACCGAAGTGCTCGCTAAAGCACGAGCCGCCTACCTCAGCTGGCTGGGCCATTTTCTCTCTTTCACTTCATTCTGCTGCTCAATGTGATCGATTTCCATCAAGTGCTGTTTCATGCAGTTGGTAATCTCTGGGCCCAGCTGCCAGATAAATACACAACTGGAGGAGAGGGAAAGGTGAGTGGATTGGTAAGGGGGAGAGAAGAGGAAGAGGAAAAGGAAGAAAAGGACGGGTTGGCCTGAACTGACTGAGCACTCAGTATACAAACAGAAAGCTGGGAAGAGTCCTTGCTCCCCAAGAGCTCATTTTAAGGAGAGGAGGGTTCAGCTCCGAGTCAGATAGGAGCATCTCATGGTCCTCAAACAAAGAAGAGAGAAAGGGGTGGGGTGGGGGGAGAGACCAAGAAGCAGTATAGCCCAGTGGAAAAAGCTCTGGACATGAGGGATCCAGGTTCAAATTCCACTTCTGACACTTCTGACCATCTAAACCCTCTCACACCCCAAGTACCTCATCTGAAGGAGATCCTATATATAAAGGCCTCTCTGAACCTCAACAGGTGACCTGAGTGCCAGCTACGTGTCCCCCTAGTTGGCCTTCTAGGCTGCGCAGTAGCGGCCCATTTGCTAAGTATGACCCCAGTGCCTCCCAGGCACTGACGACAATTCTAAGACAGGAAGGCCAGCTCTGGGACACACCACTGTAAGGGCAAGCAAAGTGAGACTTTTGACTGTTTTTTCTTTTGGAGTGCTTCTCAGAACTAAGGTAATCAAGTGCCTTTGACTGAGCCTTACCTCCCTTGGTAGGAAGGCCCACACCCTTTTGCTAATTAGGTCACAAGAGGTATGAAGCCCTCCAGGACTGTGAAGCCTTTAGGCCCTGAAAAAGGGTACATGTACTCTGAGGTTACCATTTTACCTGGGGCTCACTTACTGGAAGAGTGTTGTGTGATTTGACCAGATAAGACTCTGGATAGCTGTTGGAACCCTCCCCACCCCCCACTCTGAAAAACTCAGATGTTGGTGCTTCTCTCTCTGGCAGGCATACATGTAATGTCTTGGACAGACAGCTAGAAGCCTGTCTGCTGATTTGTGTTATTTTGGTCTGTTTATATAATTTCTGCTTGTAATTTCTGTTTATGTTTTCTCTGAAGTTCAGGGTGCTGACTTTTCCCCCTAAACTAAATGAATGATTTATGTATGTTTAATTAAAGTAAGATTGTTAACCCCTTAAAGTTGCTTTCCTTAGAAAAGCAAGTCAAAGAACTTGTGCTAGAACCCCTCCTGTGTGTTAGTGTGGCCTTACACAGCCACAGTAGTGGCAAGTAGCATTGTTCTTACAACCACTCCAGGTCCTCCCTCTAGCCTGACAGCAGCCATTCAGGGCTAGTCTTTGGGTTCTGTCATTCAGGCGGGTCAGATCCAATTAACTGTCCTGTCCCCTAACCCCCATCTAGGACCTCATCCCCCAAGAGAGCACAAGAGACTTTGCCAGGAGAGCGAGGTCATCTACCAAGCTAATGACTTGCCAAAAGAGGACAGGACGTTAGACCGGCCTAAGCTGCTGGCTCTTGGTAATCACTGCTTTGCTTTCTAAATGCTTACAAATCATCCCTTTAATAATATATTCTAGAATGTGGCCAGAAAGCAAAGTCAAATTCATTCTCATCCTCGCTCCCATCCTTTGAATTTTGAGTTTTTTTGTTTCTGGTTTTTTTCCCAGTTGAGGAGTCTAAACTTTAATTCCCTGAAAATATTCTAAGGAAGTTCAGCACCCTTATGTCAGAGGGCAGCTCCATCGTGAGACCATGACACTGAAAAATTTGACAAACAAAAAATCATTCTGTTTCTTCCCATGAGCACCCTGAGAGTAGCAGCTACGTAGTGCCATAGTGCATAAAGAATTGGGCCTGGAGTCAGGAAGATCTGTCATCCTGGGTTCAAATCTGGCCTCAGAGACTTACTAGCTGTGTGACCCTGGCACATCTTAACCCTGTCTGCCTCAGTTTCCGCATGTGTAAAATGAGCTGGAGAAGGATATGACAAACCATTCCAGTATCTTTGCCAAAAAAACCCAATAGGGTCATGAAGAATCAGACACAACTGAAAAACAACTGGACAACCATAAGATACAGATCCCTGAGAGTGAGCCAAGGCACATCCATGCCATGCAGAGTACAAGTAGACTCCCCTGCAACCACCATTAGCCAAAGTGCCCAAGCTGCAGAGCATACAAGGGCTGCCCCAGGGATCTACCCGGGTCCAAGTACTCCCCACCTTGGCCACATCCACTGGGCTCGGGGTGCTCTGTCCACATGGGTGCTATGGGAGAACTACCTGGAGAACATCCCCACTGGGCACAGGAGCCTTTGCTAGGATGGCATGCATAGCTGTTCAGGCTTCATGTCCACTGTCCATTGGTACCTACGTGGGCCCCATAGCACCCAAGAGTTTTCACAACTCTATCCACATTAGTCAATCACTCAGTCAACAGTCATGAGATTCAAATGAAACCATGGACGGTGAAATGGTTTTAAACAAACTATAAAATTATAAAATATTATTTTCATTTCTCTATTGCCTGTTTACTTCTTATCCCCTCTCCGCACAACCCCAGTGGTTTAGAAATGTGTCCTCTCCCATGATTATTTCCTTACCTGTCTCCAGATACAGTGATTAGATGGCGACAGTCATAAGTAAACTTCATGCCTGTGACAATTTCTGCAACCAAATCAGAGAAGAGTCTCTCACAACCACCTCTGTGGAAAAGCAGCCAAAGAGGTGTGGGTCCTGAGGAGAGGCCCTGCCTGGGACCAGACAAGAAGTGGGTGGACCTACCTGAATGTCCAAACATCTTGGCAATGCACTCTCCAGAATAGAAGTCAATCACCGAGATGCTCTTATCAGAGCAACTGGTGGCTAGGAAGGTACCTGAAGGGTCTACGTGCACCTGCCCAAGGGGAAAGGGGGAAACACCATCATCGACCTGGCTCCAAATTCTGTTCTTTCTTGGCCTGGGAAGCACCTTCCCTTGGGTCTTCAACCCCTCCACCTGGAGAAGGTCAGCATGCCTATCTAGTCCCTTACTCTCAAGCCTCCTGTAGCTCTTCTGCACAGTTCCTGGAGGCAGCTCCTATGAATCTCTCAGCCCCAACAGGAGGGGAGACTGCTCCTCCAATCTCCAGATCCCTTCTAAAGTCATGGGCCTGGCCATGTCTGGGCCTCAGGGCAGATCTCCAAAGGGCCAGTACCTGACTCTGGGGAAGGCCACTTCTTAAAAATGCAAACATTCTTTTTAATTATGATTATTTCAGTATACAAAGAATAGAGAAATATTACATTTAAAACCATGAGCTTTGGTTCCATGCAGTTTGGGTTTTCGAGAGCATCTAGCTGGCCTGGGAGCCAGCTTCTGCCCTGCACAGGCTTAGGCCCCTGCATAGATCACATTGCCTCCCAATGCCTCAGTCAATTCTACAAGACTACCAACTGCAAGTCTGTGCTGGCCTACTCCCTCCAGATCAAACTGAACCTGTTATTCACAAAACTGCCCCATCTCTGGCCCTTCTGAACCTTTTGTTTTTTTCAGTGTATTCTTCATGGTTTATTCAAGCTGCTTCTTTCACTGCTCAGTCTCTCCCTCCCACCTAGGGCCCATCTCCAATGCCCAGAGCCCTTGGGAAATCAATGCCCAGCCTCGAGAGGCCTCTGACTGACAGACACCCTGCCCCCTCCCTGCCCCCCCACCCTGTCCTCTCACCTTCAGCAGGGAACCATCATCCCCCTGAGAGCCTTTGTAGCATTTCTTCTGTTTGCCATTGACCGTGTTGTAGACTCTGGGGAGAACATCAGATACCCTCTGGGTCTCAGAAGCCCTCCTGACCCCAGCCCAGGCTGCCAGCTCCTTCCACTCACCCTCAGCCCTGCCCTTTCCAGAGGCTCAGGGGGCTGACCAGGACCTCACTGGTCCCAGTCAATGGGGACCAAGGGAAGGGCTACAAGGCTTCAGCTTTGGGCTCATTGCAGCCAGGGGCAGGGGTTAGCTATGAATTGAGATCAGGCCAAGGGCAAAGCCAGCTCACCTCACATTCCTATCCTGACAAGCCACAGCCACATACTTCTGGGTGATATCAATGTCCATGTCATAGAGGGTGGTCTTCTCTGCCACATGATGAGTACGTACAAAATGAAGGCCATCAGAAACCTAGAGCCACAAGTAGTCTTCAGAGGCCAGGAAAATCCACCTCCCACCCCCTACCTTTGGGCAACATCTTGGATTTTAAAAAGAACAGAGGAATTGGCTGAGACCAAGTGTCACTCTGTCCCTAAAGATGAGGGCAGCCTGCCCATAAAGTAGATTATGAATCCCTCCTGTTACTCCCACCCCCCACCCACTCCAGTCCCTAGGGCTACAGTCCCTGGGAGGAACCAGAAGAGGTGGCCCCCTGACCTTTTGGGCACTGCGGAAGTAGATGCTTTTGTCAGCTCCACAGCTGATCATCTGGATGTCTCTGTTCCCTACAGGGGGGGAGAGAGGTTGGGCCCCTGACCACAGCTTGGTCCACCCTGGCTTGAGGGGGGTCTTTCTGCAGGTGCCACTTTGGAGGGATTCTGTGGAAACTGCCAGCCCTCCCATAGGTCAGTCACCTTCAGCACTCACTGGGACCCCTCACATCTTCTCATCTGTAGATCTGTCATTTCCCCCAAATCCTGCCTCACTGGGACCCCACTTATGCCTAGAACTCCACCACCTTCCATAATGTGACCCCTGCCATAGCTCCCCCTCCCACCCTGCTACAAATCCTCCCTATGACCTCCCGGCCCATGACCCTAAATATCTCCAATCCCCACTGTGACCTTCTCCCAGACAGCTCCAAACACCTTCAGTTCTTGTTACTTCCCTACCCCTCCAAACAACCACCGAATCCTAAATGTGACCCCACCTGCTCCAAACCATCCCTTCTCATTATGATCCCACCTCAACCCCACTTCTAGAACTTGCTAATTGCATTTTCTCCCTTGCTCCTCAAACATCCTCCATCCTGTGACCCTCCCCACATCCCCATTGCCCACTCCCAGGTCTGCTAACCTCTCCCACCACAGTAACAACCTTCAAACCTCACTGGGCCTTTCCCACCTAGCCATCTCTAGTTCTGATTGTGACCCCCCACCCCTACCCCATGACATCCCCTGTCCCCCAACAGACTCAAAACTTTAACAATAAGATTGTGTCCACTTTAAAAGAGCATCTTCTCTTATGGTCTACTACATATACTGAAAGTTTAAGAAAATAAAAATTTCAACAGTCCAGGTACTGAAAGCGACTTCATAGATCATATAGTACAAACTATTCCTTGCAAGGGTTTTTAACTTTTAATATTTTGATAGACGTATTTCAGTATAATTGGTTTCCTTTGTAATCCCAGGTACTTGAGTTTATGCATTTAAAAACATGATTCTTAGGAGGGAATCCATCCATGACTGCCTTAGGGGTCCAAGACGCATCAAAAGGGTTAAAAAGTCCCTACTCTTGAGGAATCCCCTCCCCAACAAGTGCTTACCCAGTATCCACTTGAAGCTCTCAGCCCTTGTGGGAAGCATTTATCAGCTGCCAGAGAACATGCTCCAGTAGACAACAGTTAGTGGAAGGTCCCACACCCCTCCTATACTGCCTCCTGCTTCCAGGCCAGGCCTATCATCTCTTTCCCAAATTCCTCATCTCTGACCTTCTTCTGGCTAGGTGGTCCATAGTCCACCTCTCTTTGCCTCCCCTCCCCCACCCCCTCACCCAAATGACTTCCACCAAGCTGCCCCCTTCTGAATTTCTCCACACAAGTGTACCTTCTCCAATCCAATGTTACTTGTGCAGGCATACACTAAGAAGTTTGGCTTAACTGTGCGCAGAGAATATATTTTGTGTTCCACTTGGTCTGGGTGTTTGTTGAGAGGTGTCCATTTTGTCAAGACAAATTGTGCCCAAAAAACTACTGTGCTTTTCTGTCTCATCTGGACACCATTTAATCTATTCTGTTCTTGAATGCGCTGTGTCTTGGGAGCATCTGCTGGGCCACATGCACTTCCTGGTGTTGCTCTGCTTGTGCCTCCCCTACTTGTAGAGAGACCTCAAAGGCCACAAGTCTGATTGCCAACTCCCTCTTTGGGTTCCGTCTCCTCTCTCTGATTCCTCCTTTCCCTGTGGTAGTGGGAGCTCTTTGCTATTTGGGTGGGCAGACATGGATGCTTTTTTTTTTCTTATTCTCCCTTTTGCATTTAAAGTCCTTGACCTAGCTCACAAAACTCCAGACAAAATAAATTTTACGAGCCTTCGTTAAGTGCACTCCACCCTGGTCAGGCAGCCTTTAACTTACTCTGAAACATCATCCAAAATTCCAAGCCTGCTCCTTCATGCCATCTTCTTTTTTTTTTTTTTTTTACTTTTTTTTTTTTGCAGGGCAATTGGGGTTAAGTGACTTGCCCAAGGTCACACAGCTAGTACTTGTGTCAAGTGTCTGAAGCCGGATTTGAACTCAGGTCCTCCTGACTCCAGGGCCGGTGCTCTACTCACTGTGCCACCTAGCTGCCCCTCATGCCATCTTCTTAAACCAGATGTTAACAAACCAAACATGCTTCTCCTTGAGGACTGCCTGCACACAGTAGGTGCTCGATAAATGATCATGGGATTGAAGTGAACTACTGTCTATTAGCAGCTATGATAAAAAACACTGCCTACATGCCCCCAAATCTTCAAAGTCCCTGGCACTGTTTCCTAGGCAGCAGTGTCTGGAAACACCCCAGTTCCTACACGGATCACCAGGAGTGAGGATTGGCCAACAGACTGAATAAGGCTCAGGAGTTTCTCTGAAACACACCAAGATCTGCCTTATTCATGTCATGGCAAAGAGCCCTCTGTACGTGATGATGGCACCAACCAGAGTCTCCTTCCTTGAGCATTACTCAATGACCATCTGCTGGCCTCTCCTGGAAGCACAAGCTACTGCAGAGGGTCCAGCTCAGTCCTCTCAGGAAAGGCATCATGGCACAGCAGAGCGGCTAACTCCAGCAGAAAGATTCTCTGCTCAGCTCACTGTGGAGTCACTATAGCATTCATCACTTGCTTCCTGTGCAAATGTCCACTTTGGAAGATACCACGCACCACTCCTCTAGGAAATATTTCTTTCTGGATCCTGAATATTAATAACAATAGCATTTATACCACCTACTATGTGCCAGGCACTATGCTGGGTGCTTTACAGTTGTTATCTCACTTGATCCCTCACAACAACCTTGGCAGATAGGAGCTACTGAGATCCCCATTTTACAGTTGAAGAAGCTAAGGTAAATGGGTTAAGTGACTTGCCCAGGATTACACAGCTACCTGGTGGTTAATTTCAGAGCCCAGTGGGAAAAGCGTCACCTTTAAAAATAACAGGGAATTGAATCTTGACTCCTGACTACCTGTAAATCGCCCTGAGCTTATGCTTCCTCATCTGTAAAGTGATGGGCCTGAGCTCTGGTATCTCCAAGGTCCCTTTCAGCTCTGCGCTCATATTCCAGTGAACCCTGTACCAATTACAAAGCTTTAGGCATTCAGTGCAGCCTTCTCTGGGTTGTTCTTCCACCCTCTACTCTCCTGGCACAACCTGGGCTTCTCAAGAGTATTTCCCATGGTTGTTTTGTCTCTGAAGACCTTCCCCCAGTCCCCCTCTAAATCACCAGCCATCTTCCACCCTAAGAATTGTGGTTATTCACCAAAGCTCTTTCTGAAGATCTCCTCTTCTCTTTTATCTGTTCTCAGGAGTTCAATGATCATGTCAATGAGGACGGTTACCACTTCATTTCCCTCCTAATCCAGGCCGACTCTTCCTCTCCTGGACTCCTCACTGTCAATCAACTGTTGAGTTTTTCCACATGCTCTCTGCCATCTATCCCATCCCTCCACTCACTCACGGGACCCCAAACCTAGCTCAGATCCTCCTCACTTCTCTCCTGAATTACTGCAATAGCTTCCTCCTCATTTTCCCACTTCCAGTATCTCCCTTCTCCAATCCATCCTCCACATAACTGCCAAAATCATCTTCCTAAGACAAAGACCTGGACAAACTTTGGGGACTTCCTAATGGGAAGAGTATAAAATGTAAATCTCTCACTGGCATTTATTAAATTATTTATTAAATTTTTTTATTTATTAATATTTAGTAAATATTTTTATTTAAAAAATCACAATAGCTTTGCCATTATTTAAATCCTCCAAGACTTGCTTTTGGCCTGCCTTTCCAGACGCTCTTCATCTTATGCCCCTTCCTGAAGTGTGTCCCAGCCTCAGGAAGCTATGAGGCGGTCCCCCAACTCGACATTCCATCTTGTGTCTCCATGCTTTGGTGGAGATCAAGGATGCTGGGCGCATTCCTCCTTCCTCATTTCCACCTTAGATTTCTTCATTTCCCTCAAAGTTTAACTCAGGAGCCACCTGCTACCTGAAGGCCTTCCGCCACTTGTTTTCTCCCTCCCCAATTATATTCTTAGCTGTATGTGCACAGGACCTGCACCCTAGCTCCCTGAAGCAGAGACTGTCAACTCTTGTCTTGGTATCCCTAGGATCTGTCAAGCATAGTGAGGGGCCAGTAGGGACCTGCGATGTGACTTGGCAGAGGGAATTACCTAGTGAGCAAACTTCCCCTAAGAATGCATAGCAGCCCCTCCTGTGAACTTTATTTGGTCTTACAGAGTTGCCTAGAACAGAGTAGTTAAAATTCCAGGCCTGCAAAATTCCTGAGTGCAACCAGACAAACATGTAACTGGAAAAGGTTGAACAAAACCAAGACAGTGCAACATGGTTGCTGCCCTGTTTCTACTTGTGTTTGACCCCACAGGTCTGACATATACCCAGGATGTGTCAGAGGCCTGGTCGCTGTTTCTGGCTCCAAGGCTGGCACTCCAGCCACTAGGCCTCGCTGCTTGCAGAGTGGGCACATGACACCTATGAGCTGAATTTCTGATAACCTGGAGAGATGGTCCTTCAGCCCTTCTACCTTCTCACACTGACTCTCTGAGGCTTATTTATTTATCCTGGGTTCCTACCTCTTCTCTGGACTGCCTCTGATTGGTGACTGGAAGAATCCTGCCAGGTCCTAATGCAACCAGACAAGGTGCTCAGCTGTCCCCTTACAGAGAGTCTCAAGTAAAAATCCAAGTACCTTCTTTCCTTTACCTATGACAGGTAATACTTCTGCAGCCCAAGAACTTTCTGCACCTGTTGCTGGGACTGTCACTGAGATCTCCCCAGGGCTCCCAAAAAACCTCCTAACCCGATTGTGATCCCCATCTCTACTTGTCACACACACCCTTTCCACCCCCAAGACACCATTCATCTTCACCCTCCAAATCTTGAGAGGCCCTGCCCCCATCAGCCAACAGAGCTTCCATCCTCTGTCCATATCACATTCTGAGAATGACCCACTCTCCACACCATCAGGCCTCCGACTTCTCCTCTCCCAGTCTTAACTCTTTTTAGTCCTTGCTATGAACAAACAAACTCACCAGGCACCTCCCCATCTTTACTGACTGACCACCACATGCCCACCCACCACCCACCAGCATTCCTGTCTCCCCTCGCTCTCGTCAGCCCCCTTTCAGCCCCATCATTTCTGCTAACCTTCCTGACCATCCAGGGGTCTCTGTGACCCCACCCCTCCCCTATCACCACCGGGCCAGAACGAGACCAAGACCACAATGCAGAAACAGATAAGACTTGGTCTTTTGGGGCCTAGACGGAAGTACTAAGAACAATGGGAGGAAGCTGCAAAGGAACAAATATAGTTTTGATTCGGGAACATAATTAGAGCTGACCCAAGGTAGACCAGGCTGCAACTGGGGGTGGGGGCAGGGTGAGGGAGTCCCTTTGGAGTTCTTCAAGCAAAGGCCTATGGCCCCCTCTCCACATGGTATAAAGGGGTGGGTTATTTGTCAAGCGTGGGCTCACACAGTCAGTCACTGGGGTCCCCTCTAATTTGGAAGGTCTGGATCTGTGTGTCCTTACCTGCAAACTTGATGGCCGTGATCGAGGAAGAATGGTCATCCAGGGTTTGCTCCAGGTTATAGTTCTTCTCCACGTTAAGCACGTGGATGAGTCGGTCTCGACTGGCCGAGGCCAGCAACGTCATCCCTGGCAAGAGAAGAGGGCCCAGGCTGCCCAGCAGGTCCTCCCACCTCCTCGGCCTCCCACCCACTGACTTGCTTGGGGAGCCTTGGTACTAGCTTGCTGAGCACACCCCTGCTCTGGGCTCTTTCAACTCAGCCTTTCCAAAGGGTCATGTTGCCTTGCAATATCCAGGAATTTCTCTCAAGCTCCAAGTTGAGTTTTAAAAGTCTTGAGATGAATCCAGAGTTCTCTATATGCCTGCACCAAGAAATCTGAAGGAGATGGATGGTGTGGTCATGGAATGGAAGAAGCTCCCTGTCCCTCCCTTGTTCTTCTATTTCTCCACTTCCTTGGATACATTCTTGCCCGAACCCGGGAAAAAAAAAAAACACCTCACCAGTTTCAGGCTTGGAATATTCCAAACACAAAACTTCTGCATCATGGGCCTCCACCTTAATCAGCTCATCCATGAACCTGAGCTCGTGAATCCTGCAAAACAAGCCATGCCACAGCCAGTGGGCAGGAGAGTCAGGTCTTCCCAGGCCTACACGCGTGGCCCTGCCTGGCCCAGTTGCACATGCGTGCATACCCTTCGGTTTACCATCAGCCCAAAGTTACGAGGCTAGAACCCAAGGGTCATAGTAAGAAGACCGTATGGGCAGAGACCAGGCAGAGAAGGCGTGGGGGGGTGGGAGGTAGGGATAGGTACACAAGGTCTCTGACTAATGTGAGTCTGCCCCTCACCAGAACTAGTGCCCTGGGAGGGTGATACTTGCCTCAGATTTCCACTCCGGTCTCCTGAGGCCAAGTGCTGACCATCAGGACTGACCTGCATGACCCTAACTCCTGACTTCATGTCCACAGGAGTCCCATTCTCATTCCCCCGGTCTGGGAAGTGAGATATGTCCTGCAGGTGCTGAATGTCATTTTCTACATATACCACCTTTAACAGGTTCTTTGAAGAGAAGGAAAAAGGAACAAGTCAGTCACCCAGGAAAGAATGCACTGAGATCAGAGGCCAAGGCCCAGAGGGCATCAATCAGCTCGGCATCAGAAGGCCTAGGATGCTCCAGTCAAGGCACCGCCATGCGGAGTTCAGGACTACTGCAAACCCAGAAGCAGGACCAGGGCCAGGCCACAGTGGAAAGACACAGCTGCCTTCTAGACCTCTGCAGATCTGAGACAGTGTGACTAATGAAAGAGGAGGGGCAATAAGCTGGACCTAACTGCCCTGTGGTGTGAAGTCTTTTCCAATCCTCAGTGATCCACAGCTCCCTGTATAGGAGAGCATTGGCCCATTTTTATTGCCATCGCCGTCCCATCTAAAGGGCAGGGATCCCAACCCCTGGCACCCAGCCTGTCTGCAGAAGGTGCCCAAGAAAAGTTTGCTGCTAGTAATGGCACGTCTTCATACTTGTGGTTAGATTGGTTTGGGACAATTAAAGCAGGACAAGTGAGTCTCCATGTATAACCTGTATCAAATTGTTTGCCTTCTCAATAGGAGGGGTGAGGAGAGAGAAGAGACAATTTGGAACTCAAAATTTTAAAAATGAATGTTAAAAATTATTTTTCCACGTAACTAGGGAAAATAAAATATTAAGTAATTAAAAAAAAAGGTAAGTGAGTCTAGTGACTACAAGAAGCCCTCAGAAACTGAGACCTGGGAAAATGGCTGCCCTTCACTGCTCTTTGTTCCTGGTGTCTGTACACACAGCTCAAGAGACAAGCTGATCAAAACTTCCAAGGCACGATTTAGACAGGTGTATTTTTAAAGGGAATAAACCAATGGTAACCAAGAAGACAGACTATGGAGTGAATGGAGAAATGGGCAATTATCTCTATCCTCCGGTGGGTGCTCTCTCCCCATCTTCACCCTCTATCAAGGTTCAGAGGCGAAGTGCAATTTGGGGGAGCTCTAGGCAGAGTGGGGGCTCCCCCTGACTTGAAAGGAGAAAGAGAAGAAAAAAGTCCCACAGCCACTCACATTGCTGAAAACATTCTTGGGACGGCCAGAAGTCGGGCTGTTCTCCATGTTCCAGAAGCGGATGGTGTTGTCTGAGGAACAGGTCAGAAAGGATCCAGAGGGCAAACAGGCTCTCTGGTCTTCAAACTCTGGGTAAACCTAGAACCCCCCAAGGACAGCACAAAGTGGCTCATGTCACAACTCTGCCCAGGCCAGTGGCCGGCAAAAGCCCGGGCAGCTAGCCTCCACAGATCTCCACTGACAAAGACTTCGTAGGAGAGTTTAGGGGGAGAGAGGGGATGACCCACCTCAACATTCCAGACATAGGAACTGTGGAAGAGATCGGACCACACTTTGCCCACTTTAGTCAGGTCTCGAATGTCCCAAACGTAGATGCTGTGGTCCTTGTACACACACGAGAGCCAGTGGTGGCAAGGGTCAAAGGCCAGGGCCACTGTGTCTGGGTAGACTGACTGAGCCTTCCTACAGAAGAGGAAGCTGGCCAAGAGAAGACATCTTCTTTATCGTCCTCACCAGCACCAGCACTCCTTGTCCCAGGGGAGGGGGAGATGACAGAAGAGTGTTCTTTCTTCTCTTATAGGGATTTGCCACAAAGGTGCCCCTCCCCTGGGGCACCCCAGCTGGCTCTAGGCCCATGGGTAGCCCCTGGGAAGCCATGGTAAAGATAGCTTCAAGAAGGCATGTCAGTCTCTGCCAAGCTGAGGGCCAGAGGCTTTCTCCCGGGCCAGAGGCTTTCTCCCAGGCCAGACTGATCTGCTAAGTCTCAGCCAAGCACAGTGGCTGCTCCCCCTACAATGAACCTATCAGAGCCCCGTCCCTCTACTGGGGCATGGGCTCCAGACACATCCAAAGACCCAGTGAAGGGCCACTGGTTTCCCCTCCCATCTCTGCTCAGGCTGACACTCCCTGGCAGGGGTGCTCTAAGACCAAGGCTCTGTGGCTAGAGTACCTGGGATCCAGGCCTTGGGCCACATCTACTCCCAAGTAGTGGGGCTTGGGTAAGTTGGTCACATAATGCATGTCATGTGCCTGGAAGATGCGGACTGTCCCATCGGTGCAGCCACAAAAGATGAGATCCTCACTGACACACAAGCATGATGAAAGGGAGACCTGTGGGCAAGGGAGTGGAGGAGGAGAAGAGAGCACAGGGTCAGGCCTTGGCCTCCAAGAGATCTTTTAGAGCTCAAATCACTCCCCCACCCCTGCCAGGAAGCCCAACTCAGATGCATAAGTTGGGGGGGGGCATGGTTCCTGTGGGTCCCTGGAGTGGAAGCACTGAAAGAGACCCCTAAGCACAGAAGGGTGTGGGCACCTTTAGGTTAATCCACTTTTCCAGGACTCTCTTCTCATTAAATTGGCAGAGAAGACCAGAGTAGGACACACAGAAGGTGTTACCCGCCATCCTGCCTCTCCCGCAGGCAACACCACAGAAGACATTGTTGTGCAGCTCTCCCAGGATGCCAGAGCGCCCCACTAGGGGCACCGTGCCAGTCACCTAAGGAAAAAGGGGACAGCTCACAGCACCACACCCAACATAGCCTCACACTGAGCGAGGGCTGGAGAAGGGCCCTTGCTCAGGCCAGAGAGCAGACAGCCGCCTAGAGTGGCCTGTGAATAGCAGACCACCCACTGGGAACAAGGGCAGGAAAGGAACAGGAAAAGGAGCTGAGATGGGAAAAGTCCCAGGGCAGCAAAGGCCAGAAGGAGAAGAGGGGAACCTAAGAGCTAAAAGCTAGTGCCTGGGGTACTTTCTGCAGCCAGCCAAGGAGTCAAGCTGGAGTCCAAGAGGGACAGGAGCTAAGCAATGGCCACCCAGAAACAAAAGAGAACACAGAGAGGAAACCACGAGGCCTTGGACACAGCAGGGCTTCAACAGGTGTTTGCTAAAGGACAGAGGCTCAGGGAACACTTCCCAGGTCCCATGGAGCCTTGCTTTTCTCTGTCGACCCCACCCCCCTCCTTCCTTCCCCCTCTTCCCCTTCCTCTGTACTCCCACTGCACCCCTCCCCCCGCCCAGTCTCTATCTCTTCTCCTCCCAATTCCTCCCCATTCTCCCATCACTGTCTCTCTCACCTTTATTTCCTTGGACACCTCCAAGAACCAGAACTTGACATGCCGATGGCCCACGGTCACAAAGTAGCTGCTGTCCTCAGAAAATGAGATGGCGATGACCTTACAAGACACCTTGTTGGAGGCGACCACGCTGTCCTTCTAGAAAAGTCATGGACAAAAGGCTGGTCCCCAACATTCCCAGATATCCCTTGGTCCCCTCCAGCCAGCCTTGCCTTTTCCAGCTATTGCACCCCACCCCCTTCTGTCTACACTGCACATGGCTCCTTCTGTGCCAAGTTCCTGGCCTAGTGGCTCTCCCATTGGCTCAGGAGCTCCTAGAGGGCACGGCTTGAGTTTCTGCTTTTCTCTGTCCCCCCAGCGCTTAGCCCAGAGCAAGTGCTTCATTAAACATGCTTATGTACTATCCTACACCTCAGGCCCTTCCAGACAGTGTGCCCTGGGGGTGATGGGCTAGTCTGGCTCTGTGGGCCACTGAAGGTCCAGCCCCTCTCAGGACAGAGACTCCTCTCAGCAGCCATGGTGGAAGATGAACAGGGTGAATTGCCCAGGGGATCACGAGCCCCATCCTACCATTCCCAGGAGGGGTAGGGGAGAACAGAGGCAGGCCAGACCTGAGGAAGGGAGCAACAGAGCCACTGTCCCCAGCTCACTGCAGAAATGAGGCAGCCAAACCTGTTTCTCTACCAGTGTCCCCACAAAGGACTCAGCCTCTTCATGGAACAATGGGCCAGGGGAGAGGTGTGCCAGGTGGAGGAGGGTGCTGGGGAAGGCCCAGGTGATCCTACTCAGAGGTATCATGGCAGTGGAAACAGCACAGGGCTTGGGATTTCAAGGCCTGGATTCAATTCCTACACCTGATACTTTCTAACTGTGTGGCCATGGGTGAGTCGGTCAGTTCATCTGTACAATGAACTACATAATAATGGTCGCACTGACTAGTGCCCAGGCTTGTGTGCTGAGGAAAGCCCTCTGCTGTTACAGAAGGAAGAATGACTGGCCTGGCATCCAAGTGCCCCCTCCGAATCCTGACCCAAGAGGCCGCCCTTCCACCTGCACGTCCAATCCCTGTGTCCCACAGTCCACTTGATACCCTGCCAATTCAGCCTCAGCCTCGGCATTGCTCCCCAAGCGTGAGATACTAGCTCTGCTTTCACTCCAATCATCTTCCAAACCATCTCCAGGAGGGAGGAAGTATTTTAAGAACCAAACAAAGGCCCTGTTTGGGGAGGAGGCAGCTACCTTCCAGTCCCAGACGTTCACCACCATGTCATGCTGATAGCCCACGGACACGATGTGCTTCATGTTCGGCGAGAAGGCTGCACACGCCACCCCGTACTTGTGGCCCAGCATCTCTGCCACCTGGCTCTTCTCCTCCACGTCCCAAATCCGAACAGCTGGCCTATGCCCATTCTGCAGGAAGCAGGCGGTATCAACTACGTGGCTTGAATCCAGTCCTATATCAGCAGGTACAGTCAGGGCAGGACAGGCAACCTATGGCTCTGGACTCACCCTGGGCAAGGCTGAGCCCCAGACCAGGCCACAGAGGGTGGGCACCATTTAATCAAGCTTGGAGGACAGAACCTGTCTCTCTGTGCTTTTTGCCAGGCCTCAGAGCCACACGAGGTTCAGCGCCAGGAGTTGCCATGAGCTCGGAGGAGCCAGACAGAACCAGAGGTGGCTACAAGCTACCTCATCATCCAACAGCTGTTCACTCACCTCCCCAGTCACGATGTATTTCCCATCAGGAGAGAAGGAAAGTGCACTCAGGGCTTTCCTGCGGACCAAGAAGAAGGAGGCTATTAGTTTTCTACCTGCCAAGAAATGGTTTACGAGTCACTAAAACCATTCTCCTGGCACCGGCTTGCAGAGAAAGCTGAACTGGGGGATTAACAACGGTGCCGCAGTGCCCTGACCTTCGGGAGCTTTGGGAGGGCCTGGCAGCCAGGCCCAGGCTGAGCAATGTGCCTGTGTCCTCGCCGCTATGGCCAGGGTACCTGAAAGTGCAGCACAGCTGACCGGCGGCTAGAGCAAAGTCAGAGGTCAACTGGAGGAACCAACAATCAGGACTCTACCAAGAGAAGCTTTACCCCAGTTTCCATGCTCAGGGAACACAGTCTACGCCCAGGTGCACATGTCCACCTGAGAACAACCACTGGGCAGGGATCCCTGCAATATTCAATAAGTGCTGAACAAATGAACTAAGAAAGAAATCCCACAACAATGTTTGAGAATACCAAAAAGCCCCCCCCCAGCCCCGTTGCCTAATCTATGACCTACTCCTTGGGCTGGCATTCAGTCCTGCAGACAACACAGCTAGCGGGGCCATGGGGAGCCCTTGGATTAAACAGACATCAGAGAAAAGGCACTGCTTCCCCAAAATGTGTGTGTGTGCATGTGTGTGTGTGGCAAGGGGGTGGTGTATATGTATGAATGTGTGTGTGTGTGTGTGTGTATGAATGGGTGTGTGGTGGGGTGGCAGAGGCATATGGGTGGGTATGTGGTGTGGATGGATGTATAGGTGGGGGGTGTATGGGTGTGGGTGGGGGCATATGGTTGTGGGGGATGTATGTATATGAATGCGTATATGTGTATGGGTGTGTATATGAATGTGTCGATGCGTATGTGAGGTGTGCGCGCGTGTGTGCATGCATATGTGTACGTGCCCACACACACCTCTCTCTCCGCCATACCCT
This sequence comes from Phalanger gymnotis, assembly GCA_028646595.1. Lineage (NCBI taxonomy): Eukaryota > Metazoa > Chordata > Mammalia > Diprotodontia > Phalangeridae > Phalanger > Phalanger gymnotis. The sequence goes on along the minus strand of CM053622.1, from coordinate 792,708,742 downwards.
CTGCTAGGAGGGGACGGCGTAATTTCCTCCTCTAGGCCCCAAAGCTGCCACCAAGCCATTCCTAGCTCCAGCTAGGCAGCTGAGTGGCACAGTGGATAGGGTCAGCCTGGGCCTCAAGAAACCCTGAGTTCAAATGTTGCTTCAGTCACTTAAGCTCATTCTGGCTCAGTTTCCTCACCTAAAAAATGGGAATAACAGCACCTACTTCCCAGAGTGGCCGTAAAAAGCAAATGAGATAGCCCCTGAAAAGCATGCGGTGCCAGAGGGAGGAATGCTGGTCATTGCCGTTGTCCCAAGTCTCATCCTCACCTGGCAGTGTTAAAGATGTGCCGCTGCTGACTCTTGCTGGGGTCTAAGATCACCGCCACACAGCTGCAGAGAGAGAGCCAGGCAGAAGCTTGAGCCACCACACCTCTATGCAGCCCCTGGGCTCCGGCACAAGAACCTGCCTCCCGATGGACACGTCCCCCCAGCCCCCACTGCCCGTACCTCCCTCCCATCGTGGCCACACGGCCCCCCCGTGACGAGGCCATACACAAACCCTGAGGTGCACGTTTCACCCCTTAGGAGCCTCAGACGATTCATCCATTTGCTAGGAACTCAGGGAAGACGGTCAGCCAGCTTTATATCCCAGACTCCTTTGGTATTATCTCAATAAATAAGGTCAAAGGATCCAGATAATTTCATAATTCAACTAGAACAACGGAATCACCTCGAAGGGCCACTACCCTGTTTTCCCCAGACTCTATTTTGCATCTTCTAGTACCCTGGCTATTTTGATGGGTGTGAGGTGATATCTCAGGGTTATTTTAACTCATATTTCACTAACTGGTGATTTGGAGCATTTTTTCCACATTTGTCACCCATTTGTATCACTTCTTGAGAAAACTGTGTATATCTTTTCACCCTTTTATCTTTCAGGGAATAATTCAGTCTTAGAAATTTGTGTCAATTTCCTGTGGATTTTGGATAGCACATTTTTATCAGGGAGGGTTGATACAAAGTTTTTCCCAAACGATTTTTTTTCTTATGCTGGCTGCACTAATTCTGGCCATTTAAAAGCTTTTCAATTTTCCATACTTGAATTGGTCTATTTTTGTCTTTCATAAAATCTCCTTCATCCTTTTTCTAGTTAGGAATTCCTGATTTTTCAAGATCCTTTACTTTTTAAAAAAATGATGTGACCCTCTGTATTTAAATAACTTATCTATTTGGAATTTAATGTGGCATATTATAGAAGCTGTATGTTTAAACCAAACACCACCTCCCCATCCCCCTCACCACTGTGCTGCCAGTTCTCAGCAAAGAGAAGCTCGCATTCTGGAATTAATCCAATGCTGGACTGTTGCACTTGTCTGTTTCTAGGTCTTGCTCATTTGATCTGATCTGCTTTTCTTCTTTGTAACCAGTAACCAAATAGTTTTGATACACTTACCTTAAAATATAGAGATCTGGTAATAAAAGACTCCTTTTCTTCCTATATTTTTTTTCATCTTCCCCTTACCTTCTGGGAACTTTTTTCCCCCATCGCAAGAATTTTATTATTGTTTTTATTAGTTCTATAAAATGCATGTTTGGTAGTTTAGTCAGTAAAGGATTAAATCTGTAAATAAACTCAGGCCCCTCACTCTTCTAATACTGGCCTAGGCTTTAATACCTACTGTCTCTTTGACGTCTTTCTTTACTTCCATAAACAGCTCTGTGTCTAAGTAAGCGTCAAGCAGATCACAGTAAATTTGTGGCCAAATTTTTATGCATTTTGTAGTTGTTGTGAATGGGACGTCTGTCTTTTCGTCCTGGTTTTTGTTGGTGATGTATGCAAAGATCAATGACTTTCGTGGATTTATTTTGTATCCTGCTACTCTGATGATGCTATCGATCATCTTGACCAGTTTCTTCACTGACTCCCTAGAACAAGGGTGGGGAATCTGCGGCTTCACTTGAGGATCTAGAGGTCCACATGTGGCCTCAAGGCCACAGGTTCCCCACACCCACCCAAGAGTTTTCTAAATAAACCATCATATGTCTACAACACAGATAATTTTACCTCCTCTTCCCCTTGTTTATTCCTGCATTTCTTTCTCCTGTCTTACTGGTATAATTATCATATCTAATATTTAGTCCTGCATCAAGTACTAATGAAGAAAGGAGGAACTCTTGCTTCAGTCCTGCTCATAGTAGGAAAATTTCCAGGACTCCTCCATTACAGACAATGTCAGCTCTTGCTCTTTGACAAACATTTTTGATCCTATTGAAAAAAGGTCTTTCCAAACCTAGATGGTTTAGCATTTTTAACACAGAGGACTGATCTATTTTGTTAAAGGAATTTCTGAACCTATTAATATGATTGTGGCTTTTGTTATTTATATGATTAATCAAGCTCCTTATTTTCCTATTTCCAACTTGGTCATAATGAATACTTCTTTTGGACGGACTACGTTGGACGTGTGCTAAAATTTTATTTACAATGTTTACATCAATATTTATTAGTGATTGCTCCACAGTTTCTCTGCTTTAGCCCTCCTTGGTTTGGGTTTATACCCCAAGGGGGTCACTGACAGAAAAAAAGTTCCCATGGGTATCAAATATTCATAGAACTTTTGGTACTAGCAAAAAGGTGAAAGCATGGATTGGAGAATGGCTGAACAAACCGTTACATGAATGAATCAAATACTATGATACCATAAGGAAAAATAAATATGAATAATTCAGAGAAACAGAAGACTAGTACGAATTGATACAAGGTTGAGGAGAATCCAAAGAACAATATATACAATGACCTTAATGATGGAAATGAGGGTAGTGCTCAGGTACAACAGAATCCAGGTCAAACACAATGACCTGTGTGGGTTCCAGATGAATGCTGTTTAGAACACACTTCCTTCCTTCCTATTAAGGTGAACTACCTGTAAGGGCAGAATGTTTTATGCGCATCAATCAGTTACAATCACAATGTTAACTGATTTTTTTAATGGAAGGTATTCACGGAAACTTTCTTTCTGTCAGTGACCTCCTTGGGGGTATAAACCCAAACAACCCGGGGGGGTGGGTAAAGCAGAAAAAGAGAACTATAGAGCAGTAATTACTAATGACTACATACAAATTTTAAATTAAATTTTAGCAAACATATAATAGCAATATATCCAAAAGAAGGATTTATCATGACGAAGTTAGAGTTCTATGAGGCATCAAAGGAACAGTTCAGATCAGGAAGGGGGGCAGGGGGGCATCAGAGGTGTATGAGAGGGTTGTTTATTGGGGAATGACTATCATGTCAAAACAAAATGTGTCAGGTTTTCAACAAGCCCCCAACGTGGCACCCATCAAATTACTGTCTAAGTCTTTGTATACTCAACTCCTTCGAAGTTGAGAAAATCCCATTTGGACATCTCCTTGAAAAAGACTTTGGAAAACTTGGGCTCGTTTCCCCCCTGGCCTCTACAACTGGATATTGAGAGACCGAGAGCTTTTCTCACTGAAATCCAGGCCTTCTCAACCTCAGAGAAGAAGGGAAGGTTCTGGGATCTCCTTTTAACAGTAAGAAAAGAGACCTGGAGTCCACAAAGCATGCCATGAACAACTGGAGGGAGAACCCAGGTATTCTACCACTTAGCTTGCCATACTACTCACCCAGCCAGGTAGGCAATGTGGCCTGTGTTCGGATCGCATGTTAAGCCGCTGCTGTTCTGGGCTGTGATGCCCAGTACTTTCTCCAGTGTCACCTGCTCCCAAAGACAAAAAAATCAGAGACCTCTCAAAGACCTGCTGGCAAAGTATAAACCATGGACTTCCCGCAGAGTCCAATGAAGCCAGCACTCATGCCTACTTGCTCCCAGGAACCAGCGAAACCTCAGGAGCCACAAGCACCTGCCCTGAGGTTGGGGATGAACAGAGAAAACAAGATTCCCAAATCACTCCTGAACTACAAAGAGTAGGGTGAGCAGGACAGGGCCGAGCACCTTTGAGGCAAGTTTAGGTAGGTGCATCCTAGATGGGCTGGTTAACTGGGATGGGCATTTACACATAAGGGAAAAACAGTGGGCCCTACAAGCAAGGAGCAGAGCAAGCTACTCCCTCCAGTTTCATAGGACCTTAGAGCAGGCAAAGGCTCAGAGGGCACAATACCAATACAGCCTTTTTCAGTGACTTTTCTAACAAGCGATTGTCTAGACAGCTTAAAGGTCTCCAGCGCACGGCAAGCCCCCACCTCCTGAGGCTGGCCACTCCACATTTAAGCAGCTCTCTACTTGTTAGAGACAGTTTCCTTAAACTAAACTGGACCCACTTCTCCAAGTTCTAGAGGTTCAAGTGAATCTCTAGTTCTTCTGTCAGGGGAGGACAAGGGCAACAAATCCAGTCTTTCTTCCACATGACAAAGATTTTGGCCATACTGCTCATATCTTACCCCAAATCCTCACCCCAGGCCTTTTCTTTTTAAACTAAATGTTCTTCAGCCAATTGCCATAAGGCACAGTCTGCAGGCCTTGCAAGATCCTGGCCAGCCTCCTCTGGTCCCACCCCAGGTTGTAAATACTATCCCCAAATACTCTCACCTTAGTGTGGGGCCTAGAACTGAACACAATCCTCCGACGGTGGCCTGTCAGCTGAGGTCAGGACCCTACCCCTCTCTTATCCCTGTAGGCTTACAACCTCACCTGTTGGGGGCTGTCATGTCTCCCTGTGGACTCACACTTTTTCCACTAATCCCTACTGCCTCTCTTCCTTTCTCCAGCTTATACTTGAGGATGTCACTTTCACCAGGGTCAGAATCTCCATTTACTATGATAGTGACAGATGTCCCCTCCAGTGATGCACCCCAATCCAAACAAGCTTGGCCATCTTGAGTGATTCTTCTCTGTGGCCCGCCCCATAATTGGCTCCTCTCTTGCGGAGCCCTTCCTTTGGATCTCTTGATACTGCCTCCTCATGGGGCTTCTAGTTACTCTAATTACTCTCACTCTCACTCTCTCCCCTGAAACACCACATTTGTCCTGGGTTCTAGACTGCTCTATCCCACCATGCACCTCTCTGTTGCTCTCAGGGTGATCCTCTGTGATTTAAGTCTTTAGAGAGGCTGCCTATTCAATGTCACCTCATCAGCAATGGCCCCTTCCTTCAGACTCTGAAGCTCTGTTTTGACGCTGACTCTGCACACCCAGAGCATTAGCTATCCCTGCCAGATTGGCCATCTGTAATTCAGCAAGCACGCTATCTTAGCTTCCATCCAAAGCACTAATAATGACATTAAAGAGCCTGAAACCAAGGCTGGATCCCTTTGGCACTCCATTAGAGACCTCCCTCCAAGCTGACAACAAACCATTAAAGACCAAGGCCTCTTTGGGTCCAGTCATTTAATTTGCACAGAATTCAGCCCTAGCCCTATCACCTAGGCCACACCTCTTCATTTTGCCCATGTGGCCAGAAGGGGAGCCTCCTTAAGGCAAAATACAGAAAAGTAACACTTCAGAAGAAGGAAAGTGAGGCACTGCCAGGATGATGCCTGGTCTTTGATGACCAAGCCAGAAGAACACAGTCCTTCAACACTCTCCAGAAGAAATCAACAGCCAATTCTTAAACACCTAGCATGTACAAGACAACACATCGGAGACAGAAGGGAAGGTACTGGTGTCTCAGTCACCCACATTAAGAAGGCTTAGTGCTCCCCTACCAACAGGGTCATGATGATTAGACAGCTAGCCTTCCTCAGGGTTGACTCTAAACTTTTGAGGTCAGTTTCCCAGGAGACAAGCTGCTGATCCACCTTCCATACCATCCAATGCTGCCCTCTCTCAGAGAGAATGCTGGGCTGCTTAGTCCCAGGATGACCTGGTCACGCCCAGCTCTCCCCGCATCCAGGAGACAGTAGGATGGGCATCCCCCACAATGTTATTAGGATATCCTCCATTCCAGGCACCTGTCTCAACTGCTCTTGGTAATTTCCTTAATAAGCTTCTTCTAAGAATACACCTACACCAGCTTGGATTGGTACAAGCCATCTGGTGAAATGCCTTGTTCCTAACACAGAACTAACAAATGTGCTGCCAGCTGAGTCCCATCTCCAGTTCTTCCTGATTTGAGAAGCTGGGTTTCCAGGGCAAGATCTGAACCCATAGAACGAAAAGATGTGTTCCCAAGGACTTCTCTCATCTCCTCTTTCTGCAGGACCTAAAGCTACCTCCTTCAAGCTTCTGAGGCTCCTCTCCCCTCTCTACCCACCTTGCTCCACCATGTTGGATGAGAACAAGCCCATGGTTGCTCATGCCAGTCCCTAAGAATGCCCTCAGAGTCTAGGCTGTGCAGGTAAGGATTGGACTACCAAAAGCAGGAGGGCAGCTAGGCGGAGCAATGGATAGAGTGCCAGATCCGGAGTCAGGAAGACTTATCTTCATCAGTTCAAATCCGGCCTCAGGTACTTCCTAGCTTTGTGCCCCTGGGCAAATCACTAAGTCCTGTTTGCCTCAGTTTCCTCATCTGTAAAATGAACTGGAGAAGGAAATGGCAAACCACTCCAGTATCTTTGCCAAGAAAACCCCAAATGGGGGCACGAAGAGTAGGACTCAACTGAAATAACAGTAACAGCAAAAAGTAAGAAACCCACTGGACCAGGAAAGCCACGGTGTGAGACTGAATTATTTCACCTTCCGTGGGCCTTCATCTCCTCCCCTATAAAATGAGGGGGTTGGACCAGAAGACGAGTTCTTGGGGGGGAGGGAGGAGGAAGAAATCTGTGAACTTTAAAAAAACTTTTTGACTATTTAAACACATTATTCAGAGAGCTCCACAGGCTTTCCCAGACCTCCAAAGATGCCCACCCTCGGGCTCTAACACTGCATGAATATCAGAGGGCTCAGAAGTAAGGGGGGAGGGTGGTGCAAGGGCCAAGGCACAGAGCCCTTTTCAAGAGCCTAAAGGGTTCCTGGCAGAGTTAGGACAGGCCAGTGTGGAGGTTCCTAGTCACACTATCAGATTCCAAGGAAATCACACACACACACACTCTCACCATCCCCCTCAAAGAAATGGTCAGGACAGAGAATCCCAGCACCGTAGAGCCAAGGCCATCTGGTCCAACCCCCTCATCTGACACTTGATTACACAGAGGCGAGGGGTTGAATGACTGGCCCTGGGTCACACAGCTATGCCGTCCAGAAGCTGAATTTGAACTTGTACCCACGCACCGCCCTGGCTGCGTGGGGGGAGGGGAGGGTCTGGAAGGACAGAGAGGGAGGATGGTGCCTGGGGTATCTTCTCCCCAGACTCTAGGTAGTGGTGGGGAGGGGGCGTCTCAAGGGAAGGGAGGGCCAGTGACTAAGGTCACCCCAAAGACTCTCTTTTTACAGAAGGGGAAACTGAGACCCGGGGAGCAGTGCCCAGATTCTAACAGAAGGGCTCCGGCTCCCAAGCTAGAAGACAGGGAAAAGGGCGTGGGCGGGGCGAGGTCAGCAGGCGGAGGGGGAAGGGCGGACCCTGAAGGGTCAGCAAGGCCTGAGGGGTGGGGGTGTAGGTGAGGTCAGCGGGGGCGGGGCGATCCCTGAGGCGGGGGTGGGGCAGGGCCCGAGGGAAGGGGCGGGGCGGCGTTCGTCCTCACCCGGCTCTGCAGGGTCTCCTCCGGCCCCGGCAGGAGCCTCACTCGGCGCCTCGGGCAGAGCGGCGGGGGCGGCGGCGGGGGCGGCGGCGGGGAGACCAGGCCCCTGCGGAGCGGGACCGGGCCCGGGCCCCCGGCCGCCAGCGGCGGCGGCTTCTCCCTCTCCCCGCGGGGCCCTGCCTCGCTCCGCCCGTAGCCGCCGATGCCGGGCTCCGGGGCCGCCATCCCGGCCCCCAGCGCCCTTCCCACAGTCCCGGCGTCGATCGGAAGGAGCAGAGAGACCGTTAGCCGTCGCAACGGCCGCTCGCTCCGAACCGCCGCGGGAAAAGCTGGCGTTCCCGGTCGATTGGCTAGGTCCCGCTCCAATCCCAGCCAATGGCCGAGCTGCCGGTCCCGCGGCCAGCCAATCAGCGGCCAGAGGTGGGCCTGGGCGGATGCGCGTCACGGGTGGTGGCGCGGGGGCAGAGCGGCGCTCTTCTAAGTTACCAGGTTGGGGTCAGCCCCTCCTCCTCCGTGGCTGGACGCAGGGAACTCTTTAATTATGGGTGTGTTTTTGCGTTACAAACATTTAGAGATTACCCCGACTCCGTGAGAGGTGTCTTGTAACAAAATGAAACGAGCGAGTGAAACTAATTACATAGTGACCGGGATCTGTAACACACACACACACACACACACACACACACACACACACACACACACACACACACACACACACACACACACTGCAAATAAAAGAGAAACATAGACAAAAAGAACATTCCCTCAAACGCTTTATACAAATAGCTAGGATGGTTGGATGGATGAATGGATGCATAGATGCGTGGATGGTCTCAGCACCCTAAATCCATCCTAGATAATATGTTTCATCATCCATCCTCTGAAATCATGGATGGTCATTGTATTCATCGGAGTTCAATCAATCAAAAAAACATTGATTAAGCACTGACTTATTAAGCACTTATATGCCAGGCATTGTACGAAGGTAACTGGGATACAAAAAGAGGCAATTCTTTCAGTTTTCAAAATTGTTTGTTTTTAGTGTTATCAGGTAAATTGCTCTCTTGGTTCTGTTCATTTCATCTTTCACCAGTTTATAAAAGTCTCTAGAAATGTTCATTTTTACAATATCGATGTTTTCCTGCTCCTGCTCACTTCACTGCATTAGTTCATTTAAGTCTTTCCGTGTCTTTTTGAAATAATCTATTTTCTCATTTCCTATATCAAAACAGTATTCCATCACATTACTGTACCCCAACTTATTCGGCCATTCCTCAATTGATGGGCATGTTTTTAGTTCCTTAGTATGTTGTTTGCTAATATGATGAAAGAGCTGGTATAAATATTTTTGTGTATAACAGCCTTTTCTTATTTCTTTGATATGTTTTGGCACAGACCTAGTGGTATAGTCCGGTTGTGCCTATTCACAGGTCCACCAACAGTGTATCAATGTGCCTGTTTTCCCACAGCCCCTCCAACTTTTATCGTTTTTTTTTTTAATCCTCTTTTCCATATCGATGAATGTAAGGTGGAATCTCAGAAATGCTTTCATCTGAATTTCTCTAATTACCAATAGTTGTTTGGAACATTTTTCTCCTAATACAGCTAATGAAAGCTTAAGTTTATTCTGTCCAGAATTAGCTTCATGTCCTTAGACGATTTGTCAATTTGCGGAATGGTCCTTATTCTTATAAATTTGAGTCAATTCCTTATATATCTTGGAAATAGGGCCTTTATCAAATAAGTAATATTTGTTTTTTTTCCTTAATAGTATTTTTCCAATTACACATAAAGATGGTCTTCAACATTCATTTTTGGAAAATTTTGGGTTCCAAAATTTTCTCCCTCCCCTTCCCCTTCTAAGACAAGCAATCTGATATAGGTTATATGTGTACAATTGTGCTAGATATATTTCCACATTAATCATGTTGTAAATGAAGAATCAGAACAAAAGAGAAAAACCAGGAGAAAGAAAAAAAGTGAAAATAGTATGCTGTGATCTGCATTCAAACTCCATAGTTCTTTCTATGGATGTGGTTAGAATTTTCCATCATGCATCTTTTGGAATAGTCTTAGATCATTGCATTACTGAAAAGAGCTAAGTCTGTCAAAGTTAATCATTGAACAATATTTCTTTTGCTGTGTACAATGTTCTCCTGGTTCTGCTCAATTCACTCAGCATCAGTTCATGTAAGTCTTTCCAGGTTTTCGGAAATCACCTGCTCATCAGTAGTATTCCATTACATTCATATACCACATCTAGTTCAGCTATTCCCCAATTGATGGGAATACCCTCAATTTCTAATTCTTTGCCACTACAAAAAGAGCTGCTATAAATATTTTTGCATATGTGAGTCCTTTCCCCTTTTTATGATCTCTTTGGGATACAGACCTAGTAGTGGTATCGCTGGATCAAAGGGTATGCACAGTTTTATAGCCCTTTGGACATAGTTCCAAATTGCTCGCCAAAACAGTTTTATCTGTTCACAACTCCACCAACAATGCATCAGTGTTCCAATCTTCCCACATCTCCAGCATTTATCATTTTCCTTTTCTGTCATATTAGCCAATCTGATAGGTATGAGGTGGTACCTCAGAGTTGTTTGAATTTGCATTTCTCTAATCAAAAGTCACTTAGAGTATTTTTTCATATGATTATAGATTTAATTTCTTCCTCTGAAAACTTCCTGTACATACCCTTTAACCATTTATCAATTGGGGAATGACTTGTATTCTTATAAATTTGACTCAGTTCTCTATATATGTTAGAAATGAGGCCTTTATCAAAGACACATGCTGTAAAAATTGTTTCCCAGCTTTTTGCTTCCCTTCTAATCCTGGTTGTATTGGTTTTGTTTGTGAAAAAACTTTTTAATTTAATCAAAATGATGAGATAATATTTGTAAAGTGCTTAGAATAGAGTCTGACTCATAGAAAGTGCTTAATAAATGTCTATTCATTCTCCTTTCTCTTTATCAGAGAAACTTGCTGACAAGATTTTCCCCAGACGTTTCCATTTTAATCCTAACTTTATTGGATTTGTTTATGCAGAAACTTTTAAATTTAATATAATTGAAATTACCCATTTTACCTCCTTCGATGCTCTCTATCCCTTGCTTCGTCATGAACTTTTTTTTCTGTCCATAGATTTGATAGGTAATTTATCTCTAGGTCTTGTTCCCGTTTGATGCTGATCTTCAGGTAAATTGTAAGGTGTTGGTCTAAATCTAATTTCTTCCATAGTGCTGTCTAATTCTTCCAACAGTTTTTGTCAAATATTGGGTCCTTATCCCAGTATCTGGGGTCTTTGTGTTTATTGAAAACTAGAGTATTAGATAGATTTACTTAATCTATTCTACTGATAGAACTCTTTTCTTTAACCAATACCAAATTGTTTGGAGAATTACTGCATTGTAGTATAGTTTGAAATGTGGTACTGCTCGGCCTCCTTTGCTCCCATTTCTTTTCATTATTTCTCTTAAGATTTTTGACCCTCCCCCTCCACCCCATATGAGTTTATTTTTAAAAAGTTAATTTAATTTTCAGTTTTGAATTCTCTTCCTCTCCCCTTACCTTCCCCTACTCATTGAGAAGGCAAGAAAACTAAAAACCATGACAAATATGTATAATCGTGCAAAACAAATTTCTCCAGTAGCCGAGGTGGGGAGGGGAGATGAGAGAGAGAGAGAGAGAGAGAGAGAGAGAGAGAGAGAGAGAGAGAGAGAGAATGTGTTATAATGTGCAATTCTAAGTCTATTAGCTCCCTATCATGAGGTGGATAGCACATTTCATCATATTGGAGTTGTGGGTGTTTTCTGTATTTAATCAAAGTTACTAAGTCTTTCAAAGTTGATTATCTTTCGAATATTGTTACTGCTGTATAAATTATTCGCTTGCTTCTGCTCACTTAGTTTTGCAGCTGTTCAAACAAGTATTCCCAGGTTTCTCTGAAACAATCCCCTGCATCATTTTTTATAGAACATTGTGTTCTATCACATTTATGTACCATGACTTGTTCAGTCATTCCGCCATTGATGGAAATCCTTTTCCACCACAAAAAGAGAGGCAATAAATATTTTTGTATTTATGGGTCCTTTTCTTCTTTCTCTGCTATCTTTAGGATATAGACCTACAAGACATCATTGCCGGGTCAAAAAATATGTGCAATTTCATAGCTTTGGGGGCATAGCTCCATATTGCTTGCCAGAATGGTTGGACCAGCTACACCAACAGTTCCTTTTCCCCCTATAATCCCTCCAGCATTTGTCATTTTCCATTTTTGACATCTTAGCCAAATTGATGGCTGTGGAGTGGTACCTCATAGTTGTTTTAATTTGCCTTTCCCTAATTATTTTTAGAGCAATTTTTTCATATGGTCATTGATGACTTTGATTTCTTCCTCTGAAAACTGCCTATTCCTATCCATTGACCATTTATCAACTGGGAGATGGGTCTTTTTCTTTTAAATTTAACTCGTTTCCTTAAATATCTTAGAAATGAGATCATTACCAGAGAAACTTGCTATAAAGGTTTCCCCTCAGTTTCCTGTGCCCCCCCAATTTAGCTGCATTTGGTTTTGTGCAAAAATTTTTTAACGTGATGTAATCAAAATTATTCATTTTGCCCCCAATTTCTTGTCTAGCCATGAACTTCTCCCCTATCCATAGATCTGACCAGTAGCTTCTTCCATGTTCCACTAATTTGCTTATGATATCCCCCTTTATGTCTAAATGACGTACCCATTTTGCAGTTTCTTGCCATAAAGTTGGAGATGTTAGTCTATGCTTCATTTCTGCCAGACTTTTCTCTAATTTTCACAGTAGTTTTTGGTCATATAAATTCTCGCCCCAGTAGCTGGGATTTGGGGTTTGTCAAAGACTAGGCTATTGTACTCATTGGTTTCTGTGTATTGTATCTAATCTGTTTCAGTGATCAATTTCTCTATTTCTTACCCAACACCAAGCTGTTTTGATGATTACAGCTTGGTCATTTTTTCCCTTGATATTCTTCATCTGTCTGATCCTCCAGATGAATTCTGCTTTTATTTTTTTCTAGTTCTATAATCTTTTGGTAGTTTGATTGGTATATAATTGAATAATAATGATAGCTAACATTTACATAGTATCTACTATGTGCCAGGCACTGTGCTAAGTGCATCACAAATATTATTTCCCTTGATCCTCACAATAACCTTGGGAATTTTTATTATCCCCATTTTACAGATGAGGAACCAAGTCAAACAGAAGGAAACGATTTTGCTTAGGCCCAAATAGCTAAGTATGCGTCTAAGGCCAGATTTGAATTCAACACTCTAGGCCCAGAGCTCTATCCACTGAGCTACCTATCTTTACTTTCAGTAATTTAGATTTATTGTCATTTTGGGGCAGAACATGGCTTTTCCTACCAGGGAGCAATTAACATTCTTTCCAATTAATCTCATCTGTCTTTTTTCCCCTTGAACCTTTGTAGTTGTATTTCTATAGTTCATGTGTATATCTTGGAAAATAGAATCTCAAGTATTTTCTACATCCTGTAGTAATTTTAAATATTTTCTCTCTTTAGCTCTTCCAGTTGGGTTTTACTGGTATCATATAGAGATTTTTCTAACACAGGGAGGCCTGAAAGAGAAGATAAAGCCTTGGGAAACGATGGTTGGCCAGGCCAAAGCCCAAAGGGAACTTGGTTTCATCTCATAGACACTGGATGAGGAGCAGAACAATAGTTATAGGTTTACCATTGGAGAGGTTCAGGTTTGATGGAGCTACAGGACCTGGCCCAGTCTCCTCACCTCCATAAATCTTACTTTGCTCATCTGTAAATTGTGGAAATTAAGATTTGCTCCTATCAACGTCATAGGATCATACATTTAGGGCTGGGAGGGACCTTCTGAGGTCATTTAATCCATTCTCTTCCTCTTATGGGTGCCCAGGTGTGGAAGTGGATGGTGTGCTGAGCCTGGAGTCAGGAAGACCTGAGTTCAAATGTGGCCTCTTGGGAAACTAAGGACATTTGCTAGCTATGTGACCCTGAGCACACCCCATCTGTAACCCCATCTGCCTCAGTTTCCTCATCTGCAAAATTAGCCAAAGAAGGAAAATGGCAAGCCACTCCAGCATCTTTGCCAAGACACCCCAAATGGGGTCACGGAGAGTCAGACACGACTGAACAGCAACAACAAATAATGACAAACTTGTCTTGTGGAGGAGGAAATGGAGATAAATGTTTGCCAAGGTCATATAGGTCCATGTGTGAGTGCTGCATGTAATTATATTATTTCATTTAAACTTAACATAAACCTCCTGGAATAAGTGCTATTGGTATCAGAAAAGGGATAATAATGAAAAGAATAGCTAGTATTTACACAGCGCTTTTAAAGTTTTAAATTTTAATTAACTTTAATTTTAATTTAAATCCACACACGCATTTTTGCATGTGTTTATCTTATTTATCTTACATGTTAACCTCATAAGAACTCTGTGAGGTAGGTGCTATTCCCATTTTCCAAATAAGGAAACTGAGAGTGAGAAAGGTTAAGTGACTTGATCAGGGTCACACACCAGCAAAATCCAGAGGCGGGGATTGATATAAGCCCATTTTACAGAGTGGGAAGACTGAGGCTCAAACGACTTGTTACAACAGTAGAGTCTGAGGAGCTCTTTGAACCTGTCTCTCCTAATTCCAAATGCAGCATTCTTTCCGAATTATTAAGTGCCCACTATGTTCTAGGCACTGTGCTTAAGTAAGCGTTAGGGATACAAAGGCAAAAATAGCCTTCAAGGAGCTTACACTCTAACAGGAGACACACACAAATAACTTTTGGTCATCATTCAGGCATGTCTGACTCTTTGTGACTCCATGGACCAGAGCACACCAGGCCCTTTCATCCTCCCCCATCTCTTGAAGTCTGTCAGAGGTCATACTTGTAGTGTCCACGACACTATCTGTCCATCTCATCCTCTGCCACCCCCTTCTCCTTTTGTCTTCAATCTTCCCCAGCGTTAGGGTCTTTTCCATTGAGTCCTGTTTTCTCATTATATGGTCTAAATATTTACGCTTCAACTTCAGTATTTCACCTTCCGGTGAATCTCCTGAATTAATTTTTTTAAGTATTGACTGATTTGTTCTCTTGGTTGTCCCGGGGACTCTCAAAACTCTCCAGCACCACAATTTGAAAGTGTCGACTCTGTGGAGCTCAGTTTTCCTTACAGTCCAACTCTCACAGCCATACCTTGCTACTGGAAAAATAACTAGGGTTATACAAGATGTAGACAGAGTCAATATGGTAGAGTAGATGGAGCCCTGCACATGAGAGTCAGGGTGAACTGGCTTCCAGTATTGCTCAAACTTTTACTAGTTGCATGACTGGTCAAATCCTGCTTCTTCCTGGCTCACAGAATCCTTTGCAAAATTAGAGGGTACAACCCGATGGTCTCCAAAGTCCTTTTTGATTCTAAATATGTGATACTATGGGAGGTATTCTCAGAAAGGAAGGAATTAGCAGCCAGAGGGACTCAGAAGGGCCTCTTGGAAAAGGCGACATTTGAGCTGGCTCAAGGAAAGACATTTGGGAAACTAAGGCCGAGGTGAGGAGTACATTCCAGGCATGGCGGACAGTCCATACAAAGACATGGAGGTGGAATGTGAGGAGCAGCAAACCATACACTGCCATGATTCCTCAAGGATAGTGACTTTCATTCTGGGCTGCCTTACACAAAGTGAGTGGTAACTAAACATCTGTTGCATTGATCAAGACTCTAGCACGGTGCCTAGTGCCCAGCAAGAGCTTAATGAATCTGAAAGCCCATTGCGCTTATGGGGTTCCTCTTAATTAAGATTCTCCACGTAGAAATGTACTATATACACAGTAACAGCAATATTGTAAGATGATTAGCTGTGAATGACTTTTGCTGTTCTCAGCAATGCAATGATCCAAAACAGCTCTGAAGGACTTAGGATGAAAAATCCTATCTGTTCCCAGAGAAAGAACTCATGGGGTCTGAATACAGACTGAACCATGCTTTTAAAAAATTCTTCATTTTTCTTGAGTTTTTTTTTGGGGGGGAGGGGTCTATGTTTTCTTTCACAATATGGCTATTATTGAAATGTTTTGCATGACTATACACATGTATAACCAAATCAAATTGCTTGCCTTGGGCGGGTGGGTGGGGGGTGGCCGGTGAAGTGAGGGGAGAGAATTTGGAACTCAAGGTTTTAAAAACGAATGCTAAAAATTGTTTTTACGTTTAACTAGGGAATGATAAAAAATAACAAAAGCTCGAAAAAATTAAAAAATACAGAATAAATTCTCCACATACGGACAGATGAATTTATTAAGCACTTCAGGTAAGAAATACAGCCCCTACCCTCAAGTTTACATGGGGGGGGAAGGCCACATAGAAGCTTGAAATAATAATAAATAGTATTTTTATACTCTGTATTTAATACAACCTTACAATATTATTTACAATCATTATATGACCTTTTTGCACGTAATATTTATATATGGTATTTAGAAACTTTAAAGTTTCCAAAGTGCTTTACAGAAGACATCTGAGATCTTCACAATACCCCTAGGAAGGAGATACTCTTATTAACCCAATCTTACAGATGAGGAAACTGCAGTCAAGAGGTTAAGTGACTTGTCCAGGCTCATACAGTCCTGAAGGTGAATTTGAACTAAGATCTTTTTGGCCCTAGGTCCTGTGCTCTCCCTAATTCTTCCCCTTAAGCTGCTTCGGTTTAGGTTAGTGCTCGGCCTGAAACTCTTCTCACGTTTATTCCATTTATGAGGCTTCCATGCCGCCTGAGTTTCTGGGCGTTCCCCCATCCCCCCCAACACACCCTTTGCCTCCTTCATTCCATTAATAAACTTTTCTCTATGCAGAATTCGGACAGTAAGAAAGCTTTGGGTTCTGACAAGCACATGGCCCATTTAGTGGGGAGCGCCCTCAATATACAAATCGGTTTTTTGAAATTAGACTATAAGCTTCCTGACGACCGGAACTCCGCAGTTTTTTCTTGTGTATAGCCTCCAGCCCCTCTTCCCCCTGGGCCTAGCAAAACCTAGGCTAGGAAAAGGGTAGGATTCCGAATCCACCCCGCCCTCTGCTTTTTGCGCAAGCGCAGGAGCATTCCTCTTTCTTTGAGGCTCGCAGGTCTGCGCATGTGCACGCATGCAGTTACAACTGCGCAAACGCCCAGGCACTTCCCTTGCCCTCCCCCGGCACGTGACGAAACTAAACTTGAATCACGTGACGAGGGCGGCCCGCAGACCCAGGCTGACCTGGGAATCCTGGAGCCCCGAGGGAGGGAGCCAGACTGGGCCGGGATAGAGGTCGGGGCCATGCCCACGTCTTCTCTGGCTCCGCCCTGCTCGAACACTGCTGGCCTACTCGGCGCCGACTAAGGCCGCCTCAGCTTTTCAACAAGTGAGCGTCACTGTCAGAGAAGGGTTAGTGGGGCGCTCCGACACCACGACTCTGATGTCAAGACGCCGTGGTGACGTTGATCCCCGCCCCCTCCTGAAAAGAGAGCGGGGACCGGGGGCGGGGCCCATGGTGGTGGGGGCGGGGCTACCTCCTCTCTTCCCCTCCCCCCAAGTCCCAGGGGCGGAGGGAGGGAGAGGAGCCCTGGGATTCCAGGTCTAGAGCTGGAAGGAACCCCAGAGGCCACCCGCCCCCAAACCCCGTCTCTGAGGCCCAGGCAGAAGTGACTCGTCCAAGGTCACCCCAGGAGTAAGTGGCCGAGCCGGGGTGAACCCATCCTTCCCCCTCCCCCTAGGGGCGGACCCGGGGCCCTCCAGGCCCTGCTGGGGTCACAGTACCCTCCAACCCCACCCCCATAATAGATGCTCTAGCACGAGTGGGCTCCTGGGGTCACAACTGGAGCTGGGAGGAGCCCGAGAGGGCCTCTAGTCTAACTCCCTCGTTTTACAGAAGGGGAAACTGAGGCCCAAGATGCGCAGGGGCTGCCTCCAGGTCACAAGGCGAGGCCGGCACTTGAACCCTGGTCCTCTGGCTCCAGAGGCCGTGCTTCTGCCGCAACTTCATGCGCTGCCCCGGTCCAGCCCCGGCCCCGAGCCTTGCGGCCGGGCACGGCTGGGGCCTTTAACGCGGCCGGCACTTGCTGTCTTTCAGAAGCATAGACGGCGCGGCCCTGACGCCTGGATCCCTGCGCAGCAGCAGCAGCCCTGAAGGCGACCGTGACCGTGGCCTCCTGGGGGGCCCCTGCGCTCCCGGGGACGGCGTACCTGGAGGCCTGGCCGGCCCAGCCCCACGAGGCGCGGCCCCTGCCCCCCGTGACCGTGGTGTCGTCGGCTCTCATCACCCCCATCGTCTCCACGCTGCCCATCGTGTCCGACGCGGCCGCGAAGGCCTCGGCCGGGGCTGAGCGGGCGGGGGCCGGGGAGCCCGACGGGGCGGCCGGGGAGGCGGGCGGGGCGGCCCCGCGGGACGAGCACGCCTACCATCGCGCTCGGCTGGAACCCGAGGCCGGGCTGGACGGGGTGGTGGCGGCGCTGCAGCGGAAGGTGCGGGGGCTGCAGCAGCGGCAGCGCCGGCACCGCGCGCGCCTGGGCGCCCTCGAGGGGCTGGTGCAGCAGCTGCGTCGGGACCACCTGCTGTCCCACGAGCGCCTGCGGCTGCTGGGCGCGGTGAGCGCACGGGCCGGGGGTGGGGGGCGCGTGGTGGGCGGTGGGAGGAGCAGTGAGTACGCGGGGCGTGGGGGGCGCGGGGCACATGCGGGGCCTCCGCTCACCACGCCCCCCCCGTTCTTCCCTCAGACATGCCTGCCGGGGGGTCCTGCGCACCCCGAGCCCGCGGGGGCCGGCGCCGTGGCCATCGTCTGCGGGGAGCAGCCCGCCGCCGTCCTCTACACGCTGACGCCCGCCCACGACCCCTGAGCGTCCTGTGGGGAGAGGGCCTCCGTGCCTCAGTGGCTGTTTTGGACTCAATAAACTAATTTGAGAAAACCTCGAGTGTGTGAATCGAGGGTGGGGGGGGCGCCCCAGGGGGCCTGCGCCTCTTTCTGTCGCTTCCCTCATCCCCCCTCGCACTCTCCCTGTGGGTCCTTTCTTGCTGATGGGGGCGGGGGGGATGTCTCTGTTCCCTTCCTTTCCCCCTCCCGTCTCCTGTCCCCCGCCCCCGGGCGCCTGTGCGGTGCGCATGCGCACTCGGGGCTCCGCCCTCCGGCCCGTCTCTGTCTCCAGGTCTCACCATCTCCATCATCTCTCCATCCTCTTCTCTGTGCATCTGTCTCTCCTCTTCCCTGTCCCTGCACCCCGGGTAAGGGGGCCCGGCCCTGTCCAAGATGAACGCAGACCCAGGCATCTGATCCCGCAGCCCTTGGTCGCCTCTCCTAGGGCCAGACGGGCCCAACGCCTTGGTCCAGGAGGGAGGGGAGGGGGAAGGACGCAGGGTGGGGGGAGGTCTATTCCCTGAGGGTAGGGGGAGGAGGGAGAGATGCTGGCCCTTGGTTTTTGGAAGGGGTACCCAGGACCCTGGGAGCGGGCTACACCACCTGCCCCTGGCTTGGGGGGGGCAATGAGCCCAGACCGCCCCCTTTTCCATCTCTTCCCCCCAGACTGTGACCCCAGTCCCCCTCAGTGCCCCCGGCCCCCTCCCCGAGGGTCCCCGGGGCCATGACGAAGACGGACGCCGCAGCGCTGCCCCCGGAGGAGGAAGAAGAGGAGGAAGAGGAGCGCCTGCCAGAAGCTCCCAGCCCCATCCCGGAGCGCAGGCAGAAGCCGGTGGTGCACCCCTCAGCCCCAGCCCCGCTGCCCAAGGACTATGGTAAACAGTCTCGGCTCGGAGACCCTCCGAGGTGTGGCTCAGCCAGGGATCAGCGGACCTAGGGCTGGGCCACCCCCGGGCTCCAGAGCCACCCCACGATCTGGCCCTTCGAGATTCAGTCTCGTGACATGACAGGGTCCGATCCACTCTGCCGAGATTTCTGCCCCGGGATCCGAGGGATCAGCTCCAATGGCCCAGTGGGAATCCAGAAGGATCTAGACTGGATCCCCCAAGTTTGGGGGATCTGATGGATCTGGGCAGGGGGCACTGGGGCTAGGGGTCTTCAGCGGGGGTCCATGGACTTGGTGGTTGCTTTTAAGTATTTTTTGATCATTGCATTTCACTGTCAGAGGCTGCCTTTGAAGTGCAGCAGAATGCTGGCAGTGGGTGTGAAAGGTTGCCAGGTGAGGGCTTCCAGTGTGGAGGGCTGTTCTAGGATGATCCAAAGGGGTCTGACAGAGGGGTCTGCTCTCTAGGGGCCTGGCACAGGAGCTCAGGTGGATTCAGGCTCTGGATCTGTCAGGTGGAGGGAGTGGGGTGGTTTTGTCTTGGCCAAAGGCTGACCTCTGCCTATCTCTCCCACTAGCCTTCACTTTCTTTGACCCCAATGACCCAGCCTGTCAGGAGATTCTGCTGGACCCGCGCACGACGATCCCTGAGCTCTTTGCCATAATCCGCCAGTGGGTACCCCAAGTTCAGCACAAAATTGACGTCATTGGCAATGAGGTGGGTAGAGGCTGCAGGCAGGATGCTGGGGGCCCAGGGATGGCCCTCCCTAGAGTGACACTGTGACCCTGTGTCCCCAGATCCTACGCCGTGGATGTCATGTGAATGACCGGGATGGGCTCACAGACATGACCCTGCTCCACTATGCCTGCAAAGCCGGGGCTCATGGTGTTGGTGAGTGAGTCCAGGCCCCCAAGGTCTGATAAGCTGAGCCCCCTGGAGCCCCACAACCAAATTCTTGAGCTCCTAAGATTCCATGCCCTTGGGATCCCCAAATGCCAGGTCCCCCTAAGCTCTTGTCCCCACTGACTGGCCTGTGCCTACCCTGGCAACCTCCCAACAGGGGACCCAGTGGCCGCTGTCCGCCTGTCGCAGCAGCTGCTGGCCCTGGGGGGTGACGTGACCCTGCGGAGCCGCTGGACAAACATGAACGCTCTCCATTATGCGGCATATTTTGACGTCCCTGATCTCATCCGAGTCCTGCTAAAGGGCGCCCGGCCCCGAGGTATGTGGAGGGAGACCCCAGACTATTAGGGAAGGGAGTCTGGGGCCTGAGGAGTCTCTGGCTACCCTGACTATGCCCTTTCCTGTCCCCCTCCATCTCCTCTTCTAGTGGTGAACTCTACATGCAGCGACTTCAATCATGGCTCAGCCCTGCACATTGCAGCCTCCAACTTGTGCCTCGGGGCTGCCCGCTGCCTCTTGGAGCATGGTGCCAATCCTGCTCTGCGGGTACGTAACCGCCAACCTCAGCCCTGGTATCCACCCTTATGCCCCATGATCCCATGTCCCCAAGCGTCTGGGTCCTCTGAGGGCAGCCTGATGTGTCCCTGGTACCTGGATCCCCTGACCATGGCTGTCCCCCCACAGAACCGCAAGGGCCAAGTTCCGGCTGAGGTTGTCCCAGACCCTATGGACATGTCCCTGGACAAGGCCGAGGCTGCCCTAGTGGCCAAGGAGCTGAGGACGCTGCTGGAGGAGGCCGTCCCCCTGTCCTGTGCTCTCCCCAAGGTCACATTACCCAACTATGACAACGTCCCAGGCAACCTCATGCTTAGTGCCCTTGGCCTTCGGCTCGGAGACAGGGTCCTGCTTGATGGCCAGAAGGTCAGGAGCTATGGGAGGCAGTGGTTAACATCTTGGGGGCTGAGATTGTGTTGTGGATCGATGGGTGGAGAATCCAAATCCTTAGGTCAAAATCCAGACAGAGGCCAGGGATAAGACCATTGGGGGTCAGACGGATGTTTGAAGTTGAAATATGAGGTCTAGGATGGTTGGAGTTAGTGGTCTGGGCACAAGATGAAAGGTCAGGGTAGGGGGGAGCAAGCTTGGCCTCAAGCCCTGGACACCTTGGCCAGTGCACAGACCCTGAATCTCTTCCCTCTACCTCCCCACCCAGGCAGGGACTCTGCGTTTCTGTGGGACCACAGAGTTTGCCAGTGGCCAGTGGGTAGGTGTGGAGCTGGATGAGCCAGAGGGCAAGAACGATGGGAGCGTCGGGGGTGTGCGGTACTTCATCTGCCCTCCTAAGCAGGGTCAGTATGGGCACCTCCCTGTCCCAAACTTATACCACTCTCTGTCCTCAGTATTCCTTGTCCCAAGAGGGTAATACTCTTTACTGGACCAAGTCAGAGCTACTTTCTGTTCTGAACTTGGAAGCTGACCACGCCTGTGGAGGGGCTGGGGGGTCATTGGAGTGCCAATCCTGCTGACACCCCCTACTCCTTCAGGGCTGTTTGCCTCTGTCTCCAAGGTGTCAAAAGCAGCTGACGCCCCTCCTTCCTCTGTGACCTCCACCCCTCGCACCCCTCGGATGGACTTTTCCCGTGTCACTGGCAAAGGCCGAAAGGAACGCAAAGGTCAGAAGGGGTCGCTGGTCTCTCGGAAACAAAGGGCAGAGTCATTTGTTGCTCTGGGCCTAAGGAGCGATCAGGGGTTACTTAGGGGACAGGAGGTTCAGTGGTTAGTGTCGTATGTGGCTGTCAGAAGTGTCTGTGATGTAGAAGCATCTGTGTCCTTTTTCAGTTCAAGGTTCTGGAATAAGGAGGTGGTTGAGGGTGCGGGTCCATGCTTGGGGGAATCCTGATTTCAGGGGGTTCTTGGTTCAAAAGTTCTTAAGTTTTGGAGGTACCTAATTGGAGCATCCCAGATTGAGGTGATTTTGTTCAAGGGTAGATGTAGGATTATGGGCCCAATGGGTCTTAGGTTTAGGGGGTACCAAATTGCAGGGTTCTGGAGTTTTAGACTATGCTTCATTCATGGGAGTCCTGCCTGGGTTTAAAAGGTCCCAGGTGGAGGGAGAAACTCTGGGCCCTTGGCCTCCACATCCTGCCCTTTCTCTTCCCCCTCCCCCAGCAAAGAAAAAGTCACCATCGCCCTCCCTGGGCAGTCTCCAACGTGAGGGATTGAAGGCTGAAGTTGGGGACCAAGTGCTGGTGGCCGGACAGAAGCAGGGTGTGATTCGCTTTTATGGAAAGACAGACTTTGCCCCTGGTAAGGCAGATGCTCTAAGGGAGGCTTTCAGAACTGCAAGATCCAGCCGCGCCAGGGCCGTGATTCAGCCTTGTCTGTATTCTCAGGGTATTGGTTTGGCATTGAACTCGACCATCCGACGGGGAAACATGATGGCTCTGTGTTTGGTGTCAGATACTTCACGTGTCCCCCTCGCCACGGGGTCTTTGCACCTGCATCCCGCATACAGAGGTAAGCCCCAGAACCCTGAAGAACACCAACCACCACCACCACAACAACAAAAACACTCGGTACCCCCAGACCTGAGAGATCCCCCTGAAAAAAACAAACCAAAACCTAGGATCCCATGCATGCAGTGACCTCCCAAACCTGGGAGATCCAGAGACACATCACTGACACTAGAAACCTTAAGATTTAACTCAAGGTCCTCTCCAAAGACCTTGGAGAGAAATCCAGGATCCTGACTCAGGGGCTCCCCCAGATCTGCCAGGAGATGGACAGCCCTTTGGGATTCCAAATCTAGAGACCTGGCTCCCCAGCCAAAGGCCAAGAGAGGTTTGGACACAAGAGCGCCCCACCTCTACCCTGCTCTATCCCATTGTCCTCAAGCTCAGGAAATACTGAAACCCACAACTTGAGAAACCTTCACTTTACATCACCCCTGCAACCTGTCTGACACATACCCTTTGATATCTCTCCAGAATTGGTGGCTCCACTGACCCCCCCAAGGACAGCATCACAGCCAAGAAAGTCCAAGTGACCAGTGGGTGTGGGGGGCCCTGAAAAGATAACAGGGGGGCATTGGGGATTTCATGGCCCTGGGAGTGCATGAGGTGGGAGGCTCCTAGAAAGATCTGGGGCAGTCCTGGGAGGGTCCCTACCCCCAAAAGTCTAGGTTTCTTACCCCATCCTTACCACAGCTGCTTTTCCCCATAGTGACTCAGCCCAAACGCACATTCCCAACTGTCCGGACCCCCAAGGACATCACATCAGAAAACTCTATTTCCAGGTATGGTGGCTGGAGTGGGCTATATCCTCATCACCCAGCTCGCCTTAATTCAGTCCAGCTTTCTGGAGCCCAAGCTTGGGAAGGCAAGCAACAGGGCTAGTGGGAATGGATGTATAGGGAGAGGGGAAGCCAGAGCTGAGTCCATGGTGGGGGGCGGGGAGGAAGAGAAGGCAAGTTGGGAATCAAGAGCATGAGTATGAGTCTGATATGGGGCATGGTGAGTGTAAGGGCAGGTATTGGGGAGATGGATCTGGAGAGTGATCAGAGCCAGAGGAGATAGGTAGAGTGAAGGAGAAAGATGTCAGGTATAGGGAAGAGTCTAGGGTAGATAGAGATTGGGGCCAGACTGAGAGAATGAGGAGAGGCCTGAGATGGGTAAATATCAGGCCTGGAAAGCAGTTGGGGAAGGGGGATGGCCTTGATTAGAGAGGGGCTGGGCATGAACAAAGATGGCTGTGGGAGAGGTTAGGGTCAAGGATGAGGGAGTTGGGATGAGATCATGGGAGGGGGGCTGCAATGGGCCAATGCACCAAGAATGGAAGCAGGAAGCCTGACGCCCCTGGCTCCCTGTGTGCCACAGCCGATGCTGTTCCTCTTCCCAGGTTACTCTTCTGTTGCTGGTTCCCCTGGATGCTTCGGGCAGAAATGCAGTCGTAGGAATCGGGAGCTGACGGTGGCCCCGACTACCCCCCCAATATACTGACCCCTCCTCAAGTACAAGTCCCAGCTCCCCCAGATATACCAACCCCAACTCCCTCCAGTATACCAACCCCTCCGGATCAGACCCCAGTTAACGTGGGCATCAGTGTCAGACCTGTCCCTTACTTATCACTGACCGTGCCATCCGATATCCCCTCAGAGACACTGACCCCAGCTCAGCCCCAGACGGCCTGAAATGACCCCAAATTGTCCCCTTCCCATGACCCTTGGTGACTCCCCTAAATGACTCCCTATAACCCCCCCAGTGCCTTGATATTCACAATTAGCCCCTCCCCTTAGAGAAATCTCTATTTTTTAAGACACTACAACCCCTGGGCCCATCCCTGGACCCCCTCAGATCCTGGCCAAGCCCCACACTCACATTAGGGCCCCCAAAGCCGCCTGGGGTGTCAGTCACTGACCCGCATGCCTCCTCCCCCCAACTCAGCATGACATCTCCCTCACCCTGCCTGGCTTCAATAAAGACATTTCTATGGCCAAGGGTCTTTGGGTCACTTTGTTTGAGTCGTTAAAGAGCTGATAGGGACCTTAGAGACTGGAATATAACCCCTTCATTTTATAAAGGGAAGAACTGAGGCCAGGCCCAGCCCTCTGTTCACCACACAGACTATTCAGCCTTGCCACTCTCTATACCTGCTCATAGGCCTCTCAAGGATGCTTGGGGAAGTCCTGCCTGGGGGCCAGCCTGCGGTCTTCTTGCCCCAGGCCTGCCAGTCTATGACGGGGACAGAGAAGGGCTAGGAAACCGGACAGGAAAGTAAGCAGCCCTGTCCTTGCTGCCTTCCTGCCAACCATCTGGCTTGGAACCATCCTGGGGCAAACGGGGAGAGGGAAAGGGCTGGATGTAGCAGAGGTGGTTTGGCCCAGTGTACCCTAACAGCACGTTATGGACCATTTTCAGCCTCATGCATCCCCTCACCCCAAAAGGCAGAGTTCCCCAGGGCACCATCCTTGGCTTCTTCTCTGCTTCCATAGAGTTCTCTATGCAGATGACTCCCAATTCCTTCTATCTGGCCCTTGTCTCTATCCTCCTAGGGACATGTTCACTGGATATCCCTTTGGTGCCTCAAAACTCAACAAATACAGAACAACTTTCCTCTTCCTTCAGTCCTCATGACAGCTCTGGGAGGCAGGTGCCATTATGATGCTCATTTTGCAGATGAGGAAACTGAGGTAGACAGGTTAACTGAGTTGCCCAGGGTCGCACAGCTAGTGTCTGAGTGTCTAGAAAGATCTGAAGGCAGATCTTTCAGGCTCCACGTACTATCCCCTGCATCACCTGGTAATTAGCTGCCAGGTCCTGTCGATTCTGCCTCCAGACCCCTCTGCTCTGACCCCTTCTCTCCACTCACACGGCCTCTACTCAAGTTCAGATCGTCCATTGCCTCTCCCCTGCACAACTGCAGGAGCCTGCCGCTTGGTCTTCCTGCTTCCTGGCTCCCCCTTTCTCCAATCCAGCCTCTCGTCAGCTGTGGAATTAATCATCCTAGATCACAACGCTGACCACACTGCTTCCTACTGCCTCTGGGATGAGATGCAAACTCGTCGGCCTGGTCCTGCCACAATCTGGCTCCCACTTTCCTTGCCAGGTAGATTTCACCTTAGGCCTCATCACGGACTGCTATGGACAAATTAGACTATCAGCTGCTTCCCCACCTGGACGCTCCTCCTCTCACCCTCACACGAGCCCAGCCAGTGGCTCCCTGGTGCCTACGATGCCTCCTCCCCATTCCTTAAGATACTAGCCACCACTCTGGACCCACCTGCTACAAAAGCCTTCCCTCAGTCCTCCAGGTGTTAGTCCCACCTCATATCACCCTGTGTGGATTTATATATCCTCTTGTATTCCTCCAAGTAGAAGGTTATAGTAATAACATTAATTAATAAAAATTAATTAATTTAAATTACATTTAATTAATAAAATTAATAATACCTCTCCATACTACAAATGCTTTGGAGAACTCAACAACAAGCTGGACAGGAACCAAATTGTTGCCTATAGTCGCCTGGCAATGACTTTTGTCATTCAGTTGTGTCCGGCTCTCTGTGACCCTATTTGGGGTTTTCTTGGCAGAGATACTGGAATGGTTTGCTATTTTCTTCTCTAGCTCATTTTACAGATGAGGAAACTGAGGTGAACAAGGTTAAGTGACTTGCCCAAGGTCACACAGCTAGTGTCTGAGGTCACATTCGAACTAGGGTTTTCTTGACTCTATGCTCTATGGCGCCACCTAGCTGCTCCAAAGGGTGAAGATACAAAAGTGGAATCAAAGGGTCCTCTGGGCTGTATGCACACATAGAGCAAATGGCTGAATCCTGGGGGTCTCCTTAAAGAAACAGAGAGATATAGGACAGTATATAGGATCAGGTTTTCACCACCAGAAATTACAGAGCTGATCTCTTAAGGGCCCGGGTGTACTGTTGCAAGGAAACAGCAGAAATGATACCACCTATGCCCACAGGGTGCAAAAATTTAACATCTACTGAATACCTAGAAAGAAATTATCATGTGGCCAGAATTAGATAGCAGATGCTCACTAACCTTCACAGATTAACAGATGACAAATCCCCGAGCTACAAATAGAGACACCAAACTATTTTAGGGCATGCAACAAATAAATTTTACTGGAACTAGAGTATTATCACAGAAAAAAGCCTGCTGCCCACTGTCACCCAAACACAATGCTGATGCATTAATCATAACAATGATAATAATAGCATTTATGTTTTTATGTTTTTATATTTATTTTATATTTGTATACCAGCATTTTCTATTTATATACTTTATAATAGCATTTATATTTATTTTATGTTTAACGGTAGCATTTTAACATTTGTATATTTATATTTTGATAACAGCATCTTACATTTATATCTTATTTATATATTTATATTTATTTTATACATTTGTAACAGCATTTCCTATTTTTATAATATCATTTTATATGTATATATTATTTTATATTTTTATGGTAGCATATTATATTTCACTTTATATTTTCATAATAGCATTTTATATTTTATTTATCTATATATTTGTATTTGTCTTTTATTTTTATCATAGCATTTTATATTTATATTTTATTTCTATATTTATATTTATTTAATATATTTGCAATAGCATGTTTATGTTTTAATAGCATTTTACATTTATATTTTTATAATAGCCTTTTATATTTTTATATGTTATTTTAAAATTTACAAAGCTCTTTGCCTATATTAATTCATTTTATCTTTGTGCAGCCCTTCCTGGGAGGAAGATACCATTATCATCTCCTATTTTACAGATGAGGAAACTGAGGCAGACAGAGATTTCTAGTAACTTGTCCAGCATCATGCAGCTGCTGAACATCTGAGGCTGGATTTGAATTCAGGTCTTGCTGACTCCAGGTCTGGAGTTCTATCAACTATGCCACCATAGGGAATACTCATACCTACTGGTCTACTTATTGTCCTCTGACATAATGCTCCATCTCTTAACTGTGACATAATACTGTCTCCCCACTTTGTGCCCTCTCACTGTTTATGATGCTTAGAAAGTTAACCCTCTATCCCTCTGCCTCCTGGCTTCCTTCAAGGCTCGGATCAGTTAAATCCCACCTTCTGCAAGAAGCTTTCCCAGATGCCCTTTAATGCTAGTGCCTTCCCTCAGAGTATCTCCAAATTATCCCTTCTATACATCTTGCCTGTACATAGTTGTTGTCTCACCTATTCAATTCCAAATTCCTTTAAAGCAGGGACTGTTTGGTAAATACTTAACTTGATAAATCATCCTGTCTGACCAGTCCTTCTCTGCCTCTTTTGCTGGGTCTTTCTTCATCTATGCCTTACCCATCACTGTTCCGTCCTGAGCCCTCTTCTCTCCTCTCTATGCTATTTCACTTGGGGATCTCATCAGCTCCCACAAATTTAAATTATCATCTCTATGCTGAAGATTCTCCTATCCACTTTTCCTGTCCTAATCTCTCTGCTGACCTCCAACTACCATCTCCAGCTGTCTTTCAGACATCTAGAACCGGATGTCCAGTAGACATCTTAAACTCAGTATGTCCAAAACAGATCTCATTATCTCCCTGTCCCCCTACCTTCCCTTTTCTTGTAGAGGGCAACACCGTTCTCCCATCCCCCAGGTTCACAATGACCGGAATCCTCCTGGACTCTTGACTCTCTCTGATCCCCCGTATCTAACATGGTGCCAAAGCCTGTCGATTTCACCTTTGTAATATCTCTTGTAGATTCCACCTCTGCAACATCTCTCCAGGACTCCCCCTTTCTTTCCTCTGTCACCTCTCTGGTGTAAACCCTCATCACCTCAGGCCTGGACCATTGCAACAGTAGCTGGTGGGTTGGCCTGCCTCGAGTTTCCCCGGACTCCAGTCCTTCTTCCATTCTGCCACTAAAGTGATTTTCCTAAAGTGCAAGTCCGACCTTATAACCCTTAAGAGTTTATTTACCATATAAATGTATTTACTCAGTAAACTCCAGGGTATCATTTCCAGGATCAAACACAAAAATTCTCTATTTAGTATCCAAAGTCCTTCATAACTTGGCCCACTACATGGAGCTGCTGGGTGGTGCCTCAGGATGATCTAAATTCTAAAGGCAGCCTCAGACACTCCTTAGCTCTGACTCTAGGCAAATCACTTGGCCTCTGCTTGCCTCAGTTTCTCCCACTGTAAAAATGAGGACAATAATAGCACCTATCTCCCAGGCTCGTTGGATTTTTTTTCTTTTTAACAAATGAAATATTTGTAAAGTAGCTGGCAATAGTAGGTGCTTGATGCTCATTGACTGACTGTTACTGGACTTATCCCAGAGATGCTTAAGTCTTGAAGAGGAGCTTCTATAGCAACCCTTTTATCTAATTATAAAGCATGGTCACTTTATCCATGCACCCTACAGCCTATAAAATATAAAACGAGAAAGAATAACAGCAGACTAGAGGGTATTCGTTGCAGGAGTGTTTCTATTGGAACTCCGTCAGAAATAAAAGATGAGAATGAGATGAGTATGACGATATTACTGACATCATCATCTGGCTGCTACCCAGGGTGTTATTTGTACAACTTTTTAACATTTTCACTTCATTCTCATAATAAGGTAATACCTCTACTACGATCCCCATTTTACAGATGAGAAAACCAAGGGGACTTTACATTTGTACACAAAGCACAGGGCTAACCCCGTTGTGGCCACGTGATGTGACGTAAGATGATGTGTCTGGTTCTTTCAGATCTTGACGCTTTCTCATTGGTCCTTGGGCTTGTAGCACCGACACGTGAAGAGAGGAATTGGGGTGGGATGGGGGTGGGCGCTAAGCTGAGAGGTGCAAGCATAGCGATTAGCCAAGATCTAAACAACGCCCGCCTCTGTAGCTTCTCACTGATTGAAGAGGAGAAGCGAGAGGGCAGTGTTTGACTTGCCTAGGATTGGACAGGTCTAAGGGAAACCCCGCCCCCTCCACTTGCCATTGGTCAGGCTCTCTGGAACACCGCCTTTTTCTGGGAGGAGAGTAGAGAAGGTGGTATGGGAGGGCGGGCTCTGGTAGTGTTCAGACACATGATTGGACAAGAATGTGGCCGCGAACGGTCCATTGGAAAGAACAGGTGTCTGTCTCAGAGTCCGGAAGTCACGAAGGCCGTGGTCGAGACCATTGCGAGAGCAACGTGAGGGGTGAAAATAGAATCTTGGTTGGGGCCGAACTAGGCCAGGCCGCTGGCCGGCTGAGGGTGAGACCCAAGAAGGTTGGAGGCCGGGAACTAGCTTACGATTAGGGAACAGATTAGGTTTGGGGATCAGCAAATGAACTCGCCCTAGAAGAGGAGGGAGGGAAATAGGTTGGTCCAAGATTTGTGAGTGTACTTAGTGAAAAGTGGGGCGTACTTCGACGAATGGTTTGGTCCGGGATGGGGGTGGCGGCGAGGAACGGTTTGGTTCGGGAAGGGAGGGGAATGGTTTGACCCTGGATGGGGTTGGAGGCGAAGAATGGTTTGATCCAGGATGGGCGGGGAAAGGTTTGGTTCGAGATGGGCGGGGAACGCGGGGATTGGTTTGGTCCAGGATAGGCGGGGAAAGAGAATGGGTTGGTTCGGGATAGGGGGAGGGGAGGAATAGGCTGGTCCAGGAAAGTGGGAGGAAAGGAGGATGGTCCTGGGATGGATTGATCCAGGATGGGGAAGAATAGGTTGGTTCAGGATTGTGGGGGCAGGGGGGAGATGAAGAGGGA
>CM053622.1:792577781-792677718 GCA_028646595.1 Phalanger gymnotis | reverse complement strand
GTGGGGAAGAATGGATTGGTCCAGAATAGGTGGAGGAGAAGGGGTGGGGGAGGGGAGAATGGGTGGGTGGGGGCCTCTATATGGGATGGGGATGGGAAAGGGAATTGGGGGCTGGGGAGAATGGGTTGGTCTTGGTTGATAATGTAGGGGACAGGTCTTGGAATGGGGGAAGAATTATGGGAGGGGTGGAGAATGGTCCAGGGTGGTTGCGGGGAGGGGTGGAGAAGGGGTCTAGGGTAGCATGGGGGCAGGGAATGGGGATCATGGGGGGTGGTGTTGGAAGGTCATGAGTGGTGATGGGGGAAGCTTTCAAGGGAATGGAGGGGAGCAATGGTGACCTCTGTCTTCCTGCGTTCCCCCAGCAGCAATGGACCAGTGCGATGCTGTGATACCTACCCTGGAGCACTTCAGGGTAGAGCAGGTGAGGCAGAAGCCCGAGAAGGGGCAGGCTTGGCACGGCTCCTAGGCCAGCCTCACATCTGTCTCTCTCTCTCTCTCTCTCTCTCCCTCCCCCTCTCTCCCTTTCTCTCTCTCCCCCTCTCCCTCCCCTCCCCCTCCTTTTCCCCCCTTCTCTCCCCCCCTCCTCTCTTCCCTCTCTCCTTCTCCCTCTCTGTCCTCTGTCTCTGTCTGTCTCTCCTCTCTCTTCCCTCTCTTTCTGTCTCTGTCTCTGTCTGTCTCTCCTCTCTCTTCCCTCTCTTTCTGTCTCTGTCTCTCTCCCTGTTTCTCTTCCCCCTCTCTCTCCTCCCTCTCTCCTTCCCTCTTTCCCTCTCTCCCCCCCCCACTCTCGCCCTCCCTCTCTCTCCCACACACAGGTTCCACCTGTCATCTACTATGTCCCAGATTTCATCTCTGAGCAAGAAGAGATCCAGCTGCTCCGACAGGTGACAACTGATTCCCGCCTCCACACTCCTACACTTCAGCTCCTGGGGAAAATAGTGCAGTCTGTTTGCTGTTTCTTGAATGTGGAGCTCCACCTCCCATCTCTGTGCTTTGGTGCAGGGTGCCCACCCCTCACACTCCTTTTCTGCCTCGCTCTGTCAGGATCCCTCCCCTCCTTCTTTCCACAAGCGTTTATTCCTTCAAGGCTCGGCTTACCTGCCATCTCCTGTGGGGAGCCTTTCCTGGTCCCCGTGGTCGTTAGTATTCTTTTCCTTCCTTCTTACATTAGTGTGTGTACATATCTGTACCCTCCTTGAGGGCAGGGACAGTTCCTAGGTCTCCTCTGTCTCTCTGGCACCTTGTTCAATGCCTGGCCTGTTGTCAGTGGATTGGATTGGGTCTGGCCAGGGTCATGCCGTGGTCATAGGACTACTCCAGGGTCTGTCCAGTGTCCCAGGGTCACACTCTGATCACCCCTGTTAGGTGTATGAGGCTCCAAAGCCCAAATGGACACAGCTTTCTGGGCGGAAATTACAGAACTGGGGTGAGTGCTCCCCTGACCCTCCACTGTGAACACATAGCCCCCCGCAGGTGGGATCTGGAGGGAGAGGATGGGTATCCCTGACTCTGTACCTCAATACTCCCAAGGTACATGGGCCTGGCCTGGAGGCCTTCTCTGGTGCCTGGGATGGGCAGAGAGGTTCCCTTGCTCCCTGGGAATGACAGGCCACACTCCTCTTCTGCCTCTGCCTTAATCTTCCCCAGGTGGGCTCCCCCACCCCAAGGGGATGGTCCCTGAGCAGCTGCCTCGCTGGCTCCAGCACTGGGTGGATGCCGTCTCTAGCCTCGGCCTCTTCGGGGGTGCCCAAGCTAATCATGTGTTGGTAAATGAGTACCAGCCAGGACAGGGCATCATGGTAAGTCAGAGCCCCTGAATATATGGGTGTGTAACCTTTTCCCACTCAGCCACTGTACCTGCAGAGAGGCATCATGGAAGGTCAGGTGTGTGACCTTCTTAGATCTCCTGACACCCCCTTCAGTGGGTATCTCCCAGACCAGGCCTGCACATCAGCAGGCCAGAGGATTTCCTCTACATTCAAAGGATGTTTTTCTCTACATTTTTGGAGTGCTGCAGAGGGCCTGAGGGCCATAAGTGG
The DNA here is from genome assembly GCA_028646595.1 of Phalanger gymnotis. NCBI lineage: Eukaryota > Metazoa > Chordata > Mammalia > Diprotodontia > Phalangeridae > Phalanger > Phalanger gymnotis. The sequence goes on along the minus strand of CM053622.1, from coordinate 792,675,682 downwards.
CCAGTGGGCCACAGATTGTGCACTCCTGCCCCAGGTGCTCTCCAGACACCACCCTGGGGACCTGCCCCATCTAGGAATGAATGAAAAGGTCAGATGGGCTGCATATCAGGGCCTCATCTTCATTGAGTTGATTCCAGGCCTGGGAGCGAATGAAATTTCCCTGGGGAAAGAAGAGAAGGAAAGCCTTGATGCCGCCCACATAGGGGGTGTGGAAGCAGAACAGTGAACCAGGTGCAGGTCTGAGGAGCAGGGCCAGGGGCATCTCCGGGGTATCTCTACCCAGCCGAGGATGGAGAAGAACTGGAAGGAGGAAATAGTTCTTAGGGCTAGGCCCTGCAGAAATGCCAGAGCTTAGTGAACAGGGGTTGTGATGATTAGGTGACCTTTGAGAGTTGACTTCCAGGAGAGGGCTGGGGGTGGAAAGGCAGAGATCATAAGGGAGTCCGAGGAGTCAGTGGTGGGGAAGTCAGCTGGGAGGGGAGGGAGAGGAAGGCTCCCGAGCCCAGGGGGGGTCTTTTGTTTTAGGCTTGGGGCTGAAGGGAAGGAACCAGAGGGACTGAAGGTGCCACAGAGACAGAAAGCCCTTTGGGGACCAGTGGCATGCCAGCTCCTCGAGGGCAAAGCCTGTTAAAAATAACACTTTACATGGAGTAACTCCTCAAACAACCTGAGGAGGGAGGTGCCTTTATAATCTCCACTTTACAGATAAGGAAACTGAGGCACAGAACTGTTAAATGATCTGCCTAGGATCACACAGCTGCTAAGCATCTGAGACAGGATTTGAACTCAGCTCTTCCTGCCCGTCCACTGTGCCACCTAGCCGAAGGGCAGCTAAAAAGCAGGCAGGGGGATGGGGAGGACCAGACATTGGGAGTTCAGAATCTTGGGGCACAGCATCGGAGAGTGATGAGGAGGGCTGGGGGAGGGCAAGGGAGATGCAGGAATCATGGAACCTGAATTGAAATCTCCAGAGCTGATGGGGGTGGGGGAGGGGCGGGGACCGGCCAGGAAGATGTTGAGGCAGATGTGTGCCCAAGGCACAGAGCGATCAATAGAGATAGTTGGGGCTCGTGGGGGTGTGAGGAGGGACTGTCCAGGGATCCTGTGGAACAAGGACAAGGCCTCAATTGCCTTCCCCAGGCGCTTCCCTGGGGGATGCTCTCAAAATATGCCCAAGTGCACCCCACCCCAAAATGTACCCTGGGTTCCCCATAGTTATTCCTGTAAATGGCCCCCGGATAGACTTGCCTTCCTTGCCCCCGCCTGGGGGTCTGAGGTCTGTCTGGGTCATGAGTTCCCCATTCTGGCTCTGCCCTCCCCAGCCCCATGAGGATGGCCCTCTGTACTACCCAACAGTCAGCACCATTAGCCTTGGCTCCCACACCATCCTGGATATGTACCTGCCCCGAGGGCCCGAACTGGAGAAGGACCCAAGAGAGGAGCAGGTGAGGGGCCGGCGAAGGGAGGAAGTTGGGACCACCGGAGCCTGCCAGGCCTTTGCCAGGCCTGGCAGCTTCCCTTCCTCCACCCTTGGCCTTTCTTTCCAGCCTCAGCTTCACCCCAAGTTCTCGCTGCTGCTGGAGCCCCGAAGCCTCCTGGTCCTCCGAGGCGAAGCTTACACCCACCTCCTCCACGGGATCCGACCAACATTGATAGACTCCCTGACCGAGACCCCCGTGGCCAATGCTTCTGCCTGCCCTTCAGCCAGGCCTGGAGCCCTGCTCCCCCGGGGCACCCGCATCTCCCTGACTATTCGAAGGGTCCCCCGAGTGCTGCGGACCAGCCTCTTGCTGAGCAAGAGATCTCCAAACACCAAGTGAACCCAGGGATCTCCAAGCACCAGGAAGCCAGTTGGTCATACAGCTTTTCCTGCCTGCCTCAAGACTCCTGGGTCTGAGTCAGCAGAAAGACATTAGGGAGAAAGCAGCCCCATCCTAGTCATTGGAGAGATGATTCTGCCTGCCAAGTTCCCATCCTGGTTCAGGAATAAACTACAATTACCTCGGGCTTTTAGACTCATTGGCGGTTGGACGCCTGTATCCCTACAGAGGCAGGGGTTGAGAGCGGGTGTAGGTACCTGAAGAAGCCTGGCGAGGGGAGGTCACTGAGAAAGGCGCAGAGGAGGGGAACAGACACCTGGTCATGGAGGAGGCAGAGGCTGGGGTGGGGATGGGGCAGGGCAGACACCTGGTCACTGAGGGAGAAGGCAGAGGCTGGGAGTGGGGTTGGGTGAGGCAGACACCTGGTCACTGAGGGGAGAGGCAGAGGCTAGGAGTGGGGTTGGGTGAGGCAGACACCTGGTCACTGAGGGGAGAGGCAGAAGCTGGGGTGGGAGCAGACACCTGGTCATTGAGGGAGGAGGCAGAGGCTGGGGGTGGGTTGGGGGAGGCAGACACCCGGTCACTGAGGGAGGAAGCTGGGGTAGGGAGCAGACACCTTGTCATTGGGGCAGGAGGCTGGGGCGGGGTGGGGGCGGGGGGTGTTGGGCAGAGACTTGGTCACTGAGGGAGGAGGGGCACAGACACCTGGTCACTGAGGGAAGAGGCAGAGCCTGGGGTAGGGGGCACAGGCACCTGGTCACTGAGGGGGGAAGCGGAGGCTGGGGTAGAGTTGTAGGAGGCAGACACCTGGTCACCGAGGAAGCAGGGGTGAGGGGCAGACACCTTGTCATTGAGGCTGGAGCGGGGGCGGGCAGAGACCTGGTCACTGAGGGAGGAGGGGGACAGACACCTGGTCACTGAGCGGGGAGGCTGAGGGTGGAGGGGGCAGACACCTGGTCATTGAGGGACAGGCTGGGTGTAGACCAGGCTCTCCCCAGGGGCCAGAGGGAATGCCAGACTTCAGGAACGAAGGGGTTAAGGTTGCCCAAGTGTCACCTGAGCTGGGCATAGAGTTTCCTGGGTGCTGGCTCCACCCCAGTTTGGGGGAGGGGAAGGGAAAAGGGCTCAGGTCTCCCTGAGGAGACACCCGCAGCCCTGGGTGAGACTCGGGAGAGCTGTGAAGGGGCTGGTCCTTTTCATTGGAGGATAGGAAGCTGGGAGATGGGATGCTTGGGTCCTGGGGTCGAGGGGGGCGGCACCTAGTAAGAAATGTTCCACTCCCTGGCCTCATCCCTGTAGGCTCCAAGTTGCCATCATGGACCCTGGCACCTGCCCCTTGGGATGCTGGCACCTGGAATCCCATTTGTTTCCCCCTTAAGGCCTTGTATCCAGAAGCCCCTTCTTACTTCCCCCTCCCTGCCAGGCCCTGGAGGCCCCTCCTAGACTTGGACATCCTGAACATTCCCGCTCCCCTGTCCCCGCAGCAGATGCCTGGACCTTGGTCCCTGCTGGGAGCAGCAGCTGGCCCTGCCTGACTCAGCAGCCCCAGGTATGGTGGGAAGGGAGAAGAGGAGACTGGCAGGCAGGCTTTCGGGTGGGAAGGTTTGGGGAAGAGGCTTGGGAGGGAAAGTCTAGGAAAACTTACAGAGTTGGACTCTAGGGAGAGGAAGATAGATGTGTGCTCTGCCCTCAGGGTCCTTGGAGGGGATCCCCCACACCTGTGACTGGCCCAGGGGCCCAAGGGGCTAACACCTGGGTCCATGAGTGGGTCCCCCCAAACCCTGAGGGTACAGGGGATGGGACCTGGATCTTTGGGTCTCTTGAGGGTTGATTTAGGGACCATCTCTGCATCTCTGGGTCCTCATGGGAGGAGATGGAGGCCTGGCCACCCGAGTCTTAGGAGAGTTACTGGGATCCTGCCCACTTGGGTCTCTGAGGGGCTGGCAACCTGTTCCAGACAGGGAAGAGAGGGGCTGCTGGTCCCAGTAACCTGGGTGCTAAGACGGTGGGCCAGGCCTATCCTGGAAGTATGTGTCTGCATAGAGGGGCCAGTTGACCGGGGTCTCTCAGGATTGGGGGGAGGCACTAGTCCCCATTGTCTGGGTTCCCCCTAGGCCTTCCTGGTTAATGATCAGCCAGCAGCAGAGCAGGTGGGGGTCCTGCTGGTGTCGGGGGAGGATCCAATGCGGAGGAGAGAACACCGGAGCACAGCCACCCTTGAGGAGGGCAGGCCAGCCCCAACTGCCCACTGTGAGAGCATCTTCCAGCGCCTCGGTCGGCATCGCCCCCGGCTGATTGCCTACAGCCTGGTAGGGACCACCGAGGCTCTGGTGCCCCCCTCCTCAGTCAACTGTGATCCCTGGCAGCCCTTTAACTTCGACCCCTTCTGACCCCTGTTTTGAAGACCTCTGATCCTGGCCCTTACACATGTAACACACTGGGACCCCTGACCCCGGCCCTTTCGATTCAGCATCATCTACTTATGCCCTCCCGCTATGGCTCCTGTCTATAACCATCCGGGATTACCCCATCCCTTCTGGCCCTTGACCCCTTACCCCCGACCTCTGCTTCTAGGTGTTTGAGGACCCTTCCTCGATCCAGGATCCAGACTCAGACACTGACTCCGATGGGCCTGGGCCTGGCCCAAGGGTTGGGATTGGGGGTGAGAGGGGCGGTCCCCCACTGGAAGGTCCCATAGCTGAGCTGGAATGGGACCCCACTGGGGATGTGGGGTGGCTGGGTGCCCCCCAGAGCAAGAGAGTCTGGACACCGGGGTCGCCCTGTGAAGTGTGTGGACGTGCTGAGCCCCTGGCGGTGAGTGGGAGCCAGGGGCAAGGGCAGGGTGGTGGCCTGTCTCTCTCAGGAGGAGCGTGGGCTTGGAGGGCCAGAGTCAGGGTCTGGGGCACAGGATGGGGAATGGAGCTGTAGGGGTCGACTCTGGGATAGGTCCTTCCGGCTCCGCTTGGATACCCCACCCCTGAGAGACTCCACTATCTTGCAGAACAGCTGGCACAGGGTCTACCTCCCTCCCTTTGTCTCTGATGACCCTCCCCAGCAAGACCCTTGTTTCTCCCATAATCCTCCTGTGATGCCTTATCTGTCTTTCCTATTAGCCTTTCCCTAGCTTTCTGACTCCCTGACTCTGTCTCTGTCTCTTCTCTCTTCCTCTCTGACATTTGGTCCACTGTCTTTCCCTGGCTCTCCCTGGCCCTTCCCATCTTTGTCTCATATAGGGGTGGGGGTGATGGAGAATGGGGAAGAAAGAAGAGGGGAAAGAGACAGAGACAGAGAGAGACAGGAGGAGAGAGACAGGAGGGAGAAGAAGGAGGGAGGGAGAGAGAGACAGAGACAGACAGAGAGAGAAAACTGCCTGGAGAAAGAATCTCAGAATATCACTAGAGATTGGCGGGGGAGGGGAGAGGGCTGCCCTCAGTGAGCCCCAATCTCTGTCTCTGCTGTCTCTGGTGAGTCTGTCTCACCCCATCAGCCTCTGTACTAAGTTGCCTCTCCGGCAAGCTCCTGTTCTCTGAGTCTCTGCACGAGAAAGGGGGCTCACCACTGGTGGCCCCTCCCTCCAGGGCCCCAGGGCCTGACGGCCACGATGAGGGTCGGGGTCCAGGCAGGGTGGGGAGTGACAGTGAGCTGACCCCCAACACACTGGGGTCCTTTGGACTGCAAAGAAGTCTCTGGATTTACAGCTTCTGTGCTTCTTCCTGCAGGTGTGGCCCCTAGGGCCATGGGGTCCCCCCCTGTCTTCTTTCTGCACTCAGGACAAGAAGCAGCCAAGCCCCCGAGATGTGACTGTGCAGATCCCTCTGGGTGCCGGGGGTCCCAAGGAGGGCGCAGCTCAGCCCCGATGGTCTCGACGAACCGTCTTCTTTCTGCTGCTTCTGCTTCTGCTGGGGGTTGCCTGTCTTCTCCCGCCCCCCGGGGGGACTCCTTGCCCCCCTCCCCGGCTCCGTGGGCCCCTGCACCTCGTCCTCAGCTATGTCAATGGCCCACCCCCAACCTGAGCCCTCATGGGCCTTCCAAGGAGACCCCAGTATCTTCCTCTGGATCTCTGGAATAAACTTTAAAACCTGACTTGCTGGAGTGTTCTTGGTATGTGAGGTTTCTTCCTCCTCTCCTGTCCCTTCTGGCTCTGGACACCTTCCAGGTAGACAGTTCATGTTTCCATGCTAATATGAAGGAGCCAGGAGAGCCCGGCCCATTCAGAGGGGCCTTCTGGAGTCGGTCTCTCCTGGCTCACCCACCCACCTCCCAGTGTCCTCAGTGCGTTCTTACGTGTACACATACACACACACTCTCTCTCTCTCTTTCTCTTTAGGAATGGACACTTGCCACAGCATGCGGTGTGCTTGCACTAACCATGTTTTGAATGCTAGGCCACATTTGAGGTTTCCAGGGGCCGTATGAGTGTTATTACTTCCTATGTTAAAGTAGCGGCAGCCCCAGGTAGAGAGTCACATGGTGAATGAGGAACAGAGCTGGGCTCAGACTGTGGTCTGCTGAGCACCCCCTACCATAGCCAGCCAGAACCTCAGGGGCCTTGTGGCCCTGGAGGTCAGTCCAGTGGGGTGGATAAGATTCACTCAAGGGAGACTATTTGGAATCTGGACTTGGAATCAGGAGGGCCTGGGTTCAAATCCCACCTCAGACACGTTTATATAACTGGGCAAGTCCCTTGGACTCTGCTTCAGTGTCCTCATCTGCAAAATGGGGATGGGGGGTTTGGACTTGAACACCTTTTAGTTCCGCCTCCGAGATCTTTTATAGACGAACCTGTCCACTGTGGAGTCAGATCCTGAAGTCTGGGGGAAGAAGCTAGTGGCCCACTGCTTGGACGAGGCCAACGAACCCCACCCAGCAGGCTCCTGCTGCTCCCATCAGGAGCCCAGTACCAGTTGCCACCCATAGCCAGGGGTCTGTGCTAGCACTGGACCATGCGCCGGGAGTGTTTGAACTTCAGAAATGCCCAAGTGGCTGTGCCCTTCATGTTAGTCCATGAAGTCCTTGTAGGGAATGACTTTTGAAGTAATAGGGTTGTTCATTTTTATATATTTATATATATTCAGTATCATGTCTATGTGTATTAATATACATGATCGATCCACAAGTACCTAGTATGTGCCAAGGGCCTACAAAGCACTGGCTACATTTCTGTGTACGTGCACAAAATGGATTTATCAGTCTTTGTGATAATTAATGTGATGTGTGATGTATAAAAGTTTGGAGTGACAGTTTCTGGGTAATTAATCATTTTACTATCACGCTAGCAGATAATAAAGGGTCAGTGGCACCACTGAATGCCAAAGGCCCTTCATGGAACCTACTCAACGCTTATATGCCCTTGGAAGAGTGGGTGTTCCTGAGGGTGGCAATCAACTCTGGTTAACAATTAACGAGAAGAATGAATATTATGAGAGGTAGGGGTAAGAGTCTGATCACTTAGTCTAGGACAAAGAGACTTATCTCTCAACTGGACTACCCCAAGTAGGGCAATCTAGACCAAAGGGGGCCACTTCTGCTTGGACCTGGCTGAGTGGAACACAATGGACCAGAATTCACCTTAGATTAAAACCTTTGTAAGGTTTTCTAGTTGGGTGGGATCTCCAACTGAGGATAGAGAAGCAATCTCACCACCACCCATGTCCTTCATTTCAATGTCCTAAACAACCTACAGGTCTTAATTCAATAAATGATTATTCATATAAGAGAGAAATAATTTCTCACATATGGAAACACTAATTAGACCTATACTTTATCAACCAAATGTGTGTAAACATTCATTTACATTTTCTATTAGACCTCACTAGGAACAAAACCACCAAACTGATTTCCTAAGCCTACCCAGTAAGTGTGTCCTACCAGTCCTCAACGACGAGGTTCTCTCTTTGCCCACCTAGAGGCAGTGTGTCTCCCTCCCTGTGAGATGGTGGTCTGGAGGGTCTGCAGACCTCTGCCAGTCAATCAGTACTGCCTAAAAGCAAACATGGGGATGCTCAAGTCTCAAGTGGAGGAAGGAAGAAGTCAACCTCGGGTACCCAGTTGAAAGTTGAGGGTCTTCAGTGGGTTTCCAAGAGTGCTAGCTATGAGCATTAGCTGGTTAAACTCAAGTTCTGCCTGGTGATTGATTACCTAAGCTTATGGTAAAAGGCAAATATCCATCAAAGATTACATCATTAGCAAGTGTTTTATTAGCTGTTTACCAGATTCGGGGAACATCTCTAACAGTTTACTAAATCTGGTGAACACATGTCATTAGTAGTTATTTATCAGATCTAAGGGGCACATAGATCATTGCCAAGCTACACCCTTTAAGTCATCTTATTACAGAAAAGCAACTTAAATAGGAATTACTCAGTCACAAAATGTAAGGCGTAAAACAAAATGGAGGCGGTGGAGGCAAGATGGCAGAGTAAAGTGAGCGTGTTTACCAAACTCAACATTCCCCTCTGAAGAACCACGTCAAATCGAATTCTAAGCAAATAATTGATGAGAAGTCAGAGTAAGTAATTTTCCAGCCCAGGGCAGCCTAGGATAAACAATCTGGTAGAGGCTACCTAGGTGCAGTATGGTCGAGGCGACACCAGCTGTGGGCCTTGGTGGCGGCATCAGTGGTGGCAGCCACAGTGGTACCAGGGGTGCTCAGCTCTCAGAGACAGTAAGGGGATTGAACTCCAGGTCAGGAAGATATTACAGGGGATCCCTGTGCTAGCTCTGGGCATAGAACTGGATACCATTTGGCAACTCTATTGTCCATCACCCAGTTCTAGGGCAGAAGGAGCAGTTATGTTTATGAGGAAGCAGGGGCCCTAGTTGAAATTCCAGGGTGAAGAGGAGCACTATTGGGAGCAGGGGCTCCATCTCAGTTAGAATCGGGAGGGCAGTGAACAGAACTCTCCCTGTATCACACCACCTTGGGAGCACCCCCCCACACACACACACCGTATTGTAGAATTAGCTGTGAAAGCAGGAGGACATAAAAATCAGAAGACCAGATCAGACATCCCCACTGCTCCCAGAGGTGATCAGAGTCCAACTCTAACATAAGTTCAAAGTCAAGAAATAGGCTAGAAATATGAGCAAACAACAACAAAAGAACTTGACCATAAAAAGCTATAATAGAGTTAGGGAAGCTCAAGTTACAAATTCAGAAAACAATGACCTTAAAATATCTAGAAACAGAGCCACAAAGAAAAATGCAGACTGGAACAAGACCAATAAGGATCCTTAGAAGAGCTAAAGAAAGAGATTTTTTTAAACGAGCAAAAAATGATTTAAAAAATCAACTAGGAATGGTAGAGGAAAATTTGAGAAAGAAATGAGAGTAAATGCAAGTAAATTATGAAAAGAGAATTAATAGCTTGATAAAAAAAAAGCACAAAAATATTGAAGAAAAATAATTTCCTAAAAATCAGAATTGGCCAAATGGTAAAAGAGGTACACAACTTTATTGAAGAAAATAACTCCTTAAAAATTAGAATTAGTCAAGTGGAAGCTAATGACACCACAACACATTAGAAACAATAAAGTCAAAAGACTGGAAAAATAGAAGAAAATGTAAAATACCCCATAGAAAAAACAACTGCCCTGGAAAATAAATAGATGAAAGATAATTTAAGAATTATTGGACTACCTAAAAGCCATGATCAAAAAGAGAACCTAGATATCATATTTCAGGAAGTTACAAAGGGAAAGTTCTCAGATATCAGAACCAAATCACCAGTATCAAAACGAAAAGGGTGAATGCACAATCAGTAAGGATGAAATTAAAGCAATTATTAGGTGTTTTGTTGTCCAATTATGTGCCAACTGACAATCTGAAATGAATAAATACTTAAAATACTTTAAAAAAATATAAATTGCCCAGATTAATAGAAGAGGAAGTAGAAACTTTAAACAATCCTATCTTTAAAAAAATAAATTGCACAAGCCATAAATATGCTTCCTAAGGAAAAAAAATCCAGCACTCAATGGATTAACAAGTGAGTTCTACCAAACATCTAAAGAACAATTAATTCCAATATTATGTAAACTATTTGAAAAAACAGGTAAAGAAAAAGTCCTACCAAACTTCTCCCAAGATATAAATATAGTTTTCACTTCTAAACCAGGGAGAGTAAAAACAGAGGAAGAAAATTAGACTAATTTCTTTAATAAATATTAATGCAAAATTTTAAAATAAAACACTAGTAAGATCACACATTACAATCAGGTGGAATTTAAATCAGGAATGCAGGGCTAGTTAAATATCAAAAAAAACTATCAGCATAATTGACTATATCCATAACAAAAACAATAAAAATCATAAAATTATAGCAATAGATGCAGAAAGTTTTCAACAAGATGCAACATCATTCCTATTTAAAAACGCTAGAAAGCATAGGAATAAATGGAACCTTTCTTAAAATGCCAAGTAGTATCTATCTAAAAACATCATCAAGCATTATCTTTAATGGGGATAAGCAAGAAGCTTTCCCAATAAGATCAGGGATGAAACAAGGATGTCCATCGTCACCACTATTATTCAATATTGCAATAGAAATGCTAGCTACAGAATTAGACGAGAAAAAGAAATTGAAGGAATTAGAATAGGTATTGAGGAAGCAAAACTATCACTCTTTGCAGATGATATGAGGGTATGAAGAATCCCAGAGAATCAACTAAAAACTAGTTGAAATAATTTACATCTTTAGCAAAGTTGCAGGATATCAAATAAACCCACATAAATCATTAGAACTTGTACAAATTACTAACAAAACCCAGCAGGAAGAGATAGAAAGAGAAATTCCATTTAAAATAACTGCAGAATAAAATACTTGGGAATCTACCTGCCAAGATACACAAAGGAACTATATGAACACAACTACATACAAAACACTTCACAAAGATAAAGACAGATCTAAACAGCTGGAGAAATGTTCATTGTTCATGGATAGGCCAAGCCAGTATAATAAAAATGACAATACTACCTAAATTCACTTACTTATTCAATGCCCTGCCAATCAAACTACCAAAGAATTGTTTTATAGAGCTGGAAAAGATAATTTGAAAAGTTAATCTGAAGGAACAAAATCTCAAGAATATCAAGAGAATCAATGCGGGAAAAATTAAAAGGAGGGGGTCAAGCAATACCAGCTTTCAAACTATATTACAAAGCAGTAAGCATTGTAGCAATCTGGTACTGTTCGAGAAATAGAACAGATGATCAATGGTATCGATCAGGCACACAATGTACAGAAGTAAATGACCACAGCTTGATATACCTGAAGATCCTAGCTATTGGGGCAAGAACTCACTATCTGACAAAAATTGCTGGGAAAACTGGAAAGCAGTCTGGTAGAAATTAGGCATCAATCAATACTAGCACCTTCTTCCCAGGGTTATTGTGAGGATCAAATGAGATAATTATTGGAAAGTGCTTAGCATGGTGCCTGACATATAGCAGGCATTATAAAAATATTTACTATTATTAGCTATTATTATAACAAGATAAGTTCAAAATGGGTTCATGATTTAGATATAAAGGGTGTCATCATAAGCAAATTAGGGAAGTATGGAAAATATTACCTGTCAGATCTATGGACAGGGGAACAGTTTGTGACCAAGCAAGAAATAGAGAATCATGGGAGGTAAAATGGATAATTTGATTACATTGCATTAATGAGGTTTTGCACAAACAAAACAAAGGCAGCCAAAATTAGGAAGAATGCAAGAAACTGGGGAAAAATTTTTTTACAGCAAAATTTTTCTGATAAAGGTTTCTTTTCTCAAATATATGGTGAACTGAGTCATATTTATAAAAATAAAAGCCCTTCCTCCATTGACAAATGGTCAAAAGATATGTACAGGTAGTTTCAGAAGAAGAAATCAAAGCTATCAATAATTATGTGGAAAAAAATGCTCCAAATTACCAATAATCAGAGAAATGCAAATTAAAGCAACTTTGAAGTACCATTTCACACCCATCAAATTAGCTAAGATGCTAGAAAGGGAAAATGACAAATGCTGGAGGGGATGTGGAAGAATAGGGACACTAATATATTGTTGGTTGTGAACCGGTCTAACCATTCTGGAGAACAATTTGGAACTACAGCCTCTCCATAGATATGATAGGTAATATTTTCCATTCTTCCCTAATTTGTTAATATCACCCTTTATGTCTAAATCATGGACCCACTTTGAGCTTATCTTGGTATAATAATACCTTTGAGGCAGCTAGATGGCTCAGTGGGTAGACTTGAGTTCAAACCCAGCCTCTGGGTTTGTGTGACCTGTTGTGTGACCTGGGACAAGTCATTTAACCTCCTTTGTCTTGATCCACTGGAGAGGGAAATGGCAAACCACTCTAGTGTCTTTGCCAAGAAAACAGTATGGTCCATAGGGTCACAATGATTCAGACACTACTGAACAACAATAGCTAATATTTATGTAGTGCTAACTATATACGCTAAAGTGCACTGCACACTTTACAATATTTATATTATTTGATCCTCACAATAACCCTGGGAGGGAGGGAGGTGCATACCCTTTGACCCACTAACAATACAATTTGGTCTATATCCTAAAGAAATCAAAGAAAAGGGAAAAGGACCTATTTGTACAAAAATAATTATAGCAGCTCTTTGTATGGTGACAAAGAACTGGAAATTATGGAAATGCTCATCAGTTGGGGAATGGCTGAACAAGTTGTGATATATGATTATGATGGAATATTATTGTGCTATAAGAAACGACAAACAGGATGCTTTCAGAAAAACCTGGGAAGACTTACATGAACTGATGCAAAGTGAAATGAGCAGAACCAGGAAAACACTGTATACGGAAATAGCAATATTGTACAATGACCAGACTTAGCTATTCTGATCAGTACAATGATCATAACAGTTCTGAAGGTCTCTTGAAAATTATTATCCACCTCCAGAGAGACAACTGAACTCTGAGTGCATACTGAAGCAGATTTTTTTTTCAGTTTCTCATTTTTTCTTGGTGTTTTTTTTTTTTGCAACATAGCTAATGTGGAAACATGCTTCGTATGACTTCACATGTGTAACTGGTATCGCATTGCTTGCCTTCTCAATGTTGGGGAGGAGGGAGAATATTTAGAACTGGAGGGAAAAAAAGGATATTTTAGAAATTGGAATCGGTTACATCGAGACAACAAACATTTTCACTCCAGTGCCAAAATTAAATAGTCCCTGCCCTCAAGGAGCATGAGGTCTATCAGTCAGTCAGTAATAAGCATTTATTAAGTGCCAACTATTGCCAGGCACTGTGTCAGGTGTTGGGGATGTAAAAGCAAAAGGTAGTTCCCTGCTGTTGAGGAGCTCACAATTTAATGGGGGAAGACCATGAGGAAAGAAGCATATACCAACATACAGGGTAAATAAGAGGTAATTAACAAGGGCAAGGCCCTGGAATGAAGACGGCCTGGGAAAGGCTTCCTGTAGAAGGTGGAATTTTACCTGGGACTTGATGGAAGCCATAGAGTAGGCGACAGCCAGAGAAAATGTCTGGAGCCAAGAGATGGAGGGCCGTGGATTGAACAGCCTGGAGGCTAGTGTCGCTGGATGAAAAGGAAAGGACCAAAGAGGAAGTGGTGAGAAGGCTGGAAAGAGAGGAGGGCCTCAGTTATGGAGGGCTTAGAAAGCCAAACAGAAAATTTTGTATTTGCTCCCAGAGGCAGTAGGGACCCACTGGAGTTTATTGAGGAGGGGGTGACAGGCTCAGATCAGTGCTTTAGGAAAATCACTTTGGTGGCTTAATGGAGGATGTCCCAGGAGTGGGGGGAGACTTGAGGCAGGGAGACCCCCTCCTCAGCAGTTACTGAGGGTGAGGTGATGAGTGTCTGCATCCCAGTATCAGAGGAGAGAAGGGTATTTGGGAGATGCTGTAATGACAGGCCCCAGCAACAGCTTGGATATGAGATGTGAGAAATAAAAAGGAATCCAGGATGACTCCTAGCTTATGAGCCTCAGGGCCTGGGAGGATTTTGGTATACATATTCGAAGTTGAAAAAGACCTACCCAAGTGTTAATTTCCCAACTTTGAATCTACTTCAAAGAACTCACTTAATAATAAAAAATAAAGTTTGCCAGTCTACATTTCCAGAGCATCTCCCAACTGAAGTCTTAAAGAAACCAGTTCATAGGCCTCTGGCAAATGGTTTAAACCTCTCCCTATTGGTCTCCACTCTCATTTTCTAGCCCCGTGTTATTCAGAGATTTCAAAGGTTTTTTTTTTTTCCCAACTATCTGGCCTCTCTCTGCCTTCACGAGATACAGTTTTATCATCTCTAATCAATTAATCAATAAGTCTTTATTAGGTGTCAGTTACAAAAGATACAAAGAAAAAGCAAAAGCAATACCAGGCCTCAAGACACTACATTCTAATGAGGGAGACTCAGGCACAGCTAAGTTTGGACACACCGGTCTAATTCCTGTAGTAGCCCGAGATAATTCTTTTCACATGGAATGATATTCTCTGTGCTTAGCACAATGCCTGGCACACAGTAGGCACTTAATAAATGATTGTTCCTTTCTTTTCCACTGTCAAACACCTCAGGGGCAAAACAGTGCACAGAGGTTTACTCCAGGATAAAAAAAAATCAACTTACAATTAAAAATAAAATACCAAGTGGAAACTAGAAACCCGATAACATCGGCTTGCAGGAATGAGGACCAGGAATATTCCTTGGGTACCCCCAGTCTTCAGCCAGCAGACACTGGCCCAGATCCAGGCAAGGGAGGGAAAGATGAAAAGATGAAATCCCCCAGGGAGATTCAGCAAAAACAGGAGTCCCAAACCCCAAACTCAAAGATTGGGGTGTGCAAAATGTCCAAGTCAGAAATTCCTATCTTGAGGCCAGATGGTATTTTCCATTTAGAGCTAACTCTGACTGAACCCTAACCTTGGTTCTACATTTTTTCTCACTAGCCATGATGATGAGAGGGTAGCTAGGTGGCCAAGTGGATGGAATGCCAGACCTGGAGTTAGGAAGACCTGAGTTCAAATATGACTTCAGGCACTTTTTACTAGCTATGTGACCCTAGAGAAAGTCACTTCACCCTGTTTGCCTCAGTTTACTAATCTATAAAATGAACTGGAGAAGGAAATAGCAAACCACTCCAGGATCTTTGCCAAGAAAACCTCAGAGTACAAATGGCTGGAAATAACAGTGATGATGGGAACCCTTCACAGATAATTCTGGGCCTAACCTCAATCTTAAACCTAATCCTAAAAATTATCCTGAACACATGAATTCAGATTTTCTTTCTCCTCGATTCCACAAGGAAACATAGATATTTGGACATAAAGCATAACTTTATTTTAGGAGGAAGGACCATGGTTAAGGACCAAGAGTTTTGAGACTTGGAGATGGATCTCCTACTCTAGTCTTCAATGTGTCCCCTACTCCCACTCTGTAGACCTACAGGCCTTCAGATTTGGGAAGGAGACCTGGACAAGAGAATCAACCAATAAGTATTTATCAAGGGCCCACTGTGTTTGGGATACAAATGTATGAATATAACAGTCCCTAGGCTCAAGAAACTGACATTCTAAGGAGGATGGGAGGAGATATGTATACTGTATATATATATGCAGAAACAAAAAAAAAATACAAGGCAGTTTGGGAGAGAGAACACAGGCACTTGGGGGATCAGAAAATGCTTCCTGTAGATCTGATAATTTAGAGAAAGGAATGGCAGACCACTCTAGTATCTCTGCCAAGAAAAGCCCAAAAGGTTCATGAAGTGCCAGATGTGACTGAAAAAAGACCTAATGAAGATTTGATAATGTTTAAGTTGTGTCTCAAGCATTCCTTAAGCACCTACTATGAGCCAGGCACTGTACTAACTACTTTACAAGGGAAGGAAGGAAGGAAAGAAGGAGGGATGAATGGAGGAAGGAAGGGAGGGCAGGAGGAAGCAAGGAAAGAAGGAGGGAAGAGAGGGAAGAAGGTTAGGAAAGAAGGAAGGAAAGAAGGGAGGAGGGGAGGAGGGAAGAGAGGGAAGGAGGAGGGAAGGAAAGAAAGGAGGGCAGGAGGAAGCAAGGAAAGGAAGGAGGGAAGAAAGGAGGAAGGAGGGAAGGAAGGAAGAGAGAGAACGGGGAAGGAAGGAAGTCTTCTCCCTTGGGCTAACATTTTGATTCTGGGGTGGCTTCAGGGGATTCCCCATCCTCTCATCTGAAATATGGAATTGTATTTGCCCTTCCACCCAGAAAAAGGAGACAGACGTCTTAGCAAATGGGGCCCATTTTATTGGGGGACGGGAGGGCAAGTGCCCCAGAATCAGGCCCATGGGACCCTCGGAGCCCAGAGGCTAGCAGGCTCCGGAGGTATGCGGGGATGGGTCACCGATGGGCCTGTGGGAGTCCTGGAAGGCTCTGGGTCAGCCTCGGAGTCTTAGGGTGTAGGCGGGGGGTCCCGGGGTTTTTCTGTGTATTTTTCTTCCTTTCCCCGGGTCCAGGGCGGTCCACCGCAGGGGCCTGAAAGGTGCGGGAAGAGAGGGCGTTCCCAGGCTCGGAGGGTGTGCACTGTGCGGGTGGCCAGGCTGCTGGGGCCGGGGCTGGGCATCCCTCAGGGCTCCTTGGTGCCGGCCTCGGGCTGTGGCTCCGGGTCCGAGCGCGGGGGCGGTCCGGGGCCGAAGATGCCCAAGGCCGTGGTGTGGCTGTCCCGCAGCTGCTCCAGCTGGCGCCGGCCGCGCCGGTAAAGGTACTCGATGCGCAGTACGTCGGTTCGCGGCAGGCGCGCGTGCTCGCGGAACTCGGCTCGGACCCGCGCCTCAGCGCCCGGCTTTCCCCGAGCGGCGCGCAGCAGCTCCCGATACAGGCCGAGCACCTGCTTCTGCAGCCGGCTGTGCCGGCTCATGACCCGGACGCTCGCGGGCGAGTCACGTCACTTCTCTGGGCCTCAGTTTCTTCATCTGGAAAACGGGGATGAAGGCGCTCGCACTCCCTCCCGCCCTCCCTCCCAGGCTAAGGAGGAAGCGCCGTGCGAACCTCCGGGCATCTCCTTCCTTCCTTCCCCCGGACGCCCGAGCCGGCCTCTCACTCACCAGGGGATCAGGGTTCCGGCCCCGCGACCTCTGGTCCAGGCCGGGCCTGGGCAGTCCTGGAGCAAAGGACGCACAGTCCGTCCCGGCGTTCCAAAGCGACCTCGCGCCATGCTTCCGGATCTCCCTTCGCCCATTGGTCGCCCAAGCCAGTGACGTCACAATGGCAGAGGGATTCCCCTCCCCTCCACCTGTGTCCTTGAGCAGCCCGGGGAGGAGAGCCGGGCCAGTGGGCGGAGCCCCATAGGGGCGTGGCGTGGCGGGGGCGGGGCCAAACAGTTGCGGATCGGGTCCTGGAGCGGCAGGAGGCCGGGAACAGGCTTGCTTAGCCAAGATAAGACCAGCGAGGAGACACGATGGGCGTCCCTGGCATCCAAAGGGCAGTCCCCTGGAAGCTAGCTTAGGGCTGCTCCGCTTGGCCCCAGAGGGGAGGGCTGGGATCCTGGGCCAGATGATGGTCCAAATTTCCTGCATCTGAGGTCAGGAAAATCCATCCCAAAGTGTAGTAAATGGTCTAGAGGATTCCCTCTCTGGAGGCCTTCCAGTAAAGGTTGGCTGACCATTTCTCCAGAGGGGATTCTCTTGGGAGTGTGGATTGGATCAAGGAAGGTCCTCTCCACACCTGAACTTTTGGGATTATGTGCCTGGGTTCGAGGACTGGGGGGACCAGACCCTCAGGGCTCTGATGGAGCAGAGGCTTGGGGAGAGTGGATCCCTGAGGAGAAGTGAGGGGGAGAGGGGGAGGCAGAAACCTGGGTCTCTATAGGACAGAGAAGGGGGGCAGAGGGGGTAAATGTCAGGTCAATGCAAAGCTGGACCTAAGGAGCTATATAGTACTGGGTCCCCAGGGGGTCAGGGTCTGGGGCCCCAATTTTCTAAGGAGAGAGGAGTCCGTGAAGAAGGGAATAATAGGGAAGGAGAATAGAGTAGAATGGGGGGGGAGGGGGAGTGTTCTGAGACCACAAATGCTTCAAGTCATTTGCCAAAATCCATTTATTGATGACTTCAGCAGAGACAGACGGTGCCCTGGTCAGGGGTGCCAGGCCTTTGTGGGAGTGGGGGTAACCACAGACCAGGGCAGCTACATTATTATCAAGTAGAAAAGTAATCTTCATTGTAGACAGGAGAACGCACCTTCTTCATGCTATGGCCAAGAAACAGAGGCTGGGGTTAGGGGATTAGATGCTCCTCTGGCTTTTGGGGGCTAGATCCTCTGGGATTCTTGCTTGCCTGGGTCGTGGGAAGGAACTATATGGGAGGTCCAGAGCTGGACACTTGGGGTCAGAGAAAAGGGGTATTCATTCCCAGTAGGGGGAGTATTGGGATGGGTTCCTGAAAAGGATCAGGGCTTAGGTCCAAACCTAAACACATGGGAAGAGCGAGTGGTAAGGTCCTTCTTACCAGCGACTGAAGGCTTGAGTTCGACAGGACCGGAAGACATCCTCCAGGCTAGTAGCAGGAAGCCCACCCCTGAGTCGAAGGTCATCCCCGGGGTCACCATTAAAGTCACCACAGGCAGCTTGCAGCTGCCCACCCAGGGCGCGGGCAGCCCTCAGGACCACTGCACCTTTTGGGCCCACCAGCACCCGGAGAAGGGGTGGTCTCTCCACGAGGACCTTACCTGCCCCAGCCCATTGGGCCGTGACCCCTTCACATACCTGTGCTGGGAGCTGGGCCCTATGCCCATTCACCTTAAGAGGAGAAAAGGAAGTTAGAGGGATGGACTGAGGAGGAGGGCTGGGATCGGGGTGTTCCTTGGGGTTGGGGATGGGGGAAGAAGATTGAGAAGTTGCCTAGATTGTAAGAGAGAAGACTCTTTAGGACAAGAGCCTAGGCCAGGTCCTCCTAGCCTTTTTTGTCTGAGGGAGGTCAGTAAAAGACCATTTAAAGTTGTGGATATCTTTGTGAAGGTTAATTCACTGAGGGGTCATCTACTTACCCAGACATCCCTGTTGGGCCCCACAGCCACACAGCCATCCCGGAAGTGAGTGATGACCCATGCTTGTGGGGCTGGACAGGCTGAGCAGGGCGGGTATTCTGTGATCACACGGAACCATGCAGGATTCTGGGAATCAACCTGACCCGAGACTGCCAGCTCGTAGGCGCCCAGGGCAGCAAGAACAGGGACCCTGCCTTGGAAGCCATCAAAGGTGGTGAAAAGACCTCCAGGTGCCAGGCGACAGGTGGCGCTGCCCTTGCCCAGAGGCCCCCTGCAGAGGTGGATGCCTTGGTCCAGGATGCAGCTTGAGCCTTGGGGACACTGGAACGGTTTGCACCTTAGGCGACCCTCTGACTGGCAGATGCAGCGTTCCCGGCAGCCTGGGAAGACCAGAGACTCCCCGACCTGGGGAGAGGGCACCTGCTCAGACCCAATCTTCCTCCAAAACCCACTCGCTCATTCCCCAGGACACCTGTTTCATATTGGCTCCTCTCTCTTCGAGGTGCCAACCATTCTCTCAAGAAATCTGTACCTGAAGACTTAGCCTGAATTCCTAAGGTAAAATCAGACAGAGCCTTGGACCGGTAGGGCTCATAAATCTAGTCCATTTTACAGATGAGTAAAATGAGGCCCTGGGGAAATAAATTCATTTTGTCAAAGTCACACAGGTAATCGAATTTTCCTACTCAAATCCTTGATTACCTCATTTGCAAAATGGAGAACAATTCCTCTAATTTGAGGAAGGTGTTTGTAAGCCTTGGAAGTGAAGCATTGGCCTGTAACACCTGCTGTCCAGGGTGGCTGAGGCTGGTGGATCACTCGATCTCAGGAACAGGTCAAATCTGACATCAGGCTTATGAGTCTACTATACTGTTCTGCCCTCCCCCACTTACTGACAAATCACTTGACTTCTGCCTGCCTCAGTTTCCAAAACTGTAAAATGGGGATAATAATAGCACCTACCTCCCAGAGTAGTTGTGACAATTAAATTAAAATTAAAAATTCAATGTAAATTAATTACAAATTAAATTTGTAAAGCACTTAGTGTGCACAATGCTTGGCATATAGCGGATGCTTAAAAAAAAAGCAACTTAATTTCCCCTCCCCCCAAAAAGTCCTATTAAAAAAGTAAGCAGCCCTGGTGATTGCCTGCATGCTTAACTTCCTCATTTCCTGGCCCTTCTGGGTCCTTGGCCCCGAAGTCATTCCCTTACCAGTGTCTTCAGTCTCTCCTTTGCCCCTGGTTCTGCGATGTCTGCCTAAAGCACGCTCCCAACAAGCCTCCCTTTGCTATACTGGAAGGCCAATACATCCAGAGCCTGATTCAAGCTCTGCTTCAGAGA
This sequence comes from Phalanger gymnotis, assembly GCA_028646595.1. Lineage (NCBI taxonomy): Eukaryota > Metazoa > Chordata > Mammalia > Diprotodontia > Phalangeridae > Phalanger > Phalanger gymnotis. The sequence continues at coordinate 792,655,524 of CM053622.1, read as the reverse complement.
GCACAACTCTGATGGGCTGGCCATGCTATTCGAATGCAAAATGCACCATTGCCAAGAGGACTATTTGATGGAGAACTCACACAGGGCAAGTGCTCGCGCGGTGGTCAGAAGCAATACAACGACACTTTCAAGACCTCTCTTAAGAACTTTGGAATTGAATGTGCGACATGGGAGACACTGGCACAGGACCGCTCGGCCAGCAAGGCAGAATTGAAGCAGCTCAAAGGAAACACAGGATGTGCAAGTTTGGAGTATCCGACCCAAATGTTCACATGGACTATTTGTGCCCGACCGGTGGTAGAGCATTCTGAGCTCGTATTGGCCTGATCAGCCACGGTCAGACACACTGAATCTTGACTCAAGCATAGTGATGTCACTTTGGTCCTCTTTGAGAATGAGGGGCAACAACCCACCAACCATTTGGGAAAAACTGCCTGGTGCCTCCCCTTCCCCACTCCCCACATTCTCTTTAGCCCTAGCACAATGTGATTTCTACTCTCATCACCCTCCTGAAACTTCTCACCTAGGTCACCTCTTAATTAGCAAATTAATGGGTCTTCGGTTTTTCTTTAAAAAAAAAAAGTCATATTGATAACATTTGGTTTTTTTGCCTCAGGGTTAATTTCTGTCTCTTCCCATCTAATGACCCCCTCTTACGACAAAGGAAAACAGAGCCTGCCGATGCTCTGTTCCACATGCACCTATCCATCTCTTCTCTGGGACACAGTGGGTCATTTTAAGTCACCCAGCTTTGTTTTGTCTTTTATTTTGTTTGTTTGCATGGCTGGAGCTACTGTGCATATCATATCTCTCTTCCTTCTGGACCAGCCCATGCAGAATTCGTCTTTGTTCCTAGAACCGAGGTGCCCCTAGGAGTTGGAGCTCAGAAATTTGTTCATTAGCTTCGAGGCCTTGGCTCTATCCTTAGTCTCTCTGACCTCGTGACACTGACCCCATCTTGACCACACTGTGCTCCTTCCTCTTCCAGCATCACAGAACCATAGTTACCTGATTCTCCTCCCTTTCTAATCATTCCTTCTCTGTTTCCTTCCCCATTGCCTCGCCCCCACTTCCAGCCTGTTAATATGGGGCTTCCCTTGGTCTTCCCTAAGGCTCTGTTTTTTTTGTTGTTGTTGTTTTTTTCCATAGGAGCATAGCTCTTGAGCTGAAAGAGATCTTATTTAAGAGGCCTTCTAGGCCAACTCATTTTATAGATGAGGAAACTGAGGCCCAGGGAGGGGGAGTGACTTGTCCAAGGTCATACGAATAGTAGACAATAAAGGTGGGAGTCTTCTGACTTTAGAGCTGGGGTTCTTTCCACTATGCCCCTCAGTTCCTCTTTTAGGTTTGTGTGTGTGTGGGGTGTTTAGGTCTTTTTTCTCCTTCTTCAATGCTCTACACAATCTATCCAAGCCCAGATCTAGATTGAACGGACCTCCAAGGTGATCTAGACCAAGTCCCTCATTTTACATATTCATCCTCCACTTCTCCAACGCCCTGAATGATTTCCAAAGCATTACCTTCAGCCCTGACCCCTCTCCTGTCCTCTAGACCTGCATCTTTAACTGCCTGCAAAATACCTCCAACGAGGATGCCCCACAGGCATTTCAAGCTCGGTGTGTCCCAAGCAGAGATCAATATCTTTTTCTTATTAGTGTTAAGCTTCTCTTGGTTGCAGAACTGCCTTAATATACACAGATCATAAAAGTGCAGCTTGTACACGCGCGTGCCAGTCACTTTCCCCAGGGAGCAGGGAGTGGATAAGAATTAAGGGTGAGCCCACCAACTGAGGCATGACTGACAACACAGGGCACAGGAATGTAATGGACTCTTACTATACCTTAAGAAAGGAGGGAGAGGAAGGATTCACAGGAGCCTGGCAGAGCTTCTATGAACTGAAGAGGGAAGAGAACAGAACCAGGGAAATAGTATATGAGGAGGCTAGGACACTGTAAATGGGAAAAAAATAATAGCAAATGAAGGCTGAAACTGAATGCTTTGTAGTTTAAGAGAGCAAGACATTTGGACTCTGTTGGAAAATGCACAGCACTTCATTTTGCAGGTGCGGGTCTGTAAGTGTGGAACGTCACCTTATTAGGCTCGGTTGATTTGTTGGCAGGCAGCTGAAAGTACTGTAACAATAAAAAAAACTCTCAAAAAATTAAAAAAAACTGTTAATGGATTATTACTTTTTCCTCTTCAAATAAAATTCTTTGTTACAGAGGGTAACTCATTGGGCAGGGGAGAGGGTGGGATAGATTCAGAAATGAAGGTTAAAAAAAGATCACGTGTGACCTATATCTGACCACTTACTGTCTTGGGGAGGGAGGGAGGGAGAAAAATTTGGAACTCAAAATCTTATTGAAAATGAATGTTGAAAACCATCTTTCCATGTAATTGGGAAAAAAAAAACTATTTACAAAAATTAAAAAATTGCATGCAAGCCAAGAAATTAGAGCGCCATCCTGAGTGTTGCTCTTCTTGGCAGCTAGGTGGCGCAGTGGAGAGAGCTGGGCTTGGAGTCAGGAAGACCCGAGTTCAAATACTTTCAGCTGTGTGACCTTGGACAAAGCCACTGAGCCGCTGTTTGCCTCAGTTTCCCCAACTGAAAAATGGGAATAGTAGCAGCACCTGCCTCTAAGGATTGTTGTGAGGACGGGATGAGATAAGATGTGTAAAGCTCAGCACTGTACCTGGCGCATAGTAGGTGCTATGTAAATGTTAGCTGCTATCATAACTATTCAAATCTCCTTGATGATGTCCCCAAGGCCTTCTCTTGTGACCGTAACAACAATAACAATGGCAAATGAGAATGGAATGCTTCGGCGTCCATAGCGTTTTCCGACATCATCTCATTGGCCCAGCTGGATCTTCGGCCGACTCCGCTGTGGGCAGGTCTTAGCTTCTCCATCGTTTGCTTGAGAAACGTGACTGAGGATGGGTAGGCACAGGTTTCTGGAGTCAGAGACTCTGGGTTCAAATCTGTCCTCCATCACTTACTACCCTTGTAACCTCGGGTAGGGTATTTCATCCTTTGGGGGATGGGAGCCTTGGACTAGAGGAACTTAGGGGTCCTTTCCAGCTTTAATCTGAGGTCTTTAAGCAAGGAGGTGAATCTGCTCTCCATCGCTAGACATACCCATCTCTAACTCTGGCCTCCAAGTGACTGTATAGCCAAGCTTAACAGCCTCAATGGCACATTCCCTTTGAAAGAATCTTCCCTCAAAAGAAAAAAAAAAAGCATTCACAAGCCCTGCTTACCTCACTTTGGATCAGTATATACAAGTGATAATGTGTGATAATGATACATTCTTGTCCTACTCAGACCTGGAGGGAAATAGGCCAGTGACCAGGACTTAATAAATGCTTGTTGACTGACTGATAGCCTTCTAACAAGTCTGCCCCACATTGTTCTCTCCTCTTCAGCCCATCCTTACTTCTGCATAAGCAATCTTCCTTACACAAAGATCTAGTCCTATTGTTCCTCCATAGGGAAAAAAACCTATTACTTTTCAAGTAAAATTCAAATTTCTCTCCCTGTCATTTAAGGCCTGACATGATCTGGTGCCATCTTACCCTCCTAGTCTGGAATTCTGTGACAATCCTAAAATGCTAAGGTCTGAAGTACCCTGGTGAATCGTCCTGTGCCCCAACCCTGACCCCTCACCTTTCCACCCGTATATTTTGGGTCCCACCCTCTAGCCTGAGTTTGTGACTTCAGAATCATCCTAGATTTCTCTCTCCATTACTCCACGGTCAAGCAATTCCAATTCCACAGCGTGTCTTCCACCAAATCCCTTCTCTCCACCTCCATGGCCGCCTCATTACCTCTCACCTAGACATTGTACTAGCCCCAGATGCATCTGTCTGTTTCCGGCATCTCTCCCTACCCTGCCCCTTCCTCCACCTGTCTCCCACCTGCCTTATTTCCCATTATTCCCCTTGGAGAACTCCATTCTACTCAAACTGGAACACCAGCCATTGTCCAAGCTCAGGCCCAAGCCCTGCCTGGGATCCCCTCTCTCGTGGTTGCCTTTCCAAATCCATGTATAGGTCCAGTTCAAGTGACACTTGGCTTAGGGAAATTTTCACTCAACTCTTCTTACTGAAATGAACATATTTCCTTTCTAAGAATAAGAGGACCCTTCTGTCCAAGCACTTAGCACAGTACACAGTAGGTGCTTAATAAATGTGCTTGATAAATGGTTATTGGATTTGATTTGCCCCTCCTGACTTTCTTCTTTATATCTGGGACACTATTATTTGTCTAAACTCCCTAAGGGCAGTTAGATGACACATTGGATGGAGCACCAGGCCTGAAGTCAAGAAGATAAGCTTAAATCTGGCTTCAGAAACTTGCTAGCTGTGTGACCCTGGGCAAGTCACTTAACCAATGTCAGCTTCAGTTTCCTCAGCTGAAAAGTGGGGATTATAATAGCACCTGCTTCCTAGGGCTATTGTGGGGACCAAACCGGATTATCGTTCTAAAGTGATAATGACTAATATAATGCTAAAGCATAGCACCCGGCACACAGTAGGTGCTTAATAAATGCTTGTTTCCTTCCTTCCATAGTTGTAACCTCAGTTTGATTTCTCATGAAATCACAGCTAGAAGAAACCTTAGAGATGACCTAGTCCAACCACCTCATTTTACAGGTAAGGAAATGGACCTATTGAGGGGAAGAGACTTGGCCAAGGCCATACAAGTAGTAAGAGTCAGAGATGAGATTTGAACCCAGGACCTCTGATTCCAAAACCAGTACTTTTTCACTGCATTGTTTGCCATGTTTCCTCTTCCTTTCCACTCATCTCCAAGCAATTATTTGGTCCTATCAATTCTGTCTTCTCAAATCTCTTGTCTGTTCCTTCCTCATTATTCCCAATGCCATCAGCCCAGTACAAGTCCTCATTACCATCTCTCTGGGCCATTGGCATAACTGCAGGTCATACTAGGTGCTTAATAAATGCTTGTTGATTGACTGATTGTCAATTGACTGCCATTCATGGCCTGACACGATCTGGTGCCATCTTATCTTCCTAGTCTAATTCTCCTCTAATGCCCCAGTGTTTTGAACAGACTGGATAGCTCCCTGCCCACTGAACACAAGCTGTGTCCTGAGGGCTCTCTGCCTTTGCTCCTGCTCTCCCCTGTACTTACAATAAGCTCTTCTCTCTGTCTATTAAATCCTCACACATCTTTTAAAGCTCCAGTGGCTCCCACTAATGAGCCCCTACCAGTGCGCATCCATTAACAAACAACAGGTAGAAAGACTTACTTTTTAGCAAAGGTATTTACAAAGAAGATGTAATGAAAAAGTTGTGACAAAACATACCTCTCCAAAGCCACAAAGCATCCATAGGAACAATTAGCTTAAACTCAGAGTACAGTGGTATTGAGGCACATGTTTAGGAAACCGGTGGGAAAAAAGGCAACTCAAAACCCTTACTAGTACCACTACTACCTTTTCTCTCTCTGAAGAGTCCTCATGCAGATTTCCTGAAGTACATTGTGTTTGTAGTTACTCAGCTAGGCTCCTAGGGTCTACACCTTTCTTGAGTTCATACCTGGCATTTTTCTGTGCTGTATGGAGGTCAGGCTCCTTGAAGCTATTTCCTCCCTTGGCTAACTTTTTTATATCCTTATCTCTTCTCAGGTATATGTTACTGGATACACTGTTTCTTACTGGTTCAGTAGCTCTGATGACACGGCCAATGGGGGTGGGGGAAAAAGTCCCCTCCCTACAGGGGAAGTCTCCCACAAAGTACCCTGATCTTGGATTCATTCCTTAGCTCTCAAAATGTAACTGCTGAACTTCATCCAGATACTTAATGCCCTGAAAGGTATGACCGGCTTGTTTGCTCAGCCAGTCTCTTCATTTAGCCAAGAGCTTCTCACATCATAAAGAGATCATAAGACAGATACATCTTGTCTACATGTCATCATGATTAACTACATTCTGTGCCTAAGGGTAGGTAGGTGGTATAATGTATAAACTGCGCTGGAAACAGGAAGACCTGAGTTCAGATCCAGCCTTAGATACTTACTAGCTATGTGACTCTGGGCAAGTCAGTTAACCTGTTTGCCTCAGTTTCCTCAATTGTAAAGTGGAGATAACAATAGCACCTCACTCCCAGGACTGTGGTAAGGATCAAATGAGACAATATTTGTAAAGCGCTTGGCACAGTGCCTGGCATATAGTTGGCATTATATAAATGTGTTTTCTTCCTTTCTGTAATCACATAAGATAAACTGGGAATGGGGAAAGGTGGGGCGGGGGAATCATATTCTCTCTTCCTTATACTTGAGATGCTTGAAATATTTTTCCTCCTCACCTCTGCTTTTTAAGATCCCTGGTTTCCTTCCAGAGTCAAGTGCTGCCATTCCTGGCAAACCTCCCCACTTTCCTTCCCACCAATAAATTACCTGGAATTTTTTTTTGTGTCTACTCATTTGCATACATATTGCCACCCTTATTGGAATGTAAACTCCCTGAAGCACAGCGTCTGGCACATAGTAGGTGCTTAGTAAATGCTTGCTGATTGACAGATTAAAGCCTAGGTAGACTATACCATTTCCTCAAGGAAACTTTCCTCAATTCTCTCAGTTGGTTATGTCCTCCCTCCAGCCCCACCCCCACCCCAACAGACTTTGTTTTATCTTCTAATACACTTCTCGTGGTAATGTTGTACATTTATAGTTATCTGTATTTCTGTCTTAGCCCTTTTAAAAATTGTAAACTCCTGTAGTATCTAAACTGTATCTGCTTCAGTGCCTGGCTCAAAGTCCTGCACACAAATGCTTAGTAAATTGAGTTGAATTGAGTTGAATTCTCTCCCCCAGCAGCCCTCGCTCACCGGGATATAACGGCCGAGGTGGAAACAGCCACATCGCTCCTGAGGTACGCAACCTGCCCCATCATAGATGAAACCACGGTCACACTCACAGCCTTCGAAGCATTGAGGTGAGCAGTGAGCAGGACCAAGGAGGGGGGCACAGCCAAGGTCACACGTATGGGCACAGATGCTGTAGTGACTCTGGGGTGGGCATTTCAGGGCTGAGGACAGAAGGCAAGGATCAGGCATGAGGCAAGGTAGGCTCACCTACTTACCCAGGGCTCTGAGGTCCTAATAGAACATTCTTTCTGAGCATGACCTTTTGATCTCTCCCTCCCAGTCTCACTCTTCCTAACCCTGTCCTTTCTGCTTACTGGAAGTCAAATGATCCATCACCCCAGCTCTGGCCTCACTGCTCCCCACTTCACGGTCTTGTCCCTATGGTTGGGCAGTTCAGTAATTTCTTTCAAGCTAATCCTCGAATCCTTTGCTTACTGGTCCTAACACCAGTCACATCTCGTCCAACAGATATGCTAGTTCACTCCCCTCCCTGCATCTGCCTTCTCTGCTCCAACATGCGAGTTGCTGAAGACCGCTATATGTCAACTTAGCAGCAACAACAACAGAGAAATCAATTGACTTCCTGGGGCACGTATCCAAGATATAACAGGGTATCTCTCAAGACCTGTCAAAATGGATGCATGCTACCGACTGGCGGTGATTCACAGGGGCACAAAGTATACTGCCAGAAGGAACCTAGCAAGTTTGGCCGAAGTATTTGCCAAAGAGAAAATCTTGGGTTAGACACTGAAGACCCTAAGGGTGGAGTTTTCATCACTTCCCACCGCTGAAGGCAAGGATTAAGAGGTGAGAAATTGGAGTTGGGAAGCGAACAGCGAAGAAGATGGTGTCTCAGAATGGGATTTCTGGTTTGAAATATGGAAATACCATAGCCCTGGCCAGAGATGGAGTGCATTCGAGGTCAGCAAGAACATGTTTGCTTACTGTCCTGCAAGTCTAACAAAATAAGACAACGTGAAAAAGGATAGGAGAGGGAAAACCTTGAATATATCTGTTCCCCAAGCTGGATCCCAAAGCGGAAGGAAGAGGAGCAGACACCCAGGAGTCCCTGCGAGACAAAATCCAAGAAAAGAACAAGGAGCAAACTTGTGATCTCAAGTGTCTATAGACACTTAGTCAACAAGGAAGAGGAATTTGAAGTCCTGACATTAAACAAAAAAGGCAAGTTTGACCTCATGGATGTCACAGAGACTTGGTGGGATGAAACACATGACTGGAATATCACGCTGGATGGACACACACAGGGGTGCACGGGAGCCAGCTCATGTTGGCTTGCAAGAGCCGATTGTTAAATTTTCCACGTGACCATTTACACCTTGGAAATTGCCAAAGGTTACAGATCAGAGAAATTTGATTTATCGTTTAAGTGGTGGAGAACATGTTAATGATGCATGTTAAATTTATGTGTAGATGCATGTGTACATATTCCCCACCCCCACTATCAGACTGCTAGTTGTTAAACATTACTGAGCATACATTTTGCAGGACGGGTAAAGCAGAGTGGAGGCAGGTCAGCATTATATATTAAGGCGGCCTTCTCCATTCCAGTCACACTGGCCTACCAGCTGTTCCACAAACACCTCATTCCAACTCCACTCGCTGTCCCCAATGTCTGGAAGGCCTTCCTTCCTCACTTTAGCCTCAGAGAATCCTGCACTTCGTCCAAAGCGCAGTCCAAGTGTCTCCTCCTCCCTGATCCCCTCCAGTTGCTAACGTTCTCTCAGCTGAGTGATGGAGTAGGCGGAATTGCTATATCCAAAGTGGTCATTAACGACTCAATGTCAGTATGGAGGGAGGTGCTCAGTGGAGGACCCCAGGGATCTGCCCTTGACCCTGGGCTTTTCATTTTTAACAGTAACACAGCATGAATGATCTATCTGCTCATTGAATTTTCTGATGGCATAAAGCCAGGGGCTGACAAAAAAAAAAAGTCAGCCAGGATACAAAAAAAAAAAAAAGGTCTTGACAAGCTAGAATGATGGGTTGATCTGATCAGCTTAAATTTAATAGCAACAGGAGCAGCTAGGTGGTGCAGTGGGTAGCACGCCAGCCCTGGAATCAGGACGACCTGAGTTCAAATCCAGCCTGGACACTTGACACTTACTGTGACCCTGGGCAAGTCACTTAATCCTGATTGCCTTGCAGAAACAAAAAACAAAAGACCCAAACAAATAAAGACCTCCATTGATTTCTTTAAACAAAAAAAGTAATAGCAATGAGTAGAAAGTCCTACACTTGCGTTAGAAAAATCAACTTCCTACCTAATAAGTAATCTTTACACTAACAAAGATCTGGGAGTTTTAGTGGACCACAAGCTCAATATAAGTCATGGCAATCCCCAAAGCTACTACAATCCTTGAATGGGGTAAGAAGTGCAATGTTCCAAAAGACAGATATTTGTTATTCTTGATTTTTTTGTGTTATTTTTGTTATTCTTTGGTGATTTCGCCTCTGGAGTTGTGTTTACTTCCGGGTACCACACCGGAGGAAGGTTATTGACAAGATGAAGATTGTCTAGGGAAGGGTCACCAGGATGGCCAAGGGACCCAAGATCAGACCATAGGAGGCCCAGTGAAAGGGCCTAGGGATGCTTAGCCAGGAGCAGAGAAGACTCACCAGGGACAGAATAATATCTTCAAACATTTGAAGACCCATCATGCATAATTAGCCCTGTTTTGCCCAAATTGGGAACAACAGGGAGAAGTTACAAAGGACCACATTTCAGCTTGAGCCCAGAAAGAATTTCCTCCCAATGAGAGCTGTCCAAGAGGTCAGTGGAGCTCCCTCCCACGCAAAAGAAGCCTTTAAGGAAAAGCTAGAGGCTGGGGGGTTGGAGGCTATAGAGGCCACTAGATGTATCTGAGATCTCTTCTAGCTCTGGCATTCTGAGAAACCCTGATGGAAAGGAGGAAAAGGGAGCAGGCAAAAGGAGACAGGTAAGACAATAAAGAGAGTGGCCAGGAAGCTGGCCAGACACTGAGGCATGCCCCTGGGACCTGTGAGAGCTGCCAGGTGCCCTGGGGAGGGCACCATTCCTTTGTTGCTTGATTAGTTGGAAATCCAAAATTAGATTAAAGGTGGAAGCTGGGACCTGGAACCCTGGTCTTCCCCTGTGTCCCGGGGTGGTCCCCTCTTCTGTGGCCTCTTTTGGCCAAACCAAGGCCAGGCCCACCCTCTGTGTCCCCTGCCAGGCATGGGAAGTCACTCACGGCACAGTTTGGGGCCCCTCCAGGGTTGCATGAGGGCTCCCGCCTCCTGGCAGGCCTCTGTGTAAGCAGTTAGTGAATCACATAGCCCCAGCTGGTCTCCATGGCCCTGGCACATGTCTCGTAGACAGAACCGATAGAAGGGATCAGGTTGTACAAGGCCGTGACAATAGCCAAAGGGCCCTCTTGGAAGCCTGAGGAGCCCACAGGCCGAGGGTCCTGAAAAAGCTGTGTCTAGTCCCTGAGGACAAGGCGGGCAGGGCCCCATAGGAGAACAGGGGCCAGGCCCAGGCAGGGCCCAGCTGGCAGCGAAGGCTTCAAGAGAACCCATGGGGCCGAAGTCATCGATGCCACCATCTGCATTGAAGTTCCCACAGAGCCCAGAGAGGCGGCCCTGGTACGTGGACTGGACGGTCAGCCGCAGGTGTTGGGCAGAGTCGTACAAAAGACGCAGGCCACAGGCTGCCTGGACAGCCACCAAGCGGCCCTCCTGGGTGACCCACAGGCGCCCTCCAGGCAGGACCAGAGGTAGCCGACATTGCTCTCCGTCTACCTGGTGAGACAGAGGAGAGTAATGTTGCTGTCCAGGTCCTTGGAATCCTGGCTTCTCTCAGGTCCATCTAGACCCTCCCAGTCACCACAGCTTCAACCATGCACTGCAGAATTAAGGCTAGGAAGGGCCTCCACGGGAGAAGGCATCTAGTCTATTGCAGGGGAAGATAATGGAATCATAGATTCAGAGACGGAAGGAACTTCAGAGATTATTTAGAAACAACCCTCTCATTTTACAGAGGAAGAAACTGGCAGAGGCTTGTCCAAGGTTAGAAAGTTGTTTAGAGTGAGGATTTGGGCTTTTTGTTTGTTTTTTGGAGGGGGGAGGTGAGGCAGTCCAGGTTAAGTGACTTGCCTAGGGTCACACAGCTACTAAGTGTCAAGTGTCTGAGGCTGGATTTGAACTCAGGTCCTCCTGACTCTGGCTGCCCCTAGAGTGAGGATTTGAACCAGGTCCTCCAATTCCAAACTCAGCACTCTCAGTGACTTGTCCATGGTAGGCAAATTAGTAAATGCTCTTTGAATTGATATTAATTCATTGGATTTAGGCCACCAGCCCCCTCCTCCCAGCTTCCAATTTCCCCTGGTCCTGAACTTCTGAGGTATTAGAGTCTCAGTTCTAGTCCTTTCCATCTCAGCCCTTCCATAGGACCTCAGGGCATGAGAACACAGGGTAAAGATTCTCAGCATTTGCTCCTTTCAAGGACCCTGGTGTCCAGACTACTAATCCTCACAGCTCCCTGGGAAGCTCAGAATCTAGGCCCCCAGCATCCAAGTCCCAAGATCCAGCATCCTCCCAGGAAGCCCAGGTCTGGGTAATTGGTTCTCACCGTGATAATGCCAGGTGCTCCGCGATCCAGGACTAGCTGATGCCCATAAAGGTTAATGTGGATTTGACGGGGTCCAGCCTCATCCTTTTCCACCTGGAGGCCAAAGGGCTCCAGGCCAGAGCCAGTAGCCTGGGCTAGTAGATAAACACATTGTCCAGCCGGGCCTCCAAGGACACGGCCATCAAAGGTCAGGCCATGTGTTGGCCCTGCCAAAAAGCAGCTAGCCCGACCATCTGGGAAGCAGCCTCGAATTCCCCCGTGGATGCTGCAGACCTCATGGGAGCTGCAGAGTCCCGGACCACAGGACACAGTGCCACCTGGACCACAATGACATCGCCTCTCACACCCAGGGCCTGGATACCAAGTGGTCCAGAGGGGATGGTAGCGGCCCGCATGGAGGCAGCCGCAGTGGCCCCTTGGCACACAGGTTGCCCCGCTCAGCACAAAGCCAGCATTGCATACGCAGCCCTCTTGGCACCGACCTCCAGCCTGGCAACCCTTGGGTCCCCTCAGGTCCCCACACATCATGGGGCAGCGTGGTCCACATAGCTCGTAGTGGGAATGAGCCGGGCATTCAAGTGCTGGGAGTCCAGGATGGTTAGGAAGGGAAAGAGAGATGGAAACAATATAGGAGAAAGACCAGAGAGAGAGACAAAGACAGAGACAGAGATTAGGAGGGAGAGACACCCCAGAGAGATATAGAGAAAAGAGAGACAGAAAGACAAGCAGAAGAAGAGAAAGAGACAGAAGAAAGAGAGAAATCAGGGAGGGAAAGAGAGACCAAAGACAGAGGAGAGATAGGACAGAGACATAAACAGATACAAAGCCCGGCGGGACAGAGGCAGGGGAGAGAGAGGAAAAACATGGAAGATCAAGGACCAGAGAGACAGACAGGGGAAAAATGGAAGAAGGAGACAGAGAAAATAAAAAGATACAGACCAGGAGAAAAACATAGAGATAGAAAAAATATCAAGAGAAGAAAGAGGAATATTCCAATTAATCCATTTTCAACCAGTAGGCACCTTTAAAGCTTCAAAGCGTCTTCCCTGTTCCCCCCATCCCAAGTTTGGGTGATCTGGGTGTCCATCCTTTACCCACTAAGGACTCTGGTGCCTAGCTTCTTGGCCCCCAGCACCCTGGGGACCCTGGCACCTGGCCCTGTCACTCACGGCATAAACTGGGCGTCCTCCAGGGCCTGAGATGGACCCCGAGTTCCTGACAGGCTGTCACATAAGCCATGAGGGCTCGGCACAGAACCCGACGAGAGCCCCGATGTTGACACACGTCATCTAGGCAGTCCTCCATGAAAGGAATGGGGTCCAGGATCTGGTGGCAGGGGGCCAAGGGCCCAGCCGATGCACCCAGAAGTCCACAGTAGCCCAGCCCTCGGTAGCGACTGCGCTGAGTAGCTGGGCAGGGGGGTGGACAGTGTGGTCCACAGGATGGGCCACAGCCAGGGATCTCTGCCACCTTCCAAGAATGAGCCAGCCCAGAGAGTTGAGATGATGGTATTCCTCTAGCCATGCCCCCACAGAGTCCACACAGGCTTCTAGCAAGGGCCCGAGGTACTGAGAGCCGGACCAGGCTGTCCCAGTCATAGGTCAGAGAGAGGCCTGAGGCTGTGTCCAGGCACAGCTGACCCCCACAGATATAGGCCTGGAGACAGTGTCCATGGAAGAAAGGCAATGACTCAAGAATGCCATCAACCTGTGGGGAAGGAGGCCCCAAGTATCTGGTTATTCACCCAGACAAGAGGACACCTATCCAGTCTTCCTAAGCCCAGGGCTACTAATGCCTAGTCCTTCCAGCCTTGGGGAGCCTAGCATCCAATGAACAGCTCCAGGAAGCTCTGAATCCCATTAAGTCAGACCAGGAGCACCAGGTTTACTCCCTTTCAAGGCAGCCCTTTTAACTTGGGGACGCTCTCATTGTGGCAAGTTTTTCCTTTATAACAAGTTTTCTGCATTGAGGCCACCACCCAGTGCTCCTTGGTTCTGCCCTTGGGGAGCACTCTAATCTAATCCTTTTCCCTCAGTCATTCAACAAACATTTATTAAGCCCCTTTATATGCCAGGCTCTATGCTAGTTTCTGAGGATATCAAGGCAATAACAGTTCTTGCTCCAGAAGAACTTGCATTCTATTGAGAGAAAAGAACGTACATATAGATAAGTAAATGCAAAGTAATTTGGGGAGACAGCTAGCTGGGGATTCAAGAGAGGTCTGGTTTCTGAGGCAGAGCTGTGAGCCGAGCCTTGAAGAGGGCTAGGGGTTCCAAGATTTGGAAGTGAGGAGCGAGTGCATTCCAGGCGTGAGATACAGCTTGTGCAAACACATGGAGAGAGGACCCGTGGAGGGGGAGTATGAGACTGGAACTTAGAGTATGAGAAGGAAAATGGCTGATAAACTTGGGAAAGTAGGCTGGAGTTAGGTGGAAAGGGGATTTGGAATCCATATGCTTGCAAACAGCCTGTGTGTTCCACTAGGGAGGGCTGGGAAATTGTAAGACGGTTAGGGAGGGCAAGGGTCACTAAGCATCACTGAAAAACAGTGAAAAGGTTAGTGAAAGGTCAGGAAGGTCTCAGTGAGGAAGAGTGGGGAGTGATGGCTAAGAGAGCAAGCCTCACCCGGAGAAGCTTTGGGTCCACTGGGCTCATGTCCAGTCTGAGGCCACAGGCCCGCAGGATCAGTGACTTTGAGCAGCCAAGGGGTCGGATGTGTGTGGCCATGTTCAAGTAGAAGGGGCCGAGGCCATTACTCCCACTGGGACTGCAGGGGCCTGCCAGCCGGTATACACAAGAGCCAGGGAAACTGTATCTGGTACCCCCAAAAGTTTGGAAGTGGAAATCGCCAGTTGCAGTGCAGGTGACGTTCTGGGGCCCAGAGCCCAGACGGATCAGCCGGCAGAGATGCCCCCTGCCAGAGGCCTCTTCACAGTGGCCCTGACACTGGGCAGGCCAGCACTGGATGCCAGTACTCTTAGGGCCCCCAGCTGATGGGCAGCGGCAGCGTCGTGCACAGCCATCTGTCCAGAAGGCCTTGCCTGGCCTTAGGAGGCAGCCACACTGCTCATTGGGCACGCAGTGTCTGGCTAGTGGCAGTTGGCCTGGCACACATTGGCAGGTGGGGGCGCAGGGCTGGCCACAGTAAGCTGGGGCTGCTGGGTAAGTACATGTAGCTAGACAGGCTGGGCCACAGGGGACATAGCGAGAGTGTAGGGGACAGGCAGGGCCAATCCCTGGGACCAGTGGTGGAGTCAGTGGGACTGGGGGTACCAGAGGGTAAGCTGTTGGAGGGGAAGAGAGGGGAAGAGTTAGGCACCCAGGGGTCCAGCCCCTTGGCCCCCATTTCCCTAGGCACCTAGGTGCTCTGTACCCATTACCTCCCTACCTTCAGGAACCCGAGGCACCCAAATAATTAATGTTAATCAATCAATCAATCAACTACCAAGCATTTATTAAGCACCTACTGTGTGTCAGACACTAGGCTAGGCACTGGGGTTGCAACTATAAAGAATGAAACAATTCCTACACTCTGAGAGCTCATATTCTAACTGGGAAGATAGTAGCAGAGCACTCCCTGCAAAGAATCCAGGAGCCTGATTCCCCAGCCCCCAGCCTGACTGAGAATCCAGGCCCCAGGGTTTTTGGCCAACACTATGCTCTCAGGTCCCCAAGTACTCAGACCCTTCAAGCTAAGGGACACTACATCCAGGTCACCTGGCCCAAGGCAGCCGACAACCCCGTTACTGATGCCACAAATGTGCCCCTCGGGGCATTGGTGTGGGACACAGGTCACACCCTTCCCCGGCTGGCAGGAGCAGGCAGAAGCGCAGTGGTTAGTGAGGACTGGCTGGCTGGGCTGAAGGCAGAGAAGAGAAAGAGAGAGAGATCAGAAGATCAAGGTCTGAGCAAGATGCCAACCCTGGGGCCGGAAGGGAAGAAGAGGCCTGGGGGGGAAGACAGGGATGCTGATGGGGGAGGAGCATCCCAACACTCTCACCGAGAAGTAGAGGCCCTGGCGGAAGCAGGGGCAGTTCTTCAGGGGAACGCAGGCCCCTGCAGCCGGGAAGAAGCCTGGGTCACACTGGCAGCCCTCAACACATCGGGCCGAGATGTGGACAATGGCTTGGACACCTGGGCAGGCAGCCGGACAAGGGTCTGCACACAGACTGTAGTGGCTGTTCCGAGGGCAGCGCATGGCTGTGGGGACAGAGGTGGGAAGTCAGGTACCGAAGCCTCCCAGCCCCTAAATCATCCCTGAGCTCCCCACTTCCAGCCCCGTGCCCACAAGATGCCCTGCCCTTCCCGTGTCTCAGTTTCCTCTGGTCCCCCCAAACCCACATTTTCTCTATCTCTGTCTATCCCACATGGCTTCTGGACAGCCTGACTCCAGCCCCTCCACCCCAAATTCCCCAGATTTCCAGCACAGCCTTCTCTCTCAGCCTGGGTCTCAGAAGCCCCCAACCTCACCATCTGATTTTAGTGGTTGGTCAGCACCAGCACTTCTGTCTGATCCCAAACACCCAGCCCAGTCCCTAGCCTCCCAGATTTGGTCCCCCGCCTGTCCACCAGTCCTGGGCCTCTCAACATAGCTGTAGCCAACCCTTTCTCTTTTGGGACACCTGCTGACATCCAAACTCACGGCAAAGTGCTAAACTCCTCCAGGGCAGCACATGGGCACCTGCCTCCTGGCAGGCAGACACATAGCTCTTGAGGCAGCGGCATAGGACATTATGGCTCCCCCGGCTATGGATGACATCAGCCAGGCAGCTTTGGAAGAAGGGTCCAGGGGACAAAGTCCTGTGGCAGGGGGCAAATGGGCCCTGGGCTGCCAGCAGGAGACCACAGGAGTTGGACCCCAGGAATGGGGCACTCTCAGCCTCCCCCACGGTGGGGCAACTGGGGCTAGGGCAGGGCTGGGGCAAAGGGCAGGACTGAAGGCCAGGGCCTGGGGCCAAGGACATTAGGTCATCTGCACTGTTACCATTGTAATTCCCACACAGCCCCAGAGTGTAACCCTGATAGGCAGCAGGCAGTATCAGGCTGAGGTGGGGGCCCCGGCCCAGGAGCAATCGAGGCCCTCCCTGGGCCACTAGCACCATTGAAGCCCCCTGCATGAAGGCTCGGACCCCACCTCCAGGAAGCTCAAATGGAAGACAGCATCGTACTCCATCCACCTGGGATCAGGAAAGAGATGGGGTCAGGGAGACACCCTGAAATCAGGAAGTAATCTGCAGGTTTTGTGGGGTCAGCGGCCAAAGACAAAGTCAAGGAGATGAGGGAGAAGAAAAGAAGAGTGGGGAGACAGGAGAAGGAGGAAGGACAGAGACAGAAAAGTGATGGAGAGACAGACATGAAGGCACAGAAAAAAGCAACAGAGACCAACTGAGACATGTAAGTGACAGAATGATACCCAGAGATCTAGCTAGAGAAAGAAATTGAGACAGAACATCCGCTGCCTTGGCCCTGAATTCTCCATCTCTGTGACGACTCCCAAGCTTCTCTCCATCCCTGCCTTCCCTCAATCTCAGAGCCCTTAGGTCTGCCCTCTCTCTAGCTCCCAAGGCATGTCAAGGATGCTGAGAGCTGGCACTACTCACCATGACATAGCCCCAGTCCCCACGATTGAGGCCAAAGTGGTGTCCAGCTGTAGTGAGGGTAATACGGTTGACGGCAGCCCTGTAGGGCTCATTATCCACCATCACTGAAAAGGGTGGGAGGCCTGCTGGGTGGTTGGGGATGGTGCCAGCCAGGGTGTAGAAGCAATGCCCATGGAGACGGAAGGTGGCGCCATCAAAAGTTTGACAATGAAGGCCTCCAAACACCAGGCACAGCCCTGGGTCTGAGACCCCAGGGGCCAGGGCACCCTGGGAAATCTTACAGGGACAGAACACTTGGCCTCCAGGCTGGCAGATGCAGGGGCCTCTGCACGGCACCCCCCAAATCCCTGGGAGCTGGAGGCCTGGTTCATAGTAGTGGCCAGAGAGGAGGCAGCCACATTGATGCAGGGAGACACATGTCGCTCCACTCAGCACAAAGCCCGCGTCGCACACACAGCCCTCTCGACATCGTCCAGCCTGGCAGCCTGCAGGCCCTGAGAGGCTCCCACAGGTGATTGGGCAAGCTGGCCCACACAACTCATAGTGGGAGTGAGCAGGGCATGGCGGGCCTGTGGGGAAATAGGCCAAGTGAGTGGAAGCTACCTGGGGACCCCAAACCTTCTCTACTTCCCTTTGAAGCCAGATGTCCACTGATGTTTGGATTCCTGGGGGGAATGGGGGCTTAGATGCCTGGGTGGTTACAGCCTAAAGGTCAGCTCCCTGAATCCCTGAGGAGGAAGAGACAGGGGCTGAAAACCCTGATGCCCGAGTCCCTGAGGGGCTGTCAGGATCCCTGCACTCACGGCAAAAGTCTGGGGTCCTCCACGGATAGATGAGAATCCCTTCCTCCTGGCATGCAGCAGCATAGTCCCCAATGATTGGGCAGGCCCCTCTCCTAGGAATGAGGCATGCATCTCGAACACAGTCATCAAAATAGCCTTGGGGGGGCAGTCGATTGTGGCACAGATGGAAAGGTCCATCAGGGGCTATGAGGACATCACAGCGACCGATGGCCCCCTTGCACTTCCTAATTGTGCCCCTCCAACTTCCTTCTACCTCTTCCCTACAGTCCTGGGTTGCCCCAACACGACAGCTTTGGACCAGGGCCAAAGCACCAGACAAGCCAGAGACTGGGGGAGGTCCCAAAATGGGGAACAGGTCATTGTCTGTGTCTCCGTCAAAGTTTGCACAGAGACCAGCCACTCGTCCTGCATAGCTCCTAGGTAGCGCCAGGACCAAGTGGCTGCCACCATCAAAGGCCACCTCGAGGCCGAAAGGACAGTTCACTACAGTGTCCCACCCTCTGCGGAAAACCAGGACACGGCCGCCCACCTGGCATGGAAGATTCCGCCATGTGCCATTCACCTGCATACATGTCAGACATAGGAGAGATGCCCAGGAGACACAGGTCACAGGCATGAACCGTGTTGGGGGTGGGGAGAGAGAAAGGATCCAGGGAAGAACAGACAGAGAGAATGGGCAAGGGATGCACAGAGAGACAAATATGCTGAAAGGCACAAAGAGAGATGGCAAAAGATGTATAGATAGGACGAAATATAGAGACAGAGGGTAAGATATGTGGAGATAGTGAGAGGTACAGAGAAAGACAGACACAGACAGGGTGAAGTACATACAGAGAGAGACAGAAATGAGAAGAAAAAGAAAGTCATACAGAGATGGGGAGAGACACAGGGAGAGACAGAGACACAGAAAAGAATGAGAAACATAAGAGACAGAGATAATGAGACACTGTGAAAACATAGAGACACACGTAGTGAGACAGAGACACACATAAGGGGTGGAGAGCATACAAAAAGTCAGAGACAGAGAGATACAGGTAGAGCCAATCTTCACCATCTCCTTAGTCACACAGAGATATACAGGAAGAAAGAGAACCCCAGAGAGAGTGTGGGAGATGCTTAGAAAGAGGGAGACACAGGAAGAGACACAGAGATGGAGAGAGAGAGAGAGAGACAAAGACAAGGACAGAGACACAGACACAGACACAGAGAGAGATGGAGACAGAGACAGACAGAGAGACAGAAACACAGAGAGACAGAGAGATGGAGAGAGAGAAAGAGAGCGAAAGAGAGAGGGAGGGTATATATATGAACATATAGAGAGAGAGACAGATAGCACAACACAGAGATAATGAGATAAGCAAGTACCAAAGAGGCGTGCAGGGTGGGGGGAAGGAACCAACAAACAAAGAGAAAAGAAGAACCAAGAGAAAGGAGGGTTGGGTCACAAGGTCCTGAAGATGAAGAGTCACAGAGTCAGGGCCTAGACATCTTTCCTTCTCTTACCAGAACCCTGCCAGACTGGCCCTGGGCCATTTGGACATGGTAGCCTGGTACATAGATCTCGACCCCTCTTGGGATTCCAGAAGGCCCAGCATTGAGTAGGACACGGAAGGGGGTGAGGGCCTGCTTCCTCCTAGAACTGTAGTTTCTGAGGCCGCTGAGCAGGTAGCTGCAGGAACCAGTGAAGCGATAACGGTGCCCATCAAAGGTCTCGAAGTGACCAGCGCCCGCAACCCGGCAGGTGGTGATCCTGGTGGCCCGGCAGCCACGCACCCCTCCAGACACAGCACAGTGCTCATTAGGCCCACAGCCCGCCGCATGACAGCGAGTCTGGCCCCCACTGGCAGGGCACCGGCAGCGGCGGCCACAGCCCGGGCCCACCCAAATAGCTTCCCCAGGCCCCAGGAGCAGGCCATTCAGCAGGCAGCCACAGCCTGGGCCCCTTAGAGGCACACACGTTGCGCCGCTGAGCACAAAGCCAGGGTCGCAGGCACAGGTCTCCAGACAGGGTAGCGCACATTGCTGTGTGGATCCCCCTTCTCGGTCTGCACACGTGGCAGGGCAGGCAGAGCCACAGGGCTCATAGTGACTGTTGGGTCCGCAGATCCGGTCTTCATGGATGAACAAGATAAAGAAGGGCTATGATGAGCCCCTTCATCTCTCCCAGGAGGCTCCAGCCCCAAGAGCCAAGTGTCTCCAACCACCCCCCCCCATCACCCCAGGAGAGCTGTTTCATTTTCTAGGACCCAGAAACCCTTAGCTCTCTCATCAGCCCCAAGACACAGAGTCCTCATCTCTGAGGAGGAAGAAACCACAGAGGAAGAAACCATGGAATACCAGCTTAATCCATATTAAGCATCTTTTCTGCAGCATCCCACACGAGTGGTCATTCAGACTGCGCTTGAAGACCAGGCGGCAGTGACAGGGAACTCTAAACCCTCTTGGGGCAGTCCAGGCCCGTGTCAGACAGCTCCAACAATCCTTTGAAGGCTGCTTGGGTAGTTAAAATCTGCCTTTCATCCACGCACTGCACCTGCTTTGTTCTTCCCTCTTAGAGCCAAGATCCCACTTGTACAGGCTATTCTGGAAGCCAGATATCATGGATGCACCGCCCCCACCCCCACCCCAAGGCTTCTCTTCTCCTGGCTGAAGAATCCCAGCTTCTTCAACTAATTCTTATAGAGCACCATCTTTAGTCATTTCTGCTGGCTGTCCCTTCTAAAGTGTGGTACCTAGAAATGAATATAACATTCTAGTTGTTATATTCTGTACAGGGCAGAGAACAGTGGGGACTATCTCATCCCTTGTCCTGAATACTATGCTTCTGTTGACCCATACATGATTCCCTGTTTGGACTGCTTTATTACACTCATGTTTAGCTTAGAGAAGCTAGGTAGTGCAGTGGATAGAACACCAGACCTGGAATCAGGAGGACCTGAGTTCAAATGTGACCTCAGACACTTCCTAGCTATGTGACCCTGGGCAAGTCACTTAACCCTGTTGGCCTCAATGTCCTCATCTGTCAAATGAGCTGGAGAAGGAAATGGCAAACCACTCTATTATCTTTGCCAAGAAAATCCTAAATGGGGTCAGGAAGAGTTAGTCATGACTGAAAAACAACTAAACAAAAAACTGGCTTACAGCCAGCTTAACCCCACCAGACTTTCACAGGACAAGCCCTCCTACCAGCTTTCTCCTATTTTGCAATAGTGAAGCTGACTTTTTGAACTTAAGTAAAAGACTTAATGTTTGTAACTAATAATTTTAATATTATCAGATTGGTTCCCAAATTCTAGCTTGTTGCCTGATCAGCTTTACTTTTTTTTATCCGGAATATTTCAGATCTCTCAGCTTTGCGTCCTCTGTGAATTTAGGGAAGGAGAACGGAGGTGAAGGAAGAAAGAAGAGAAAGATGTAGAGGAAAATAGAAGAGGAGAGCAGAACGGAAAAGAAGAGGAAAGGACCTAAATTAACCCATAAATGTTATTTGCATTTTATACAGTAATATAAAGTCAGAAAGAAGCAACAATAGAAACTATTCAAATTAACTTGGAAATTCATAAACAACTAGGAGTTTCGCCTACTAAGACACATTCAAGATTTATATAAATATAACTACAGAACACTTTACAGGAAGACAAATAATTGGAGAAATATTCACTGCTCATGCTCTGGCTGTGCCAACATAATGAAAATGGTGATTTCACTGAAATTAATCTGTAGAAGCAATGCTATATCAAATTACTATAAGGATAAGATTTAGAGATTAGAATAAATTAGGGATTAGAATTGGAATTAATAAATTCAGTTGATATAGGGCAGCTAGGTAGCCAAGTGGATAGAGTGCCAGACCTAGAGTCAGGAAGATCTGAGTTCAAATCCAGTCTCAGACACTTACTAGCTTGTGACCCTGGGCAAGTCACTTAACTCTGTTGGCCCCAGTTTCCTCAATCTGTCAAATGAGCAGGAGAAGGAAATGGCAAACTACTGCTGTTTCTTTACCAAGAAAATCCCAAATTGGGTCACAAAAAGTCTGACATAACTGAACAACAAGAAATTCAGTTGGAGGAATAAAAGTTCAGAACCTCAAAAAATGATAAGAAGGGGCATAGCATTACTAGACTTCAAACTATAAGACAGCAGTCATAAAAATGTTGGTACTGTTTTTTTTTTTAAAATGGGGCAGTAGATCAGTGGAAGAGAATAGATCATCAAGAAACAGCAGCCTTGTGTTTGAGAGGGAAATGAGGAGGAAAGCAAGACCATGAGAAAGGGAGGTGAGGAAGAGAGGATACTGGAAAGAGAAGATGGAGCAGTAACCTTTCCAGCTGTTTGCCATCTGAAAATCTGCTAGGCATTGCACACGTGCTTTTATTCAAATCACTGATCATGATTCATTACTTGCCTCCTGGTCCAGGTCACAGGAAGTCTCATCTACTCCTTAGGATCTTGAAATCCACTGCCCACCGGCCCAAGGAAACCCCTAGATTCCTCAGCCCAAGGACCGAGGGGTCCTTGACTCCCACCTCCTTGCCTCCAGAAGACACCCCGGAGTCCAGGATCACCACACCTCCGTCCCAGGAACCCGGTGCACTTACGGCAGTTGGTCAGGAGCCTCCAGAGGCCCAGGGATACTCTCTCCCGCTGACAAGCTCGGGCGTACGTCTCCAGCTCTCGGCAAATCACGGGTCTATAGCCAGGGAAGGCGCAAGCCGCCTCCAGGCAACTGAGTACAAAGGGTTTAGGATTCAGGATCTGGTGGCAGTTTCGGAAGGGGCCCAACTGGCTCTCCATGAGCATACACGTTTTCACCCCGAACACATTGGGGCCCAGAATGCATGAAGACCCCCACTGCGAGTGGCAAACGGCACTAGATAGCTCCAAGGCCCAAGCTTGGGCAAAGACTCGGGCAGAGACAGAGGAACTGCCTGTGGCAGGTATCTTTGGGTCCGAAACTAGGACAGTGCCCTGCTGCGGGAGGCTGAGGTCGTCTGCGGGCTCTCCGTTGAAGTTCCCGCAGAGGCCCTCCACGTGGCTCCGGTACCCGCCAGACACTGTGAGGCACAGGGCTTGCTGCCAGTCATAGACCAGGCGGAAAGCCACCTGAAACCCGAATCCGACCCCTGGCACGACTCCTACCCCTGCCTCGGCTCCAGTCGCAGTCTCCGTTCTGGTCCAGGTCCTTGAAGCTACTCCTGCCACTTCCTGGGCTCCAGTTCGGGTCTCGGACAGTACTGCTGCCTCTGCCTTGGCTCCATTCCCTGTACTGGTCCCGATCCAAGCCCCAGACCCTGACCCTACCTTTGCCCCAGTCTCGGTCCTGGTCCCGGTCCCTGCCCCTGCCCCTGCCTTAGCTGAGGCTCCTCCCTTGGCTGCGGTCCCGGTCCCCTTCTCGGTTCCGGCCTCTGCCCCTGCCTTGGCTACGGTCCCAGCAGCAATTACGGTCCCGGTCACTGCCTCAGCCTGGGCCTCGACCCACAGCTCAGTCCCTCGGTAAGAGAGTAGAAGCCGTCCGCTTGCCAGGGTCACTGGTAGCCGGACTCGCTGCTGGTCGACCTGCAGGGAGACGGGTCTGTGAAGTACCCAGAAGTCCTGAGGAAAAGGGGGGAAGGCAGGGGAACGCAGAACAAAGGAGCTCCGGGGAGGGAGTGGGTCGTCCCTGATGCCTTGATCTATAGGAAAGGAATGAGCCTGGGTCGCAGATGCCTGGGTCTCTAACGGGGGAGGACTGCGAGCCAGACCCCAGGTTAGGTTCTCACCCTAACGAAGCCATACTCGTATCTGGCAGCTGTGATGATGTGGCCGAATACTTGGAGGGCCACGTAGCGGAGCGGTAGCCGGCCCCCAGCGCCACCAGCCCACACATGGAAGGCTGGGAGCCCCGCCCTGGGGACACCTTGGGTAGAGCGGCACACTGTGTATGCACAGGCTCCTGGCATCGCATAGGAACGACCGTCGAAGGTGTGAAAGTAGGGGAGCCCCGACGCCCAGCAAGTCTGTGCAGTTGCAGGTTCAGACACCGGCTCAGCTTCCACCACAGTGTCTTCTGCTGTGTCCAGGACGTTCTCAAGGACTGTGTCCAGGACTACCAAGGACTCAAACCCAGATTCTGCCTTAGACACTCGCATGGATCCAAGCCCGGATTCCCCCCCAGATACCCCAATGGGTCCAAGCCCAGATTCCTCTACAGACACCCTCAAGTTCCCAAGCCCGGATTCTGACACAGATCCCCCAATGGGCCCAATTCCGGATTGTGCCACAGGTCCCGCAATGGGCCCAATCCCAGGTTCTGCCAGAGACGCACTCCGCTGTCCTGGCTGGTATTCTGGTAGAGACCCACCCACGGGACCGGGCACAACAATAGATCCTGGTATAGAACCCCCCAGGGTATCTGCCACAGGCCCCGCCACAGAGCCACCCACAGGTTCCGAGATGGCCTCAGGCTTCATCACAGCCCCCGAAGTAGCCACTGCCTTGGCCCCAGACAAAGACTCAGGCCCAGTGATGGTCACAGGTTTGGCTACAGCTTCAGCCACAGCCACAGCCACTGGTGGCCCTTGGGCCACGCACTGAGGGAAGTTCTTCACCAGGCGACATGATGTACCCTCGGCGCAGAAATAATCCTTGCAAGTTGGTGGGTAGACAGAGCCAGGATTCAGAGGAAAAGGAAGTGGGGGAAGCCCTGGTGGTGGGGATGGGGAATGAGGGGAGGGATCGGGGTGCGGCAGAGTGAGGGATCCTGCTCGGGGAAGGGTCCCGGGCTGAGGGTAGGGCAAGGGAAGAAGCTGAGAGAGGGGACGGGGCCCTGTCTGTAGCAGTGAGGTCTGTGGAGAGTGACCTAAGGATCCCAGATCTTGCAGACGTTCGGATGGCGTCCCAGTTTGGATGGCTGTAGGGACGAGAGGGAAGCAGCGAGAGTGAGACCTGGACCCGGGCGCCCGGCTTTCTGGCTCCTCTGTCCAATCATCGCGATTGCGCACCCCAAGCCCTCAGACATTCAGACGTCTCCCTCTCCTGCCCTCCCCTCTCCAGTCCCCAGGCCCTGCGGGTTCCACACCTTCCCTAGGGACTCTCCAGCCCCGACCTCTCCAAAGCCCTGGTAGCCCAGCTTACCAGCCTGCCGCACTGCCTGGCTTCCAAAGCCAGCGCTCGCCGAGGTCCCGCAGCTGAGGACTCCTATTGTCTGGCTCCCTAGAGTTTCCAGTCGGTGGCTCCCGCCGCCTCCAGTGCCATAGGCGACCTCTGCCCAGGAGAAGCTTTTATCTCCGCAAGGAATGGGCCGCCAGCGCAAGTCGGTCAGCGGCCGCTTATCTAGCAGCACTGTCCCCGGCTCCGGCCCCTCTCCGGGGGCCACGAGCAGGGCCAAATTGGAGAAGCCCGGCTGCGCAATCAGGGAGTAGCAGCGGCCGTAGGAGCCCACCGGCGGCACCAGCGCAAACCAGGGGTCGTAGGCCACGCCCTCTCGGGACCCACCGCCGGCCAACAACAGCACCTGGACCGCGGCCGAGGACTGGAGCACCAGGGGCCTCATCGAGTCCAATGGGAAACGCAGGACCTGGCCGGAATTCAGCGTGCGCTCACCGGCAATGCCCCCGCTCCAGAAGTTCAGGCGGCCAGCACTGTCCGACACCACGTAGACGTAGTCGTAGGGACTTTTCGTCCCTGGGACCCACGTAGCAAAAGGAGGGACGGCGTAGACGCGACCCCAGTGGCCCTTGGGCAGCAGCTGTTCAGACACGTGCTCGCAGTCGCTGCCCGAGTGCAGGCAGCTGTGGCCCGCGACCACTGCCACTGGGCGCTCAGCGCTCACCAAGGTCCCGGACAGGTCGGCTTCACTCTGCACCTGCACCGCTTCGAAGGGCCCTAGGCTGACATGGAGGGGCTGGCCGGCCTGGTGGGTCACGCCGCCCAGGGTCACAGCACATGGCGGGGTCACCTGAACCCGTGTGGACAGGGAACCCGCCACCACGGCAAACTCCTTGTACCTGTCGCTGGGCTGCAGCGCGGGCGTGACGACGGCGTAGTGCCTGCCCAACTGGTCGCAGGGGAAAATTAGCGTTGTGTCCAGGGAGCGCAGTCGGGCGTTCACGGCCATCACCGACACATCCCTTGAGGACGTGACCAGGACGGCGCCTAGGCCTACTCCCGAGCCGCGCAGTTCCACGCTCGAGGGTAGCCGAATGTATCGCGTGCGCCTGGGCTCCAGGTTCAGCTGCTGCCGGAAGGCGGCCCCCTGAGCCTCCACAGTCACCAGGGCTAGCCCCTGCTCAGACTTCGGCACCTCCTGCGGCGAGGACACGTACAGGCGGAAGTCTGGCCCCGCCGCGCCTCCATTCTGCAGGAAGGCGGTGAGGAAGCAGCGGCCCAGGGGGCCCCCGGTGACCGAACCTTGGCCGAGGATGAAGAGGGAGCTGAGTCAAATTCCCGGGACACCCCTATCAGCCAACTCCCTGCCGCAGATCCAACCCCAGAGCAGGCCCCCTTTCTGACTTGGAGCCGACCAGACCGGCTCACCACAGCCCATCCTCCTCACAGCCAACACAAGCAACCCCCTACAGTAGAACCTCATTGCTCAGAGCGAGCTCCCCAAGTTCAACTGTACTAGCGCCCTTGCCTCCCAGGTCCCTTCCTTAACACTCACCCCACGGGAGCCAGAGATAGATGAAGAGCAGTGGGGGTAAGCAGGCAGCCATGGCTGGAGGAGATGGAGGGAGATTGAGAAGATGCTTTTCCACCTGGGCCTACTTGCATACCCTACTGAACCTAACAGGAGTCCTCCCCATGTCCCCAAGAACACCCCTCATAACCCCCCACCCCACCACCGCCTGCCACTTGAAAGACGGGAAGGGCCAAGACCCAAGCATCCTGCTCCACAGCTCGAAGGATAAAGGACTGGCCTAGGATATGGCCGGTGCCTCACCTGCTCGGAGAGCCTGACTGGGGCTGCTTCTTCAGAAGGGGGATTTATACCACCCAACCCTTGGGTCCAACACTGGGCTCCTAGCTCCACCCTTTCCACACGGATGTCCCCATTAGTGCTGGCTCCAGGCAGACCAGGGCCGGTAATTAACCTTAATGAGCTTAAATTACCAAGCACCCTGAAGGGCCAAAGGAGAGATGGAGAGAGAGACAGAGGCAAGAAAGAGATGGAGATAGACAGGGGGAGACAGAAAAGAGAGGGATAGAGACAGAGATGGGGGAGAGAGAGACAGAGACAGAGAGAGAGAGAGAGAGAGAGAGAGAGAGAGAGAGAGAGAGAGAGAGAAAGTGGTATAGAAAGAGGGAGATGAGAGAGGGATGACAGAAAATGGAGGAAGACCAAAGAGGAAGAGACAGAGAGGGATGGTGATAGAGACAGGGAGGGAATCAAAGCTAGGCTAAGGGTGGGGGAAAGAGAAGGATGGATGGAGAGATTACAGAAGAGAAACAGAAGGCTAGAAAGAGGAGAAAGGAGAAAGGCAAAGGAGAGGAAGACAGGAAAAGAAGGAAGGGTGAAACGCACTGGAGAGAATCTAGAGACAAAGAGAAAGATGAGAGACAGATGGTAAGAAAGAGACAAAAAGATGGAATAGCTGCAGAAAGAAATGGAGATAGGTGGAAAGTAGAGACCGCAAGGCACAATAATTGACATTTATAAAGCACTTTATGTACATTATCTTGTTGGGCCCTCACTCCCACGAAGCACGTATTATTATCCCCATTTTATAAATGTTAGAATTGAAGCTCAGAGAAGTTGAACAACTGGCCCATGATTGCACAGATGGTAGGTACCCGACCCAGATTTCCCGCCTCCAAGTCCAGTATTATTTCTACTGCACTATGAGGAGTGAGACAGAGAGATAGAGACAGAGACAGAGAGGCAGAGACAGAGAGACAGAAAAATTGAGAGACAGAGGGAGAGGAGAGAGAGACAGAGAGAGAAGGGAGGGGGAGAGAAAGAGACAGAGATATAGAGACAGAGAAGCAGAGAGTCATGAGAGACAGAGACAGAAGGAGAGGACAGAGAGACAGAGAGAGGGGAGAGAGAGAGAGAGAGAGAGAGAGAGAGAGAGAGAGAGAGAGAGAGAGAGAGAGAGAGAGAGAAAGAGAGAACAGAGTAGAAAAAGATGGAGAGATTGAGATTGGAGTGGGGGCCAGGGGAGAAGAATTCTTAGGCAGGGGGAACAGTGAGTGGGCTGAATAAAAACTCTCTGGACCCACAACCAGGAAGGACCTAGGGGCTGGGACCTGGCGACGTGGATCCCTGAGAAGATTGGGGGATGATGAGGGACTGGATGCCTGGGTCCTGGCAGAGAACTGGCCAGCCTCTGGGAAGACTCATTGTCCCAGGACACCAGTTTGGAGGAAGGGGGGCAAGCATGGACAATGGCCTAGACGTCACCCCTTGTCCAAGAACATTTCGAGCCAGAGAACAAAGAAGCCGCTCCCCAATCTGGAGCCAGGAGTGCACTGTCCTGGTCACTTGCCCAGGGACAAGGAGGGGGGGAAGAACCACAAAAGACCATGGTGAAGGTGACACAGGGAGAACAGAGACATGGGGGACAATGTCAAGGGGGGCACAAAACAGGGAGGGATAGTAGAAGGGGACCCAGATTGGAGAAACATGGAGAGAATGGTATGAGGAGATATGGGGTGATGTGGGGAACAGTGGGGGAAATAGTCTATAGTATGGATGACAGTGAAGACAGTGTGGGGTTCAAAATGATGAGGGACAGTGCAGTTTAGAGATCAAAGGGGGACAGACATGAGGAACAGAGATTGAGGAGACAGCATTGGAGAGAGACAACAACGTCGGACAGACACAATAAACTGTGTGGAAGGGACAGTGGTGGGGAGCGAGGTGCTGTGAGGAACTGTATGGAGGAGCCACAGAAAGTTAGGGTATGTGGAGGAGTGAGGGAGAGCAATGGGATGGGGTGAGGACAAAGGTTTGAGGTAGTGGGGGACAATGTGTAGGAACATAGCAGTATTTTGGTAGACATTAGGGGAAATGGGGGGATAAGAGGAACAGTGAGAATGTGACAAGGGAGATGATGCAGGGACTTGGGAAGAGTGGAAAGACACAAGGCATAGGTGATTGTGGAAGGAGAAGAAAGACCGTGCATTGTTCAAGGGGCATGGGAACGGTGTGGGAGACGTAAGGAGACACAAAGGGGAGTGTGCTGGAAGCATAATGGATACGGAGTGGGGAGACAGGGCAGCTCAAAGAGCCATCATGGGGAGACCTGGTGGACATGGGGACAATGGGATGGAGCAGGGGAAGACCTGAGGGGCCACATAGAGCATAGACACTCTCGGGGCACATGGGAGAGAGTCAGGGGGCAGCATGTGCAGGATATGGGGGACAGTGTGGTGGGGACCTTGTGGGCAGTAAGGGAAGGACTCCAAAATTAGTGAGAGGGATGTTGGGGACATGGGGAGGGGTGTAACAAGTGAGAGACAGGCTAGAAAGAGATTGGGAGAGAAATTGGGTGGGGAGAGGGATAGGCAGAGATTGCAATCAGAGGAAGAGACATGGGGTGGAAAGGCAAGAGAGAGACAAAGACAGAAAGGGAGAAAGGAGAAAGTCCGAGGAAGGGTGAATATAGCACAAATGATGGGGGGAGATTAGGAAACAGTGGGGGCAGTGCAAAGTAACACAGGAGATAATGTGAGGGGACTGGGTTTGGAGATATGGGGTAGTATTCTCCTCCTCTCTGGGACCCTCCCCAAATAGCCCCAAATAGTTGTATTCCTGGGGCAGCTAGGTGTCAAAGTGGATAAAGTACCAGGCCAGGGATCAGGAAGATTCTTCTTCCTGAGTACAAATCCAGCCTCAGATACTTACTAGTTGTATGACCCTGGGCAAGGCATTGTACCCTGTTTGCCTCAGTTTCCTCAGGTGTAAAATGAGCTGGAGAAGGAAATAACAAACCCCTCCAGTATCTCTGCCAAGAAAACCCCAAATGGGTCAGGGAGAGTTGGACATGACTGAAAAAGGACTCATCAACAACAAAGTTGTATTCCTTCCATTCTGCTCATCCAGCAGACCCTTTATTTCTCTTTGCAGGGAGAAATGTTTTACCTTGCTGCACATGGGCAGTCTCCAGTAACCCAAGGTGGGTCTTAACCATGTGTGTCTCCCCAAGGCCCTATGGGGGATAGGAGGAGTAGGAAAAGGTCTGCCTAAAACTCAGGATGAGAGGGGCAGAGAGGTAGAAACCTCTTCCCTTCTCCCTCTACCAGTAGAATATAAGCTCCTTGAGGGGAGGCATTCTTTCATTTTTGTCTCTAGCACCTAGCACTAAACCTAGTAGTAGGTATATAGTAGGCACTTAATAAATGGTTGGTTAATAAAAAGGTGAAGCAGCAGGGAAGATGGAGGTAGAAAAAATTCCTAATAAATAATCTTTGATATCTCTAAGTCAGATTGCAGCCATGCAGGGAGGTACCAAAGCAAAGGCCAGAGGCACTCCTGCAGAGAAGCTCATGGAAGGGATTGCGCCTCAGATG
Source organism: Phalanger gymnotis (assembly GCA_028646595.1). Lineage (NCBI taxonomy): Eukaryota > Metazoa > Chordata > Mammalia > Diprotodontia > Phalangeridae > Phalanger > Phalanger gymnotis. Next base: position 792,625,126 of record CM053622.1, on the reverse strand, counting down.
GACTGGAGTTTGTCCCATGGCCTCGGCTCGGCTCAGCTTCTACCTGATTGAATGAACCTCTGTCCTATTGAACTGCCTGGGACCTTGTGAATCTAATCGGTGGGATTTCATAGCCTCACAGATTTGGAGACGGAAGCAATCGAGCCCAGCACCCTCGTTTGACAAGCAGGGAACCTCAGGCACAGAGAGGCTGTAGACTGTGTACCCAGTTATTGAGCTAAAGTGTCCAAGGCAAGTTTTGGACCGAGGTCTTCCTGATTCCAAGTCTGGTGCCCTATCCAAGCCACCCAACTGGATTCTGGAGTAGGGGAGGGGTCAGGCTTCAATCCCACTATTTGACACAGTCCAAATGGGAAACAGTGGCTCCAGCATCTCTCCGGCTCAGAAAACATACCTTGGAACTGAAGGGACTGAGTCCAAACTCCTCTGGTGTCTGAAGCCCTCTCCAATCTGGATCCAACATGGCCTCTCCCTATTTTCCACTGTGCACTCTGCAGTACAGCCAAACTGGAGCCAGTGTCCACCAAAGTCACCCCACCTTTTCCTGCCTTCACTCCTGCTGGCCCCTCAGCCCAGAATGCCTGTCCTTCCATCCCTCTCACTGTCCCGTCTTGGCCTAGTAGAGTGCTACCCATCCTACCCAGCCTTCCCTCCCTCTCCTGGCTCAAGGGACCACACTCCATCCCTCCCTTGCCCCTACAAGGAAAGGAGTGTAACTACACCTGGCCTGGGCCTGCTTGGCTCCCATCTTTCTGGGGACACTGGGGCACATCAATTTTTGAGCAAGGTCAGGAGAAGCTGTGGACCACAGCTGGGGAGTCCTGGAGCCGAGTGTTCCTGGGGGTAATGACCTGAAGCCATCATTGCTGATAAATTGACCAGGCCATGGCCTTCCTGTTGGCCACAAGAAACTACACATGACCAGTGGGCTGATGATGACGCTTGCCTAGCCCGTCCTATACTGTGGCCAGTGTGGGGGCCCAGGAAATCCTTAGTGACTGCAAGAAAACCAGCCTCTTACCGAGGACCACCGGACCTGGTGTCACCATGGAGCAGTGCTGTAAAAACTAGGGATTCAGGTACAGGAGCTGGAGTCAGGAAGATATGACTTCAGATCCCACCTCAGACCCCGGGCAAGTCATTGAAACTTTTCCTGGCCTCAGTTTCTCCATCTGTAAAATGAGAAGGTTGGACCAAATGGCTTCTAAGTTTCCTTCCAGCTTTAAATCTATGATCCTCAAACCCCGCCGTTTCCTTACCTCAAAAACATCCCCTGAAAACAGAAGAACCAGCCCAGACTTTTCTGGTGCATGTTTAAGGCCACCTGTGATCTAGAGCCATCCCTCTGACCCTTATACATTCTATAATCCAGGCACACTACAGCAAACGACTTTTGGAATCCCCCACCCCTCACCCCAGGGTTGGCCTCTCAGCCTGGAAGGTATGCCCCTCCAGGCCACCCACTGCCCCATCCCAGTTCGGGCGCCTGCTCCAGGCCATAGGCACTGATCTCTTCTTCAGCCTTGTGCTCAGGCCCTGACCTCATCCTAGATATCATTCAAGCTACTGGGATGACTGGCATAGTATCATGGACCCAGAGATGGAAGGGACCTGGAAAGGCACTAGGCCCAACCCCTTTACTTTATACTTGAGGACTGAGGCTCAGCTTCTCTACATGTACCACCCTGGAGAGAAGGGACAGGACTGGAGGGGGTGAGAACTCTAAAGATGAGGTAATTCTCCTTATGCCACCCAGGTCAGACTCCAAGGTGGTATCAAGGCAGAAGAGTCTGGCAGCAATGAATGCCAGAGATGGGCTTGAGTACTAGGTACCAGTCTCAACTCTGCCATCAACTCAGTGTATGCTCATGGGTAGCTCCCTTACCCACTCTATACCTAGGTTTCTCCTTGTGTAAAACGAGAAGGTTGGCCCAAGTCTGTTTCTTCTCCTAGCTTTGACATCTGGGGATTGTCATTAATCAAACCTAGCCGGGCTGACCTGCTCAGGTCTGGGAATGAAGTACCTCCCCTCCAATCTAGCCAAACCAGGCCCATACCATAAGAAGGATGCCATCCTGGGCCAGTCTCAGTCCTGCTCTGACCAGGTTCTGGTCAGAGATAATCTGACTGCTCTGGCCAGACTCAAGAAGCAAACAATAAATTCCAAACATGGCCCCTAAGCTCCAGGAGGCTCCAGACCCTGACAGCTCCTGGTGAATCTACAGTCACACATGTCCCGGGCCCGGGGTCCTAGAACTTCTCAGCTCCGGGGACCAGATCATGGGCCCTGGCCACGGCCGGATTCTCCCTAGCCTTGAGGGAAGATTTCTGAATAGGGCCAAGGGTACGTGTGCGGGTGATGATCACTCCATTTATCTTCTCCCCTGCAAAGGTCCCACCCCAGGCAGATGGATGGCTGAATGGACAGATGGACAGACGGACAGACAGAGAAGGGAATGAATGAGGCCAGAGCTTAGAAAAATAGGTTTCTCTTGACATAATCTCCATAGTGTCCCCACTTTCCCACCAAGTCCCTGCGGGATCGTTAAAAATAGGAGGTTGGGCAGGAGTTGCGAGGTGGGCCAGCATCCAAGCATGGACTCCCCCCCAGGCCCATTCTTGGCCCAGCCACAGCCCCTGGGGTCTACTCTGTCCATGTCCTTCCCTGGGGCAAGGGCTGGGGGTGCCTGTGAGGCCAAGGAATGTCCCAGGACCAAGGCAGGTCTCTGGGCATCCAAGGGGCCAAGATGGTGCCAGGCTGAGGCTGGAGATATTCTAGGGTGCAGTCCAGGGCTAGGGGCGTCTGAGGGACTTTCCTCAGGATCACTGCCCACTACGTTCGTGAGTAAGCCGGCCCCTAGGCCCTCTTGAAGGCTCAAAGTCCAGCTGTACCAAGGTGTGCCCCTTGACTGGTGTTGGAGGTGTAGGGTCCGAGTCTGAGGCTGAGCTCTCAGGCCCAGGGCCTGGGGCCCCCCCATTGGTCTGGGAGCAGACGCTGCTGACTCCTCCCCGAGCTGTGGGCTTGCCTGGAGGCTGGTCTCCATGCACCTTGTATCGGAGCAGCAGAAGGAAGATGAAGCCCAGCACAGAGGCGACAATGACACCCCCGAGAGCGATGATCATGGTGCCCCCCAGGACGGGAGCCGCTGAGTGGGGCGAGCGGCACGGCCGCAACTCAGGCTCCGTCGAAAAGCGGGCACAGCCCACGGCCCGCGTGGCCGTCAGCCCAGTGGCCCCATCCTCCGACACTGCCAGCACGCAGAGGTCGTAGGTGCGCCCTGACACCAAGTCCGTCAGGTGGAAGGAGCGGCTTCCAGCCGGGACCATCCTGCAAGCAAGAACGGAACTGAGCTTGGCTTCGGAGATAGCATGGGCTCCCCCAAAATGGAAGCCTCCTGAGGGTGGGGACTGGCACTGAGTGGGCACTGGGGAAATGCTTGAATTGAATTCCTCCGCTATCTTCCGCCTCCTCTCATGCCTCCCAGCTGACCTCCCCCCCTCCTCGGTCTTCCAGACACACATCTCCCCATCTCCCCAGTTCAGCCTCACTTTTAGGAAAGCGATCCCCTCCTTTTGTCTCAGATGCCCCATTTCCTTTCACCTCTGCCACCCAGCCCATTTTTAGCTAACTTCTTAGCTCCCCCCCAATTTCCTCCTAGTTCCACTGTCCAGTTTCACCTTCACCCCAATCAGATTGAAAGCTGGAAGGGGCCTTAGGGGCCAATCCTCCCATTCTACATATGTGGTCCAGGGATGTTAAGGGACTAGCTCAGGGCGACACAGGTAGCAAATGCTGGAGGCGAGATTTGACCTTGGATGCTCTTGACTCCTACCCACTACCCGACATGTCTGGAGCTCACTTACGCCTTATCCTCTCTCACCTGTAGACGAGGATGTCATCGGCGGAGCTGTTGTACTGGATCTGGTACATGCGGAGGCCAGGGACGGGCCCATGGTCAGGCCAGCGGATGAGGGCAGCAGTGGCGCTGCGCTCGGCCACCTGGACGCTGCCCCCATCACTATCACCATCGTGGTCGGGGGTCTGTGGGAGCCCAGCCCGGGGATCTATGGGGGCCAAGGATGAGGAGGCAGATGAAGAGGAGGGGGTGAGAGGGGCCCCACCTTCACCATCCTCTCCTTCCCCTCGAGGCTCACAGCTTGTACTGTTGGCCAGCTGGGGTGGGGGTGGACCCACAGTGAGCTCCACAGAGGCGGTGGCTTCCCCGGCAGCATTGGCAGCGATGCAGGTGAAGACACCACCATCACCAGGTGTGGCTGCCAGCAGCTCCAGTGTTCCATTGGGAAAGGCCCGAGTGCGACTGGAGTTCCCCAGAAGCCGGCCTCGGGGGGACACCCAGCGTACCCTGGGTTCAGGGTCCCCAGCAGCCCGGCAGCGCAGGGAGGCAGTGCGGCCTTCAGGTACAGCTACTGGTGGGGATCGGTGGGTGACCACCGGAGGCTCACACACAAACTCATCCTCTCTCACCGCCCAGAAGGAGCGGCCTCCCAGGGCTGGGGGTGAGGCACAGGCCTCTAGGTCATCCTCCCGGGCCAGCCTCCTTAGCCACACCAGCTCACAGTTGCAGTGGAGTGGGTTTCCCCCAAAGGCTAGCACCAGGGCAGAGGCTGGTGCACCCGGTCTGGGCCGGGACAGCACGGGAAGGCGGGAAAAGAGGGGGTCTGGTGGGATGGTGGTGAGCCGGTTAGCTGTCATGTCCAGCCTGGCCAGCTTGTGCAGCCCAGCAAAGGCCCCTGCAGGGACAGCCGCCAGGAGGTTATGGTCTAGGCCCAGGGTGTTCACGTTGGCCAGCCGGCCCACGGCATCCCACGGCAGCGCTTCCAGGTTGTTGTAGCTGAGGTCTAGGTCCTCCAGGGTCTCAGCACAATCAGCGAGGGCTCCTGCGGCCAGGACACCCAGCTGATTGTTGGCCAGGATGAGGTGACGCAGGCTGACCAGCCCCCGAAGCTGGGCTGCACCCAAAGAGGACAGCCGGTTGCCATCCAGATGCAGGGCGCGGAGGGCACGCAGGTCAGCAAAGGCTCCTGGTGCAATGTGGGCCAGAGTGTTGCGGCTGAGGCTGAGGTGCAGCAGGCCCGTCATGTTGGCGAGGTCACGCCGCCTAACCGAAGCGATGAAGTTGTCAGGGAGGCGTAGCTCAGAGGCCCTGCGGTCCAACCCTGGAGGCACGAAGAGCAGACCAGCTCCTGGGCAAAGCACGCTCCGGGGTGGTGCAGAGGTCTGGCATCGGCAACGCCGGGGGCAAGGCCCAGAAACAGAACCATCGGGCACCGATGCTGGTCCAACCGCGCTGGCTGCCCCCAGCCATGGGGGGCTGAGAGCCAGCAGGCACAGAAGCAGCAGGCCCAGCATCCTCACTCCACAGACACAGAGACTGGTGCCCAGGAGCCCTGAGGAGAGAGGCGTGAGCCCAGGGTCAGGGCAGCTGGCGCAGAGTGGGCCAGAGACCCAGGATGGGGGCAGAGATACATGGAGAGACACGGGATGGGGGCAGAGTGGAGAGACACAGAAGGGGGTGCAGAGATACATGGAGAGACACGGAGTGGGGGCATAGATACATGGAGAGACCAAAGGCGGGGACAGAGATAAATGAAGAGAGATGGGATGGGGGCAGAGATACTTGTAGAGACATGGGATGGGGGCAGAGATATATGGAGAGACACACAGAGAGACAGAGAAGGGGGGCCCACATAGAAATACATAGGAAAAGAGCTAAGGCCGTAGAAACACACAGGACTAGATCTAGCCACACAGAGAGCCACAGAAGGAGAGACAGAGACATAGGACCAGAAATACAGAGACAGAGCTACCCTGACACACAGAGATAGGACCAAAGTCAAAGAGAGACAGAGACAGAGAGATAGGGCCAGAACTACAGAGACACTCAGAGATAGGACCAGGGTCACAGAGTCACAGACATAGGGCCAGAGCTACAGAGACACTCAGAGATAGAGCCAGAGCCACAGAGACAGAACTACAGACACACAGAAACAGGGATGGAGCCCCAGAAAAAGTCAGCGACAGAGCCAGGAAGACAGAGACACAGATAGAGGGTCAGAGCTAGAGAGAAGGAGTTTTGGAGACTCGTGGAGACAGGGCTATAGTCACGGAGGGCAAAGACAGAGGGACAGAAACACAAAGACACAGACACCCCCAGAGACAGGGCCGGAGTCACAGAGACAGAGACCCTGGGAGAGACAGGGGCACAGACCACAAAGAGGTCGGCATTGTCGGGAGGATCAGACCATGGACAGCGCAGGCTCGCCTCTTACCTGGAGCCCCCTGGGGCGGGGTCACAGGTGACAGCTCACCCCCGGGCCCGGGGGTCTCGGTGGGGCGGCCAGGCCCGGCCCCTTAGGGGCCCAGGCCCACGAGGCCCCGGGCCGGATCAGGCCGTGACTTGGGCCCCGCCAATCCCCGGCTGCGGCTCAGCCTCCGACTCCCGGGTGCCGGGCACACGCGTGGGGGGTGGGGAGAATCGGGGCAGGGCGGGGCCGGGCGGGCAGGAGGCCGGTGCCCGTGGCGCTGGGGCCATGGGGGGCGCCGGGCGGCCGGGCCGCGCGTGGGGGGCGGAGGCGGCGCCGCAGCAGCAGCAGCAGCAGCAGCAGCGGCAGCAGTAGCAACAGCAGCGGCAGCAGCAGCAGCGGCCGCCGCCGCGCGGGGCCGGGGGGGAGGGGCCGCGGGCCGCAGGAGGCCCCGCCCCGCCCCGCGCGTGGCCGTGGCCGTGGCCCAGGCGCGGGGGGGGGGCGCCCACGCGGGGCCGGGCCAGAGGGGATGGGGGAGGAGGAGGGGGACGAGGCGCTGCCGCCGCTGCCGCCGCCGCCGTAAGTCCCCCCTCCCCCGGGTCTGTTCCGCGCGTGGCGGCCTCCGCGAGGGTCGCTCCGGGAACCCAGGGCCGGGCGCAGGCGCGGCCCCGATTAAAGGCGAAGGCGCGGTCTCGATTAAAGGGACAGGAGCTCCCCGATTAAAGGCAAAGGCAAAGGCGCGACCCCGATTAAAGGCGACCAGTCATGCGAGACTTCTATGCCGATGGACGCTGGCCCTAGGCCGGGGAGGGAGCCACCCTGGAGTCCCGCCCTCCCCAGCCCACGAGACAGAAACACTAACCGCTCCCTCCTCCATCCTTAGACCCTCCTTGTGCTCTCTCATTCTCCGACCCCGACCCCGTCTCCTGACCCTTCTCGGACATATACCCTCTCATGCTCAGGCCCCCTTGTGGTCCCCAATACTCTAACCCCTCTTTTTCTGGTCCCCCATCCATTAAATCCCCCGCCCCCATCTTCTGTTCTTCCTTCCGACCCTCCATTCTCCGAGGATTGCTTATGATTCTCAGTCCTTTCACCCCTAATCCCCTGACTTCCCCATCCTCAAAACTCTTTGTGGTCCTTCATGTGCTTACCCTCCCTCCTCTCATGTCCATTGGACCCCAAATCCTCTGGCCCCTAGTCCTCTGATCCTCCATCCCTGGACACCCACATCCTTGGGAACGTCTCAGCTCAAAGCCCCCTTTTTCCAAGAAACCATGTGTATTCCCCCGCTTGTTAGCGTCCACCCCACCCCCATAAGTGTGTGTTTATTTTGTATCCATCCCGTATTTGACTATAAACAAGTTGTACAAACAAGTCGAATGCAAACATCTTGAGGCAGGGGCTGGTTTGCTTTTGTGTGGTACCCTCAGCACCTTGCAGAGTGCCTGGCATATAGTGAGGTATGGAATAATATTTGCTTGATTGTCAAGCACCTATTATGTGCATTGTGCAAGGGGCTGAGGATACAAAGGTGAAAGTGAACCAGCCCCTGCCTTCAAAGAGTTGATATTCTGCTGGAGGGTAGATAAAAAAATAAATGCCCAGTGATTTTCAGAGGATGCTAACAACTCCCAGGATTTAGAAATGAGCTCAGGACTCCAAAAGGTGGTGAGGAGGGACAGAATTCCTGACATGGAGGGCAACCTATACAAGCACATGGAGGTGGGAAATGGAATGGTGTGTACTGAGAGTGAATGAATGAAAAGCATTTATTAAATGCTTTCTATAGGTCTACAAATGCAAGCAAGCAAGATGGTTCCTGAATGGCAAATATGCCAGGTGTAATAAACCTGGGAAGGTAAACTGAATCAGATTGTAAAAGGCTTTAAATGCCAAATAGAGGTGTGTATGTATGTGAGGGCAGGCACAGGCCCTGTCCAAGGTCATTGGCTCCCCCATTAGACCTGGGACCATGTCTATCTATCCCAGTCAGACAAATTCTCGTCTCTACCTCAGACGTTCAGACCCCTAGACTTGGGTTCCAATTTCTCCCCCTCAGACGTGGTCAAGGAAATGAAATGGAAAAGAAAGCATTGTATGTGTATGCATATATGTATACATACATACGTATACGTACATATGTATGCGTATGCATATATGTATACATACATGTATATGTGTATATATATATGTGTGTGTATTCCTAGAGAGAATAGGGATCCAATGAAGTTTCTTGATCTGGGCTGTGAAATGATCAGATTTGTGATTTAGGAAGATCGCTTTGACAGCTGAGTGGAGGATGATTTAAAGAGAGAGATACTGAAGACAGGGAAGCCAGTTAGGAGGACTTTGCAGTCACTCAGGCCAGAGGTGATGGTGGTCTGGATTATGGTGGTTGTGGTATGAGTTAAAAGAAGGGCTCTGATAGGGGAGACTTTGCAGGGGTGGGATCCACAAGACAACTGATTGAATATGAGAGAAGAGTGAAAGAGAGAGAGTGTGGAGGACCTCTCTGAGGTCACTGTCATGGACGGCTGGAAGGATGGGGGTGTCTTTGAAAGTTGGAAGGAGGGTTGGGTTTAGGGGAAAATAATGAATTCCATTTGGACATGATGAGTTCAGAGAGGTCAATCTACGTCAGTGGAGCTGTGCAGCAGTTAGAGGTATGGGACTGGAGTTCAAGAAAGTTGTTGGATGAATGTGAGAGACCTGCATAGGGATGATAACTGAGTCTATGGGAGCTGAAAAGATCCCAGGGAGAGTGTAGAAAGATGCCCAAGACAAAGGTCTAGGGATACACCCACCATTAGGTTGTGGGGCGTGGATGGTGATCTTGCAAGGGAGACTGAGAAGGATTGGCTAGAGAGGGAGGAGGAGAACTATGATAGAAGCCATGAAAGGCTGGGGAGGAGAGAGTATATATGGAAAGAGGAGCTGGTTAACAGTGTTAAATGTTTCTGAAAGGTCAACAAATTCTTGCTGATTAATTGATCATCATTCCACCTATCCCTCAGTCCTCTTGACTATTCTTTATCTGATCTCCCCATTCCCACATGGACACTGCATTCTCAAATTCCCTATACTCTGAACTTCCACCTCTGACTCTCCTTTCCCAGATTTCCCAGCTCCCTATTTCCTCCTCCTTCACTCATTTGATTTCTTCCAGTGACCCTCCCCCCCCTTTCCTCTTCTGCCTTTCTTTTCCATTTCATTTCCTTGACCGCGTCTGAGGGGGAGAAATTGGAACCCAAGTCTAGGGGTCTGAATGTCTGAGGTAGAAACAAGAATTTGTCTGACTGGGATAGATAGACATGGTCCCAGGTCTAATGGGGGAGCCAATGACCTTGGACAGGGCCTGTGCCTGCCCTCAGTGGCTGAAACTGTTCAGGTTTCCAGCAGATGCTTTCTGGACTCCTTCCTAATTGTATCTAATGAGAAAATGCATCTAAAATTAACTCAGGCCTGGGGGCAGCTCCTTTCCCATGACTAGAGGAGATGAGAGAGAGAGAGAGAGAGAAAGAGAGAGAGAGAGAGAGAGAGAGAGAGAGAGAGAGAGAGAGAGAGAGAGAGAGAGAGAGAGAAAGCTGACAGCTATGGGAGAGACAGAGAGAATCTGAGACAAAGCTTCAAAGCCATGGGGTGGGGAAGAAAGGATCAGGGACTAGTGTTTTTTCCATTGATTAGAGAGACAATCACAGAGTTATGGGAGAGACAGAAGCCAAGCCTAGAGGCTTCTGACACAGAGGATAGCTATAAACTTGCAAGAATGGCAGGCACTTCAAAGAACATTTAAATAGTATGAATCCCCTCTCTGACATTCTTGATAAATGGTCATCTAGCCATTACTTAAGCAACAGCAAACCCAGGACCTTCTGACACATTCCCTTTCCCTATTGGATTTCTTTAGTTGTCAGAGAATTTACTGTCTAAATCCAGTCTAAATCATCCTCTTTCCCCAAATGCTCCTGATTCTGTCCTCTGGGCCCAAGCAGAACAAGGCTAATCATTTTGCATGGGACGGTCAGGTAATCAGTCAGCTATCAGGTTTTCTGTTCTCCAAGCTGACGATCACTACTTTCTTTTTGAATTAGTTTATTTTTGATTCTAAACTTAAATGCAAAAAATTAGTATTTCCATACACACAGCAGAACACAACATGAGAATTGTATATGAAGCCATTCTATTTCATAATGCTCGATTTTTATAAAAAGGATATAATAAATTCTAAATGTCACTTTCAAAGCTGTCCCAATTATCTGTGCTTCTTTCTCAACTTCTATTCTCTTTTGTGCATTAAAAATATTTCAATGGTGCTCTTTTTTCTCATCACTTTTGCTATTGTCCCCCCAATACCCCTTCTGCTAAAAACTGAGAGAAGGGGGTGGGGAAAGCCCTGTTTACAAATAAGCATAGTCAAGTAAAGCAAATCCATACCAGCCATCCATGCCTTTCGGTCAGGAGGCAGTGACAAGCTTCATCAGAGGCCTTCTATCATCACTTTTGTTAACCACTTCTCATATGGCATGAGCTCAAAACCCAAGTCACTTCATCTCCATGGGCTTCAGTTTCTTTAACTGTAAAATGAGACTGTGGTCTCAAAGATCCCTTCTGGCTCTAAATATATGATGCTATGGTCTTATTCACCACCACGGTCATCCTCCTCTGCCTGTTCTCCAGTTTGTCAGCAGCCTTTATAAAATATGGCTCCAGAACTAGACACAAAAATGCTGATGGGGTCTAAGGAGGGCCAAGCTGAAGGGGGCTGTGAGGGATAAATAATGATAACAACAAGCTGAAATTTATGTAGCTCCTAAAAGGTTGCAAAGGTTGCTTTGCTCTGGGACTACTTTCCCAACTACCCCCCACAAGGGCAGGCCACAATCTTAAAAGGCAGACATTAGTCTTGCTCAGGGTTCTTGGAGTAACCTTGAGGGGCTAAGCTTTTAAATATCATTCCTAAGCCCCTACTAGGGTTCTTTCCATTGCTTATCAGCCAGACTGCATGAACTTAGGAAGGGTATTTACTAAGCAGGTATAGCAAGGACAGTTATTACGGAAACATCCACCACCCCCATCTTCCCCCAAACCAGAGAAATGCCTTCCTTTTGCACACACAAAGTCCCTAGTGAGAGTGGGCCCAAAATGAGAGCACATGTGGGGTCAAAGGGTAAATTGACAGCTCTTGGTTACTGGAAGTCTTTTTTTTCCCTTTCTTCCATCTTCATGAAAATCCCCCTTGGGTATGATTCTCTGCTGGGCTCTGGGGGGCCATATCTGTGTAGAGTCCTGAAAATTGCCTTTCCTCCATGGGTCTAGGTGTTTCTCAGCTCTCAATGTGAATGTCGCCATCCACTGTTGCTCTGGGTGGGTGGTTGGGGGGAGGTAGAGTGGGGAGAATTCCTTCTTAGGAGTTCTTTGCTGCCAGATTTGACTACCATTTGCCTGACTGCCTCTGAACTAGCTTGCTGTTTTTAGACATAGCCCCCATGAGGCATGACTGATTCTCTGCAGCCAATCTCAAGATGTTTCCTCCCTCTCAAGATGCTTTCTTTAAGTCCTAACTAAAATCCCATCTTTTATTGGAAGCCTTCCCTAATCCCTCTAAATTACAGTTGTTGTTCAGTCATTTCAGCCCTGTCTGACTCCTTGGGACCCCCATCTGAGGTTTCCTTGGCAAAGATACTGGAGTGGTTTGCCATTTCCTTCTCCAGCTCATTTGACAGATGAGGAAACTGAGGCAAATGGGGCAAAGTGACTGACCCAGGATCACACAGCTAGTAAGTGTCTGAGCTGAGACTTGAACTCAGGTCTTCCTGCCTTCAGGCTGCCTTCAGGCTCAGCACTCTATCCACTGCTCCACTTAGCTGCCCACTAAATTCTAGTGCCTTCCCTCCATTACTTAATTCCTATTTATCCTGTACATGGCTTAATTTATATATATTTGTTTTCCTGTTGTCTCCCCTATTAGACTGCAAGCTCCTTAAGGGTAGGGACTGTCCTTTGCATCTTATCGTAGCACAACCCAGCTTAGCATAGTGCCTGGCACACAGTAGGCACTTAATAAATGTTGATTGGATTTATTAGATTGGTTAGAGACCTGGTCACACCTGGCTTACTTTTTTATTTAATTTATTGATTAAGCAGAGAGCTCTGAGTCTTCTGTGATAAATCAGGGTTGGTGAGGTAGACAGATATTTTCTCAACAAACAACAGAGTCTAGTGAGGACTGGTTTCCCACCTCCCAAATATAACTTGGTAGGTCTTGGCAGCTCAACTCAATGACTCCTTACCAAGAAGACTGGTGAGGTCTAGCAAAGTCAATGGTAAGGTCTAATAACTCATTCTTAAATCTAACCTTAGTAGCTAAGAAGACAGAACTTTGCACTACTAGGTACAGCCCTAGGGTCCCCCAGCTCTAACCTAGCCTAAAGAATGAGGCCTGTGAAGCCTGCTCCAGACTCCGGGTCCCATGTTTTCATGACTCCCCCCAGCCTCTAAGGACTTCAGGACATCTGTAAACTAGCAGCTCCTGTGTGGGGCTCCAGCAAAGAACAAGATTCTCCTTTCTTATGAGTGGAATGGGAGAAAGAGGAGAAACGGAAGGGGGAGGGGGAATTGCATTCTGAGCCTTCCTCTGTTTGGCCCATCACGTCACTTCCCCAGGGCCCAAGCCACAGGTTCTTCCTTTTTTTTTCTTCTGGAAAGTGCAGTCTCCCAACCAACAGATAAGCTCACAGACATCATAGGACTGACTCTGGGTTCCTGAGGGGGTCAAAGATTAGGGCTGGGAGCCTGAAGAACTCCCCCTCACCCCATTTCCTAACCTTTCTCAGGCAGAGAAGAAGCTGGTCTCCCTTCCCAGCCCAGACCCCATCACCAACACCCAGCGGTCACCACAGCTTTCTGCTGGTTGGTCCCAAGGGTTCCACAGAAGACTACCACAGAGCCCCTGTATCTAGGACCACCTTGGGTGTCTCTCTTGTCTTTTCCCTCTTTCTCTGTTCATATTTCACATGTGTCTTCCTCTATCTGTCCTTCTCAGGACCAGCATGTTGCTGCTGCTGCTGGGGTGGGAGGCAGCAGGACAGGATTAGTAAATTGAGAGTGTCACAATTAGGCCTTTAGGCTCAAAATCCGAACATCTGCACTGGTAGCTAACTGAAGGCCTGTGGGCTAGGGGTCTGATGCCTGGGGCCTTGCTTGATGGGATGGGAACTTACGGAAACCATCAAGGCTCCGGGCCTTGATGAGGTGGGAACTTGGGGGGACTTGATGCCTGGGTCCTTGATAGGATGGGAACTTGGGGGGACCTGATGCCTGGGTCCTTGGTGGGGTGGGAACTTGGGGGACCTGAAGTCTGGGTCCCCCTGTGTCGTAACTTTCCCTTCCCCCTTCTCCCCGCCTCCTACTTCCTCTCAGCTCAGGCGCTCTGCCACACCCTGACTGGCCTTTCAGACCCCAGTCTCCCGGTTCCCTTGGCCCAGCCATGGGGAAAGGCAGAGCTCCCACCCTTGGCCTGGCTCTAGTCCTGGCCCTGTTCCTGACCCCAGGGGGTGAGTCAGGGTTGCTTTGGGCCCTGGACAGGAAAATCTCCATAATCTCTGGACCCAGAGCCTGGGAAGATGCATAATGGGGAGGGGATATCTGGTGGGAAGAATTGGGGGGGTACTATCTGTATATCCTGGGGAGATTCAAAGGCCTTAGGATCTCAGACCTCCTAATACCCAGGTGTTAAAGCTCTTTAGTTTCTAGGCATTGGGGTCCACAAGGTTGAGACAGAGAGGGATATTTTGAGGGGACTGAGGAGAGAAAGGGTTGAAATATTTTCCTCATAGGCTTAGTGGCCCTGGGTGGGTCAGGGAGAAGGTCGGGATGGGTCAGATTGAACAACCGAAGTCTCCCCTGCTATGTTCTGTCTTTTGCTGAGGCTTGACCCCTCTGGGGCTGGGCATCCGGGGTCCCTGGGCTAGGGTAGTTCAACCCCCAGTGATTGAAAGTTTACTTTTTCTGCCCTCCCCCCCATCAGGTTTCAACCCAGTCTGGGCCCAAAATGGTAGGAGCTTGAATCCCCTGGCCTGCTTTACCCAGCACTCCTTCTCTCCTCTGTCATCTAGGGCCCAGATCTGCCACTGAGGACCCCAGACCCTTCCCTGCTGACTCCCTAAGATCTCTCCCCTGCTGACTGCCCCAGTCCTTCCCACTGACCCCCACGCCCCCCTGTTGACTCCCTAGCACACTTCCCAAGACTCATCTTTGACCCCTAGGACCCTTCACCCATCCCCTTCCAGAAAGTCTACTCTTACTATCCCTTGAAAAATCCTTCAGCTCCTCCCAGTGACCTCTTCAGACTGTTCCCACTGGCCCTGGCCTATCTCTTCACTGATCCCAGGATTCCTGTGTTTTCTTTAGAATCTAGTCCCTGCACAAGTGTGGGCCCAGGGGTCCTGGCTGGGATCGTGCTTGGAGATCTCGTTCTGACCATTCTCATAGCCCTGGCTGTTTACTATCTGGGTCGCCTTGTGCCTCCAGGTCGGAATGCCCCAGAGGGTGAGGGATTGAATTGGGGGACTGGTGACTAACCAGTGTGACAGGGAGGGAGTGACTTGTAGATGGGACTGGTAAGAAGAGTGACCAATGAGATTAGACAGACCAGGGCAGGAAGGAGTGGGGACTCGGGCATTGGGACTGACCAGGGAAGCGAAAGCCTTGACTGGGGAGAGACCAGTGACTGGGGAAGTGAATGGTGGATGGGGAGGAGCTGGGTGACTGGACCCAGGGTCCAGAGCCCCGATGGCCTCATGGTTTCTTCCTTCATTCCTTCTGCACACACCCAGCTTCCAAGAAACAGAGAATGACAGAGACAGAGTCCCCCTATCAGGTAAGAGAAATCCTCCTTATCCCCTAGCTCTTCCCAGAACCTCCCCTGGAGCCTCCTATCTATGTTCTGCTAAAACTCTTTCTCTTAAGCCAGAACCCAAAGGTCCATCCAATCACAAGTGGGCCATCTCCAGGCCTAGGGCTGATTTTAATTCAGGAAGAATCAGATGAAGGAAAGGCTTTGACTAAGGGAAGCCATTTGATAGCAGAGTACAGTGGCTACCAAGCCGACTCAATCCCACCCAGATGGAGGGGTGTGGGAGGCTGGGGGGCAGGAGAGGCTCACTGATGAGATCCCTGAGACTTCCTTTACCCAAATCTGGGGAGAGCTGGTTCTCAGAGTCCATGCTGCCAATCCCTGGACACCTTAGCCCCTGGGACACAGCCAACTGAGGAGTGGGGGCATTGTCCTCACTCCCCCAGGGTCCCCTAGGTAGTGTCTCCAACAGCTCCCCTTCATGTCACCCTTTGACTAAGTCCACTTGATGCCCACCCAGGAGCTCCAGGGCCATAGAGCAGACGTCTACAGTGACCTCACTCCCCAACAAGGCTTCTACAGATGAATCATGGCTCAACCCTGAAGATGGCCAGTGTGGGAAGCTCACAGCCTCTGACCCAAGAACCCCAGACCCACTAACCCCTTGCTGCTCTCTTCTCTTGGCCCTTCTCTGACCCTAGGGACCTTCTTTTCCACTCCTATCATTCTTCTCACAATAAACATGGAGCAGAGACCTTATTTGTGCTGAACTTTTGGGTTCCAGGAGGTAAAGGGCAGGGGGCAGAGGAAGGCTGGACTGTGAAGGTGCCAGGGTCCCAAGGGACTGGGTTGTGGGGACTCCTGGTTCCTGAAGGTGATCAGGGACCAGGAATATCTACCTCTTCAGGCATGGGAACCAGGGATCCTTGATCCTGGAGAGTTTGAAAACTGGGTACACCAGATCCTTGCTTATGAGATTGTGGAAACCACAAGATCCTAAGTTATTAAGTTACAGATATACCTGAGCCTCAAGAGAGTGACTTATGGGGACATTTGGGTTCTGGGGATGTCTGGGTTCCAGACCGAACTATGAGTGATATCAAGATTTCTAGTGAAAGACTAAAATCAATGTCTTGGAGATAAGAATTAATTCCTTTATTTCCAGAGTGAAGGAGGAATGTATGATGTAGGTGGTACAAGGGGTGTTATCTTTGGTTGGATGGGGATGCCAGGATCCTCTGAAGGGGATATGAGGCAGGCCGTGCCATGGGGCTCAGCCTCTCCCAGGCATGTTTATGTAGATTCTGCTCTTCTCTGGGGAGAAAGGACAACAATCAGGGTGAGCCCAGGAACCCATCTCCACGCCCTCTCCACCAGGAGGCCCTTCCTACCCATTCTCCCTCCTCTCACAGGGATGCAAGCCTTCCATCTTTCCTCGGCTTCTTACCTGGTTTCCGGGAGGCCCCTCGGGGCCGAGCACAGGCAAATACAGCGCCCACAATGAGCAGAGTCATCAGCGCATCAGCTGCTATTAGTCCCACGAGGAGGGGCAGGGGCAAGGGCAGGGGCAAGAGTCCACAGTTAGGGTCCTGGACTGGGGGATCAGCTGAGGCAGAGACACAGTCAGGGATAGAGATGAGGGGAGTTGGAGAGAAATAGAGGTACCTGAAAGCTGGGAGGGCGGCCCACCCCCACCCCAGAGGTGGAGAGACTGGGAGAGAGGGGCCCTGGGGCTGCCTGGGTCCTTCCTTCTCACCTGGAGTCGTCTGGGCTGCAGCCACTTGAAGGAAAGGAGGAGAGAGTGTCAGGGTGGGCAGGTCCGGGACTCAGAAACCCAGACGCAAACAGAGAGAAGGACAATCTTAGATCTTAAACTGAAAGGGAGGCCAGCTAGTCCAACCTCTTCATCTGACCCATAAGAAGACTGAGGCTTAAAGAATTTCAAAGAATTGGCCGAGGTCACACGGTGTCAGCTGAAATTTGTACCCCCTCTTCCTGACTTTGAGTTGTCATTCCTTCAGGCATGTCTGACTCTTCCTGACCCCATGGACCACGCCTCACCAGGCCCTTCTATCCTGCACTATCTCCCAAAGTCTGGCCAAGCTCAGGTTCATTGCTTCCATGACACCATCTACCCATCCCATCCCCAGCAGTCCCCTTCTCCTTTGCCTTCCATCTTTCCCAACATCCGGGTCTTTTCCAATGAGTCTCATCTTCTCATCAGGCCAACGTATTTCAGCTTTGGCTTCAGTATTTGACCTTCCAGAGCAACGTTACCATCATGAACCCCAGCCTTTTACAAAGAAAGAATCTAGAATGCTGGGACTAAGTTCAGCTTCTACTGTCCCATGAATTCCAGAATCGGAGAATAGGAGGGACCTCGGCAGCCAATGGGCTGCAAGTCTCAGAGAAGAGAGAGGAGGGATTCAGAGGGAGAGAGAAGGAAGAGAGGGGAGAGGGAGGCAAGGAGAGAGAGAAGAGGGAGAGAGAGGAGACAGAGAAGGATAGAGAGAGGAGGGAAAGGAGAGACCCTAAGGTAGAGAGATGGAGAGAGAGAAGGAGAAAGAGAAGGAAAGAGAGAGAGGAGAAAGAGGAGAGACCCAGAGGAAGAGAGATAGAGAGAGAGATGAAGGAGAGAGAAAGGAGAGGGAGGGCAGGGAAAGAGAAGAGGGAGAGAGATGGAGAAAGATAAGGAGAGAGAGAGAGAGAGAGAGAGAGAGAGAGAGGAAGGAGAGAAAGGAAGGAGAAAGAGAGAAGAGGGAAAGAGAGGGGGGACCCAGAGGGACGGAGTTGGAAAGAGGGAAGGAGAGAGAAGTCGGAAGAGGGATAGACAGGGGTGAGGGAGCTGGTGAGAGGGAGAGAGAGAAACCAAGAGCCACAGAGAGGACTCTATTGTTGCATTCGATTACCATTGAGTTCCTATACTGTCTGCAGGGCTCTATGGTAGGGTTACAAAAGTCCTTCTGACTTACAGCCTGCTCTCAAAGAGCTTACAGTCTAACAAGGTTGGGGATAAGGGAGAAGAAATGTATACAAATACAGATGATACAAAAGAGAATGACGTAAAGGCGCAGGGAAAGCCAAATAGAAAGCACAGAGAGGTTCACGAGCAGCCACCAACAGAATGGTCAGAATGATCAACATGGAGCCAGGAAGACAGATACCTGGGTCCAAGTCCGGCCTCAGGTGCTTACTAGCTAAGTGACCCTAGGCAAGTCACTCCTGTCTCAGCCTCCTTATCTGTAGAATGCGGATGAGAATATCTCCTACTTCTCAGGGCTATCTTGAGGACGATATTTGTGAAGTGCTTCGGAAGCCTTAGAGCACTATGGATGTTAGCCATTCTCGGAGCCTAGAAGAGCTAGAAGGAATCTCAGAGTCCAGACTCCTTATTTCCCTAATGAGGAAATTTATGCCCAGAGAGGTTAAGTGATTTATTTCAGCTATGCAGCTAATACGTGGCCGAGGCAGGATTTTAAGCGCCACTCTATGGATTTCATCCCTTGAGGGGATGATCACGTTGGGGCAGGGGGAAGGCAGAGAGAAGGGAAAGTTGTTTAAGCTGGGATTTAACACTACTGGTGAACAGTGGAGGAAGTCAGCACATGCGCCAGGGTTTGGCTGGACCTATGAGGCTTGGAACCAGCCTGTGGGAGACCTTGAATGCCAGCTTCTAATGTGAGTCCTTAGAGAGCCTGGGAAGACTTTTGAGCAGAAGATCTATTCATCAGACAGGTTATTGAGACATATGGGACTCATTGGAGAAAGGGACGAAGGGAGAAGGAAAGACTAGTCTAGGACTTGCTGAAGTAAGGGGGAGGTGAGAAATGATGAAGACGTAGAAAGGAAGCCTCACAGGATCATAAATTTAGGGCTAAGGGAAGCCTCAGAAGCCAACCCTCTCATTTTAAAAATGAAGGCACAGGCTCAGCAGGGGATTTGCCTTGCCACACAGTATGTGGGACATGTGAACCCCTGTGAATCCAAAGCCAGTGTCCTCCGGTCCCCACCCCACTGTCCAAGGAAAAGGACCTGTCTGTACAAAAGTATTTCTAGCAGCTCTTTTTGTGTTGGCAAAGAATTGGAAAGTGAGGGGGCACCCATCAACAGGGTAATGGCTCAACGAGTTGTGGCATATGATTGTGATGGAATACTACTGTGCTATAAGAAATGACGAGGGGGTGGTAATTGATTGAATAAGACATGAACAAAATGGAAAAAACCAAAGGATTCAAACATGGCAGGGCAAGGTGAGTGTGATGCTGCCGTAGACAAAATGAAATAAGAAGGCATGGGTTTGGGCAGGCCGATTGGGGAGGATGGGTAGGCAAAAGACCCATAATTGGTGTTTTGAATATCATCAACGGAGAGAAAGGGCAGCTGGGTGGTGCAGTGGATATAGTCCCAGGCACGGAGTCAGGAATATCTGAGTTCAAATCTGGCCTCAGACACTTACCAGCTGTGTGACCCTAGGCAAGTCACTTAACCCTGCTTGCCTCAGTTTCCTCATCTGTGAAATGAGCTGGAGAAGGAAATTACAAACTGCTCCTGTATTTTTGTGAAGAAAACCCCAAATGGGTTCATAAAGAGTCGGACACAACTGAACAATGACTGAACACCTACAAAAACAGTGAGAAGGGGGAAGGAGAAAGAGAAAGAGAGAAAGGAGAGGGTCAAAAGGAGGGAAAGAGATGGAAGTGGTGGTGAGAGAGAAGGGAACAGAGACAGAGATAGAGTAAGAGACATTGAGAAGAGTGTTGAGAAAGAGACAGAGAACTGGAGAAAGAAAGTCTCAGAGACATTACCCCCATCCCAGAGAGGGAGACAAGAATGGACTGAAAGCAAGGCCCTCAGCCCCAGCCCCAGCGCCAGCCCCAGCCCCAGGCTTCACTTTGGCTTGAATTGGGAGGGAAGGGGAAAGGACCACTGACCTGTGAGCAAGACCAAGAGCAGATTGGGTACCTGGGGACTCATGCTAACAGGTTGAGATTAGAGTTAGGCTCTAGGGGCTCTGGGATCCCAGAAGAGGAGGCAGGAGCAACGGGTGTGGCAGCTAAGAAAGAAGATGGCCTAGGGCAGCAGCCCAGCTTCCTGCCCCCCCCTGCAAAGCGGGGGCGGGAGGTCTAGGGGCAGGAAAAGGGCGGGGAAATAAAGGGGGTCAAGAAGCTCAGGAGGCTCCCTGGGCCACAGGAGGGCGCCTGGGAGCCAGCTTGGAGGGTTCAGAAGCCTGTGTTCAGTAGGGAGGCGGTAATAACTAAGGGATAGGACTCAGGTGTCCCAGAAAGAAAGGTACTGGGAAACAAGACAAACGTGTGTCTGACAGGGTAGGGGCTGGGAAACAGGACACACACTGGATTTCACAAAGAAGGGATTGAGAGACAAGATACCCAGGTCCCCAGAAAAGTTTCAAGGAAGGCTGCCTACATCTCCTGAGGGAACGGGGCTGAGAGGCAGGATGCTTGTCCCCAGAAGGCTGGAGTTCAGGGTGCTTGGAGCTCCAGATAGATAATTTGACTAGTAAGTAGTTGTCACACCCGTGGAGTGGGAGGAGAGTATTGTCAACAGCCCTTTCCTAGAGACATAAACCACTTCTAGGGAAACTGAGGCCAGGAGCAATGGTGGAGGCAGAGGCAGATTTAGAACTAAACAAACTAAGCCCAAAGGTGGATAAAATTGTGCATACCCTTTGACCCAGCAATAACACTATTAGGTCCATACCCCAAAGCAATTTAAAAAAAAAAGGAAAAGAACCTATCTGTACAAAAGTATTTATAGCAGCTCTTTTTGTAGGGGCAAAGAATTGGAAAGTGAGGGGATGCCCATCAATAGGGGAATGGCTAAACAAGTTGTGGCATATGATTGTGATGGAATACTACTGTGCTATAAGAAATGACGACGGGTTGTTTCAGAAAAAAACATGGCAAGACCTACAGTAACTGATGCAAAGCAGAGTGAGAAGAACCTGGATATCCTCATGCACAGTAACTGCTATGCTGTAATGCTGATCAACTGTTAAAGACATGGCTACTCTGATCGACACAATGATCCAAGACAATTCCAAAGGATTCATGATGAAAAAATGCTCTCCATCTCCAGAAAGAACTGCTGAACTCTGGGCACAATTGACATACATTTTTCTGGCTTTGTTTTTCTTGCCTTTGGGGAGGGGGCAATGTGGCTAATATGGAAATATGGTTTGCATGATTTCACATGTATCATCGATCTCATTCGCTTGACTTCTCAGTGGTTGGGGGAGGGAGACAATTTGGAAGTCAAAATTGAATAAGAAAAGAACGTTAGAAATAATGAAATTGAAAATGTAATTGGATGATTTAAAAAAATAAGAATAAAGCTATAATAGAACTATCCCAAAAGGGAGGTGCTGGAAAGGCGGGCTCGCACCTTTGTCTCCCTAGGTCCACCCCTAGCCTGGCACACAACAGACTCTACATGTGTTCATTGAGAGGGGAAAGCCTGGAGCGAGGTAGCAAAGTCCACAGACGCTTCCAGAAAAGGCCCGACGATCACTTGTCTGAATGTCAGTTACGGAGGGGATTCTTGCAAGGTCAGAGATAGGCTGCAGTGTGGATGCCTCTAAAACCCCTGCATGCTCTGTCTTTCCGTGATTCTGTAAACCCCGGGGCCACCCCCAGGGCGGGGCGAAGGCGGGACTGGGCCAGGATTTAAAGCGCCGGCGCGAGCCAGGTCGAGACTAGGGGAACAGCTCCGGCTCCCCGGACAGAGAAGACGCTGGCGCAGCGCCGAGGCAGGGGTGGCCCGGGCGCCCCGCCACCCGCGCCCCGGAATTCTAAAGGTAATCCCAGGGCGTGGATGCTTGGGACTGTGACAGGGCTGGGAAGTAGGGGGCAGGGATGGGAACCAGATGTCTGGGTATCCGAGGGGGTGTGTGTGAAGAATGGAATGTCAGAGGCCAGAGTGTGTTGCCTTCCGATCCGAGGAATCGGGGGAGGGTAGCGGAGAAGAGAGAAAATCTGTCTGCTGGGGGCCTCTGAGCCCTTGTAGAATAGTCAGGTCAACAAGCATTTTGTCCAGACATCTGGACTCCAGAATCTAGGATGGTCAAACGGAGATTTAGCTGAGGATTAAGGCTTTCTGCGCCCCAATGGTCCTAGCTGAGCTGAGAGAGAAACGAGTTTTTTGAGGTTCAGAGCTGGAGAAAGGAGCAGGGACCTGGAATCCTGAGCCCTGGAAAAATAGAACAGAAGGTGGGGAAGGTGGTGGCATGACTTCTGAATTCTGGAGTGTCCGAGCTGTGGGGTTTGGGATTCCTGGGTTCTGGAAAGGAAAGAATGATAAGTTAGACTGCAGTAGAGGAAGATCAGAACCGGGCACATCTATACTTTTGGGTCCCGATGGCTCAGAGCTGAGGGGCATGGGACTCCTTGGTTCTGAAGGGTCAGGATGGAAGGTATTATGAACTCCCGGATACTGGAGTCAGTGCCAGGAGCAGGAGAAGGGCATTGCTGGATCTGGGACAGTCAGAGTTGACAGAGAGGCGGGAAATTCTCCCGGGTCTCAGAGGGTCAGAATGGGGGAGGGGGGAGGGCTCAGACTCCTAGATTCCCCCGGTCCCGGGATAGGGCGTGCCAGGGACCCCCTGGCCCTGGGAGTTCCCCCGCCCTTCTCTAGGGACCTGGGGCGGAACAGGGATTCCCCTTACGCGGGGATTCCGAGGTTACTGCGCTTGGTTGCCTTCTCCGCCCCGCCCCTTCTTTTTGGGCTGGACACCTGGGTCCCTGGGGAGGGCCGGTGGCAGATGGAAGATTCCCCTGCGCAAGGGTGACGATAGAGTGACATCATCGCGTTCTTTCCGGACTCCTTTCCGAAACCGCCCGCCTCCACTTTAACCCTTTCTCAGCCCGACCCCAAGGAGTTGGAGGGGAGTGAGGTTTGGGGCACCTGTATCTTTCGGTACTGGGGGAAGAGCTGAGTTCCTGGCTGCTTGGGTCCTTTGAGGGGCAGGGGCTGGATACCTAAGTATCCGAGGGACAGGGACTGCCTCATTCATAGATTCTCAGAACTGGAAGGGCGCTTAGAGAACACCCAGTGTCACCCTCTTAATTTGAGAATCTCAGACCTAGAACCCGGGAATCCTGACCTCCAGCCCCAGGCCCTTTTCATATAGTCAGTCGCTCAGAGGGCGGGGACCCTTTCATCTTGGTCTCGGCATCCTCCGCGCCAAGTATTATGCCAGGCACATAAACTAGTAAACGCTTGTGGAATTGATCCGAATCGAGTGGCAGGAGGGGCTGAGAGATTGGGAAGGCTCTAGGGTGTCGAAGCTACTCAGGGTCCAAGAGCTTCAGTCCTTGAGTTGGGGATGGGGGCTGCTGAGGCTTCGGGAAAAGGGGCCTCTAGATGCACAGAAGCAGATCCTGAGTCCCCGAGGAGGAGGCTAGAGGGGATTACGCTCGGGTGCCACCCGAGTTTGGATCTCCGAGAACGGACTACTAGAGGGGGCGGCGGGACGTGAGCAGAAGTCAGGGTCCACGGGGCCGGGAACTGGAGCGGGGTGTGGGTGGGACAGATCGTCGGATCCCCCGGGGGAGAGACGCTCCGGGGCACTGGATAAGGGTTGGACCGCCTCCCCGGTTTCCAAGACGTGTGGAGAGAGAGGTGGGGTCAGGAGGAAACTTCAGCGGGGGTGGGTGGGAGAAGAGCCCCCACGTGGGAAACACTGCCTCGATTTTCCCGTGAGAGAGCCAGGGAAGAAGGTGGGAGGGGCCCTTCCATGACCCTTGGGCTCTTCCTTCCCGCCCTCCCCCACCTCCACAGTGAGCCGGGGTGAGCGCAGCCACTGCCCATCCCAGACTGTGAAGAAACTGCTGGAGGCTCAGAGGCGGCGGAGGCAATCTGGCAACAGCTACCAGCCTCAGGTAAGGTGAAGGAGCCCCAAACTACATCTCCCAGCAAGCCCAGCGGCCGCCCCCGCTCACTGGGGCCTGATTCGGTTCCGTGGTCTGCTGGGAGATGTAGTCTTTCATCCCTCTCAGGGCTCCTGGGGAGGATGGGGTGGGGAGGAGGGGGCCTCCAAATTGAAGCTGACCTTCACCTCTTCCCCCTCTAACCAGGGACAGGTCCCTGCGACCTCCGCAAATGAGACAGAACGAGGTGAGTCTGAAAACCAAAAATCGAGCCCACTTTCTAGTCTCCCCAACCCCGAGCATCCCGGCCCCCAGCCCGGCGGCCCCGAGTCGCCCTTTGTGCCTGACCCCTGGTACCCTGCAGGTCTTGGCCCATTCCCAGGGGCCCCAGAAGTTCAGGTGGCTGGCCTTGGGGCCCCGTCTGCTCCCCCAGCCCAGGGCTCAGGGTGGGACCTGGAAGCCCATGCCTTGTACCCCGACTGCCACTACCAATGCGCAGCCTCTGCCGAAGCCTTCTTCACCCCTGGCCTCTTCACACCCACGGAGCCTGGAGGGCTGGCTTCCTTCCCTCCCCTCCTGGAGGTGAGGCCCCCAGAGCACGGGGATGGAGGGAGAGGGATGGGGGAGGAAGCCGAAGAGGGTTTCCACAGCCCAGATGCAGACCTGCCCCTTCTCTCTTTCTCTCTCATTCCCCCTCCCCATTTTAACTCCACCCACCAATGACAAAATTAAGATACTTAGAAAAGAAAGGAGGAAATGGTGATTCACTTCGTGGAATGGATGATTCATTTTAAGGAAAGATCAATCTTTTTATAGAAGGGCCCCATCTTCCATCCATTCCGACACCCCCCATTTCCTCTTTAGACCTAGGTGTCCTAGTCCCCTCCCCCCATTTGGCTCTGGGTTACAAAGACACAGCCCCTCCTGTTCCAAAGCTTGCTTTATTCTATTCTCTTCCTGGCCTCAACTGCAGGGCCCCGTGGATGCCCCTGGACTATACGTGGAGCCGAGCCCTCCTTCAGCCGGCCCCTGGGAGGTCCCAGGGCCCCCTCAGCTCCTGGCTCCACGGGGGGCTTCACTGGATACAGCTCGGGCTGAGGTTCATGCTCTGGGGCTTCAACGGCTGCTGACTCAGGACGAGGAGGGGGACACGTAAGTTTTGTCTGGGGGGCTGGGGGAATTTGGAGGAGGCCAGGGTGGGGGTGTGACCCTCAGGTCATCATTCTCTTCTCCCCATTAGGCTCCTTCACCTGTTTGCTGCCCAAGGCCTCCGCTGGTCATCCTATGCTGCCGCAGAGGTCCTGCAGGGCTGTGGACAGCTGGACATTCGGGAACACCAAGGAAAGGTGAGGGGACGTAGTGGTAAGGGCACAGCTCGGTGGCGTGGTATGCTTCAGTCTCACATCCCAACACCCTATTCCCTGCAGACACCACTCCTGGTAGCTGCTGCAGCCAACCAGCCACTGATTGTCCAGGACCTGTTAACCCTGGGAGCTGACCCCAATGCTACTGACCACCGGGGCCGAACCATTCTCCACTTGGCTGCCACTTATGGCCTGCCTGGGGTCCTCACGGTGAGGATGGCTTCTGGGCACCTGGGGTCCTGGAGGTTGGTTTTCTGGGTCTTCAGGGGGATGAGTTGCTGGCATCCCAAGGACAGAAGCTGTGGCAAGGATACCTGGGATCCTGAGAGGGTGGGAGGCAGAGTCTCTGAGAGATCTAGAGACCCAGAGAGAGAAAAAGGGGACTGGGGGCCCAGCTCTCTGGGAACCTGACCTCCACCTTTCTCCCCAGGCTGTTTTTAACTCAGGCATTCAGGTGGACATGGAGACTAGGGACTTTGAGGGTGAGTCATATTTGGATGGGGGCTGTTGGGCAAAATAAAGTGGGGAACCTCTCAAGGACTGTCAGGACTTATGGTTCCCATGGATCCCCATCCCTCAGGCCTCACCCCTCTGCATGCTGCCGTTCTCTCCCTCAATGAGGCCATCCAGCAGCCAGCTTGTAGCACCAGGACAATGACCGTCCCAGCACGGGACAGACTGGCTTGTGTCCAGATGCTGTTACAGATGGGTGCTGACCATACCAGCCAGGTGTGCAGGGTCCCTGAGGAGGTGGGGTAGGGGGCTGAGAATACAACAAAGAGATCCAAAAGCCTGGGTTCCCAAGGTTAGAGAACTAGGTGGCCTGGCTCCCTGTGGCCCTCACTTGTCCCTTTTTCTAGGAATTCAAGAGCAGTAAGACTGTTCTGCACCTGGCTGTCCAGGGGGGCAATCTCTCCCTCGTTCAGATGTTGCTGGACCTGCCAAATGGGGATCTGAGGGCCTTTGTGAATATGAAGGTAAGACCTGGGGCCAAGACCTTGGAAGAAGGGACCAGAGATGAGAAGTGCAGATCAGAGTGTAGGTGTAGGTTGAGGGTCCAGGGAGCTTAAGTTGGGGTTTCCTATGGGAGGCATCATGAAGTCACTGAAAAACCCTGTCCTAGAGCCCAGCGGGCCCTTAGAACATCTCACAAGAGGCCTCATCGGCAGCTGGAGAGACAGAGGCCCAGTGAAGAGCCAAAGCCAGGTTACAGGGGGAGGGAGGTGGCACTGCCCAGCAAGCTGAGACCTTCCTGCTTATCTCCTTCTGCCCCTGTGTCCCCACTAGGCCCATGGGAACACAGCCTTGCACATGGCAGCTGCCTTGCCCCCAGGATTTCCACAGGAGCCCATCATTCGTGGGCTCTTGGCAGCTGGAGCTGATCCCGCCCTTCGAAATCTGGAGAATGAGCAGCCTGCACACCTGCTGGGACCTGGACCAGCCTCGGAAGCAGTAAGGGCAGTCCCCTGCCCCTCCCCTGTTTGCTTTTCCCATCTTGAACTTTACCTCTGATGGCTGCTGCCCTTCCAACCTTGACCTAGACCTCTGACCCCCTCAAGACAAAGAATGTTTACCTCTACTTGCCCATTCACCCCGACCTTGACCCAGACCTCTGACCCCTTAAGACCCAGAATGTTGACCTCTGCCTGCTGACCCACCCGATCTCTGACTTGTTTTCCCAGCTTCGGCAGCTGTTGAAGAGGAGCCGGGCCCTCCCTCTGGCCTCGTCCTCGTCCTCGTAGGACTTAAGACACGGTACCTGGACTGATTCTTCAGTCCTCATCTGTTCAACCTTCCTGTCCCTGAGGGACGACCAAATGTATGCTGATATATGCAAATCTATGATAATTTATTCGGATCCCTATCCAACCCTGCTCCCATCCCCCCATCCTGGGGAGTCTTACATTAAAACTCCCGTGGTATCCATTTACCCTTGGGGGAGGTATCGTGGAAGGGGAAGCTGGGGGAGGGGGAGCTTGTGATGATTTCTGTGAAATTGAAAGTCCCCCCCCACCCCGTACTTGTTTCTGTGAAACAGATTTAGCCCCAGACATTCCATCCAACCCTCCAACCCTTCAATTAAATTTGATTTGGACTCTATCCGGTTTTCTTCTGTCCTTGAGGTGGGGAATAATACAAGGGGATCACCTCGGTGACCTGGATTTGGGTGTCTGATTATGGGGAGGAGAGTGTGGGAGCAAGAGAGGCACAGAGACCCTCAGACACAGAACCCCATATAGTGGTATAGGCAGGGAAACTGAGGCACAGAGTAGAAAACAGCCTGATATAAGGCCACACAGCCAGTAACGGCGCTGAAATCCAGGGCTCCACATTCCAGCCCGGGGGTTGGTCCCTTCTGTTACAATGTGGGTTCAGGCGCTCTTTACAAGAATGGTGTGTTCATTGTTTCTGGCAGCTCCAGCCTCTAAGAACTTGGCTCCCCAGTGATCAGAAATGCTCAGGAGGATTCTGTGTCCCTAGGTGGCCCTCCGGAGAATGTTGGGCCCTTGCTATGTGAAAGGGCCATGCCTCAATTTCTCCTGGACAATTTCTCAACACCCCCTCCCCGCCCTCCCCGCTCAGGGCCCCCCTCACTACCACCACTGGGAGTCACTGACACTCCTGGTGCTGAATTCCCCCTTGGCCTTCCAGAACCAATGCCAATCTCTCCTCTTCTGGGAAGAACTCCACACACAAACCCGGGCATATGGGGGTGTGTGTGTGTGTGTGAGGGTGGGGTGGAGGGAACCTAAGCCAGAGCTTGGTACCCTCAGGCAGGTACCCTCCCCTCCCTGGGCCTCTCTGTAAGATGGCAGCAACTTAGCTTGTCCTTGTGTTTACTGGGGCACATTGATCCCAAGCATGCTCTCTACCCCCCCACCCCCATGTCTACACATTCGCATGGCAGCTACTGTGTGCTAGGCTTTACTGTGCTAAGAACTTTATAAATATTATCTCATCTGATAATTCCAGTCCATAATTCTCATCCCCCCCCCCCCACCAACCCCACCCAATTCGCCACCCATATCTGTCTGGCCAAGAGAGCCTGGGCTGTTGGACAGGGAAGGTTTATTGAGGCATAAGTTACACTGGGTCACAAGGTAGGAGACAGAGTGGGAGCCCTGGGGTGGAGTGGGGCAGCTTTTCTGCACCCAATTAACTTAGAAAATAAATTAGGGGAGGAGATGGGGTAACCATGGGCTTAGGGGGCCTCTAAGGTCAGAGAGCAGGAGTTTCAGGGCCCCAAGGGTCAGAGATAAGGGGTTTAAGGGTTCCTCAAAGACAGGAATTGGGGGCTTGGGGATCCTTCTGGGTCAGAGATTGGGGGGTTTGGGGTTCCCCAGAGTTAGGATTTGAGGGTTTAGGGGTTGGGGATAGGGTCTGATCACTCAGGGTCGCTCCTCCAGGAATCGATAGGTTGGGTTCTCATAACCATGTCTCTGCAGCTCTCGGAGTTGCTGCTCCTCCAAGCTCAACATTGGGTCCACCTGGGGCCAGGGATGGAATTGGGAGTCTTGAAACACCTGAACCCTGGACATCCCCAAGTAACCTGATGAACCCCCAGTGATCCATGGACTCCCACCCTAGTAATCTCCCAGGATCCCTCAAACCCTTGCTCCCCAATCCCAGGGTGGGTGGGCTCACCTCCACGACCCCATGGCTGATGGCCCCATAAGGCCGTCTCCTCCGGGCCACCAGCAGAGAGAGGACGACGACAGCAGCCACAGCCACGGCCACAACCAGGAGCCCTGCCACGGCCCCACGGGCCACACCTGTTCCCGCGCGCGTTCCTGGCTCCTGTGGGAGGAAACAGGATTACAGCCTGACCTGACCCAAAGCCAGTCCTTAACATTCAGGCAGACACGACCCCAGACCCAGTCCCCAATCTCCGACACCTAGTTCCTCTGTCCCAAGCCACACTCACCAGCTCATCTCTCTGGATCTCAGGAGAGCGGAACGGGAGACCCCGAGGGATGGAGACATTCACCTGAGGGAATGAAAATTCAGGGCCAATCCCGATCCCTTCAAAGTGGCAAGCATCTGGCCTCTGGCCCCTAGCCCCTCCTGGACACTGGGTCCATCCTCCAGACTCCTCCTCCTTCACCCACTCTGAGAACCAGGCATCCAGAACCCCACACCCCCTCGGGAACCCTCACCCAGGCCAGGAATTGGCCTAGACTCACCTTATGCTCCTGAAGTCGCTCAGCTCCATCCCCTTCTGTGGACCCTGCACCCAGGAAATCCTCACTTAGACTCCAGCTGAGCCCAGCTCCATCCCCCTGAGCCCCTCCCTTCAGACCAATTATTTCCAATAATTATTAAGGCCTTAGTGAACTTCCCCCACACCCACCCCAGTGACTCTGAGAGCCTGTCCAGAGAAGACTTCATAGTCTTCCAGTCACTCACCTTTAAGAGGCATTGTTGCACCCATATCTGCCAGGGAGCGATGGGGAGAGTGAGGGATTGGGGAGCGCGGTGGAGAAAGGCAAGAGATTAGGGAAAGAGGCAGGAAATGTCCCTTTTCCTATTGAGCCCTTGGCACAGACCCAGGTGTGGCCTCCTCCTGCCCTCCCACCCCCCTCAGTGAGGTTGTCACCTTCTTCTGCTGCAGGTGGCAGGGGGCCACCCCTATCCTCACTGCTGCCCCCTGGGGGAGGTGCCTCCAGCTCCCCAGGACCAAGATGCTCAGCTCGAAGTAGCTCTTCTGCAGGGGAGAATTAGGAAGAGACCCTGAAATTATCACACCGAGAATAGCAGTGGGGAGCGATAGGAGTCAGGATTTGGTGTTTGGGGATGGTCTGTAAGTGAAGTTTGAGGGTCAGGAGCAGGGTTACTCACGGATTTGGGGTTGAAGCTCCCGTGCCAGGTGTGGGTTCTGCTCGAGCAGCCCCAGGCTTTGATTCATGCGTTCCTCGATCACCTGGAGATGGGTCTGAACCTGGAGTTTAGAAAGAAATGAGGGACGTCAGAGGAAAGGTTCCTTGCTTTTGTCTCCACCACCAGGGAACTCCATGGCAATGATCAAAACAAAGACCAGAAACAAAAAGTGGAGAGGGGGTGTTGAACAGCCCCTGAGCAGGGCTTAGGAGCCAGAAAATGAGGGAGGGCTAGGAAGTGGGTCCCTAGCCCCTCCCTACCTGGAAGCGCATCTGCTCGGCTTTCTCAGGGTCTACAGCAGCCACATGTTGGTAGTGGCGGATGGTATGTCTTTGTTCCTTCTGCTCAGCCCTCAGGTACCGTTTCAGGGCCTGGAGCACTCGCTCTGCCTGCGGGGAAGACCCAGGTGTCCAGCCCTGCAGCCCTGTACCCTTGGAGGCTCAGGTACATGGTCCCCCGATTCCACCCCTTAAGATCAGCGGGATCACCAGCCATCAAGTCCGTAGTCCCTGCTTCTTCACAGAGCCCAAGTCTGCAGTCTCCAGCTGCATCTCTCAGAAACCCCGGAGGCCTCTCACCTGGGGCTCATCCCCCTGAAGAGCCGCGAGGAAGCCCTCCAAGGCTGCTCGCCGCTGATCATTAATGAGGGCTATGACTCGAGCAGCGTGGGTCTCCACCAGTCGTTGGCGCTCCCCAGACACCTGTTCCTCTAACGTCTGCAGGATCGACTGGAAGTGCTAGAGGGGTAGGAGGGGATTACTGAAGCCACTGGCTCATTCACTGAGGCACAGGTCCTGATGGTTATTAAAACATCTTTCATTGGACTGTGAAGAGTCAACAGTCACCAAGGTTCATTTGGAGTTATACTAAGTGGGGATTCTAGTTCACCCACTCCCAAACCAAATGTGGGAAGGTCAGAGGGGTCTCACCTCATTTAGAGCTTGTCTGTCAGCCTTAGGTAGGTTCCTGGCTTGATTGTCAGCCTCAGCCCATTCCCGCATGACCTGGGATAGGGGTGGTCACATCAGTCCCCCAAGACTACCTCCCAAGATCCCTTGGTCCTCTCCCCTAGGAACTCATCCCAGGAGTCATGGTGGGGGGAACGATCTTTTGGAGCTCATTCCAAGGTGTTATGGGCTGGGGGGAACTTGGTGTTATTTTGGAGTTTGACATTATCTTGAAACTATATTGGGGGGTCTATAGGGTTATTGGGGGGTTCCAGGACATTATCAGGGGAGGAGTCTCTGGTATTAGTGGAAATCTCTAAGGCATTAGGGTTATTACAGAACATATAGGGACCACGGTTCTGAGATGATTCATGACCCCCACTTTATTAATCTATCACATTACAAGAAATACTGAGGTTACTGGCATTTCTGGAGTTCAAAGTATTATGGAAAGAGTCAGTCTCACCTCATTGATCTGCCCCATTAAGGAAAGTAACCTAAGATTATTGGAGCAATATCCTGGGCGTCTCGAAGCTCTTGAGAGAGGCCCAGTATTTATTAAGGAGGTCTGAGGGTTATTCAGGGGGAGTGTCCTGGGCAAATGGGGTATTCCCTTGCTTGGAGGGTCTGGGGGGGTTCCAGGGGCAGCTAGGGAGTCCTGCAGGGTCCCCACCTCATTGATCTGCCGCATCCGTCTTTCCTCCAGATCCATCTTAGCCCTTAGAAAGCCTGCATGCTCACCACCCTCACCGGGCATTCCAAAGTATACATCTACACCGTCAGTAGGCCGGGCTGTTGGGCTCCCTGTGGGGTCCAGGACATGGAGTGTCAGAGTCTAAGAACAACTGTGCCACGATGCCCTCTCTTACCACTGCCCAGGCTACCCTGGGCCACCAAGGAATATTTAGTCTCCCTCTGGGAGCCTGGACCCCAGAAAATAGAGGCTTTTGTGGGTGATGCAGCTGGGACCTCCTCTTTTTCCTCTTGAGGGCTACTTTGTGCCAGCCTCGGTAAAGGAGCCATGGCTTCTGGCCAGCCTGGCTCAGACTCCAGGCATCTGGACCCCCAGGCTTTGGGGATGGGTCTCACCTTTGCTGGCCCTGGAAGGCGGTTGGGTGCTAGGGTGCTGGAGTCTTCTGGCCTCATCCTTCTCTTCTTCCTCATCCTCCCCCGGGGGCTCCACAAAATAGTCATCCACCGTTTGAGGAAATGTTTCCTCTTCCTCTTCCTCATCTCCCCCTGGGGACTGGGGCTGGGTGGGAGCATCACTGCAAAGAGGACAAGACCCCCAGATCTGGCCGTGTGACCTGCAGACATCCGAGTAATCAGTCCCTGGTTCCCAACTTTGGGACATTGGTCTTCCAGCTCTCAATTCCAACTTTCACACACCTAGGAGGCTAGCCCTCACCCTCATAGAGACCCAGGACCTCACCTATGGGGGGTCCGGGGAGATGTGGAAGCGCCTGTAGCAGGGCAGCAGACATATTCCACACCTCGAAATCGATCTGTTCCACATGGGAGGAGCATCCCTGAGCCATGAAGAACTAGGCCCTCTGAGAGGCAAGCCTGAGGAGGAAGTGATAGAGGCCCTTGGGTAGTGGGGTGGACAGAGAGTGTGGGGCAGACTGGAAAGGGAGAACAGATAGATTACTGAGTGAACTGGAATGGGAGGGATGGGAGGTTGGATGCCCAGTCTGGTGGGGTTGGAGAGATGGGAAACTAGACACTGGGATCCTGAGGGATATGGGGGATAGAAGAGTGAATACCGGGCTCTTTCTGGAAATTCTGCAGCTAGAGGCCGGGATGCCTGAGTCCGGGCTCACCTCTTGGGCCTGGTGGTGCCTGTAGGCTGAGCCTTCACACTCATCCATCCTCTCCTGGTGCAGGAACTTGCAACCCTCGGGAACCAAAAGGGCCTCACTCACAAACTCACCCGCTGTAGGAGTATGTGAGGAGATAAATGAGCCTTCCTCCTTTCCCCCTCCCCCTCCAAATAATCCCTATCCTGACGAGACCTCCCCAAACCTACTCCCCAGGTATCCGCGTCCCTGCTCCCACCATCTCAGCAACACCTGGGGTCAAGGTCCCTTTCACTCACGCAGGCAGTGATAGGGGATCACCACGTGGTGGGGACATCTGGTCCCGCGGGCGCTCCCACACCAGCGCTCGATAGGAATGGGTCGCGAGGCCTCCTCCACGCGGCCGATCTGGAGGTCGGGGTACACCTGGGGGTGGGGGAATGAGATGGGGGCTCCACGGAGAAGGCTCCTCCTTACTCCTACCCAAATCCCCTCCCAAGTGCTCTTCCTGAATCCTAAGACCTCGGCTCAGCTCCCACGTTTCTGCAAAGTATCCATCCCCAAAGGTCCCCTCCCACCCATGCCTGAACCATTCTAAGCCCCTCCCCTTTAGACCCCTGGCCCGGCCCGGCCCCCTCAGGCCCCGCCCACCTGTCTGCAATAGGCCAGCACGTGCTGCGGGTCTCGGAGGCAGCGGCGTGAGCTCTGAGGGTCAGGTTCCCAGCGGCCTGTGCGCAGGTCTCTGTGTAGGGTGAGCCGCCCGCAGAGCCCAGCCACCTGAGGGACCCCCGCGATCTGAAAAGAGCAAGAACCATGAGAGCGAAGAACCGAGAGTCTGGGTTGCCGGCTCCAGCCCACGGCCCCGCCCCCTCATGGACCCAGGAGTCTCGACCCCGACATTGGGGATATCAGACATCCAGACCCTTAGACCCCGCCCCCCCAGGACCCTGGCATCCAAGCCCCATCTCTAGTCCCCCCTCGGGGATCCAGGCCCCAGCCCCCGCTGCGGTGCAGATGGTGTTGCCAAGGCAACTGCTCCGGAGGGGATGGGGGGTGTCGCCATGGAGACTGGGTCCCAGGTGAATCGCCTGGCATCACAGGCTGGTTTCCGCGGAGACCGACCCTCCTTCCCACTGCCGCACCCTCATCCTCTCTGGTCCGCGGGGTGAGGGGCGTTGTAGACATGAGTCTTTCTCTGGTTTTGTTCACTCCCTCACCCCATGACCCCGGTGTTCGCATCCCCTAGGCCACGATGCAAGGACCCAGGAGTCTAGGCCTCCAGCCCCTACCCCACTCAAGGGCCTGAACGTCCTGATCCTACAGCCCTTGCCCCCATTAGGCACTCAAGCGTTTTTATCCTCACCAAACCTTTCGTCTCAAAGACCAGGGTCCAGCTGGCTCAGGGCCGCAGGTGTCAGGGTCCCAGCCTGCCCATCCCCTCCCAGGCGTCCAGGCCCCCAATGCATTCGGAGCCCCACCCCCCATTTCAGCCGCAGGTTCTGGGGACTGCAGAGCGAGAGTCGGGGTGGGATGTGGAGGGCTGGGGGCTCTGGGCATCTGGGTCCCCCACCTCATCCACAGCTGGGCGCATGAGTCTCACCTCCCCAGGGCTAGGCGTCCCCCTGAATGAGCTCCCGGGTGCTAGAAGCAGCAGCAGCAGCAGCAACGAAACGAGGCGGCGGCCGAGTCCACGGGCCACGGGGTTCGCTGACCCCATGTCCGGGCCGGGGCTGGGGCCCGAGCCCCCTTCTCTGTCTCCCCTGCCCGGCCCTGCAGCGAGTCCTGGGCCCGAGATCTCCTTCCTCGGCTCGGCCGGCCTTCCTCCTGGCTCAGACGAGCTAGCCCTACCCTTCCCCCAGTCTTTGGTTGGTCGCCCTCCTTTCACTCCGTCAGCCCCCTCCCCCGGGTTTCCCCGCCCTGGGCCCGCCGGTGACAGGAGCTCCCAGCACCGCCGCCGCCTCCTCCTGCTGCTGCCCCCCCAACCCCCCAGCCCCGGGCTGCGCCGGCGCCGCCAGCCCCGCCCCGGCCCCGCCTCCCTGGCCGGGACAATAGCGCGGGTGAGAGTGCTTGCCCTGCTGCACGCTCTGGGCCCTAAATCTCCTCCTAGATCTTTTGGGGACCCCGCCATGCTTGGGCGATCTAAGTAATGTTCCCAGTCCCTTGACCTTCAGGGCTGGCACCCCCTCAATGCCCTGGGCATCCCGCTTCCATGTCCAAGTTCCCACGTCCTAGATACGAGGGAGTGTCAAAATCTCAAACATTACGGCATCTCCACTCCCCACCACACCATGGGCTGCCTTGGTAGCTGAAGGTGGAGAAATAAGGGAAGGTTGCTGCATTGGGACCACTTCGGCTAATTTTCCTTTGGACCTGGAAGGTTCACAAGAACTGGGGCCAAAGGGATCTAAACCTGTGGACAAAGTCTGGCTGCAGGGTAGGTGGGGGACCCAAATGCCTAGTACCCCCAGTCCCCTCATCCCAACTCTTGCTTTTCAGACCCCAGAACCTTGGCTGAAATGGGGAGTGGGGCACTGAATGGGTTGGGAACCTGGACACTTGGGTCAGAGATGGGAAGGGGTAGGCTGGGACCTTGACACCTGTAACCCCCCAGGCATCAGGACTAGTCTTTGACTTACATTGGCCCCCTGGGCTGGTTGCTGGATGGTAAAAGATTTCTCACACATACATTTTCCTTTTTTTAATTAAACATAAATATTCAAACCCCAACACCCACCCCATATTTCCAAATTCATATTTGCCTCAGCAATGGGGTCACCCTAAGAGATGTGCCCCAAATTCCCTCCTTCCCTGCAGAAGGATGGTGTGGCCACCTTGACTCCACCATCTTAGATTCCTGATGTCAGAAGCCATCTTGGCACAGTTTCCATGAGATTGAGCATCTACCAGGCAATGGAGGAGCACCAGTTCCTGGTCCTCACACCATCATGAATCTGCTTCCTGGGCCAGGAATGACTTTTTTCCCATCCATTGATTGGAAACAATACATCTGTGTGCCCTTGATCCCATCTTTGCCACTACTCTGTATACCTCTCCTTCCAGGGAGCCCATCCCAGTCCACCTGCCACTTGGAGTTATCTTGACTAAAGTGAACTGGTAGGCATGTTTACACTTTGGCCTTTTTCATTTGCTGGGCCAGCTGTCCATCAAAGTCTTATCATCCTCCCCCCCTCCCCCCATTCCCAGACTTGGGTTGCTATCTTGAGGGGGAAATCTTCTTGGTTGCCCAATGACTGGACCAGTTTTTCATCACCCAAGAAAGGACTGGAGACTTCACAGAAGTCTCCCACTGGCTGGAATAGGGAGAACAGTCTGAGGGGCAGGTCACACATGGGTCTGAAGGCGCTGGTGGCCAGGAACAGGGAGAACAGTGTAGGAAAAGGGAGGGGGTCCAGGAGCCGGGTCAGGAGGCCCATAGGGTGTGGACTTGACATAGCTGGTGAAAGCACGGGTGTATGGAGTGGTGAGGTAACCATCCTGAGGCTTGTAGAGACCACCTAGGTCTGAGGGGAATACAGCCAGGTGAGGGGTAAGGTCATAGAATCCAGAAGGGCTGCCAGGGAAGACAGGGGAGGCTGGAGAGGAGAACAGGGCAGCTCCAGGGTCCTGGGTCACACTCACACCTCGAACTTTATAGTAGCCATTAGTGGGATCCTGGGAGGAGATAAAAAAAAAAAAGCTAAAAATGAGACTGATAGAGATAAGGAAAAAACGGAGATGAAGGTGCCCAGGGGAAAGCAACAGAGACACAAGAGATATAGACTATAATGGGGGCAGAAAGATGGGAGGGCACTTATGTGCAAGGCCAAAGAGAAATACAAGAACCACCAGAAACAGGTTTGAAGGAGACGGGGGGACACTAGAGAGAAGTAGGGAGATTGGGTGGGGGCTGATAGACAAGGAGACACAGAGGGAGAAACACAGGGTACAAGACAGAGGAGGTCCCCGAGCAATAGCGGAAAGGCTTATGGGTGGGGCTGGGAAATTGGGAGGGGGGGAAGACAGGAAAACACATATCAGCAACGATGTGCCAGTGAAGGGAAAGACGAGAATTAGGAAGACACAGTGGGCATGCCAGGACAAAGAAGGCACAGCGATTGAATAAGGATAAGATGACCCCAGGGAAGGACGGAGTAAGAGATGGAAAGAGAAAGCAGGGAGGTGACTGAGGGGACTCAGAGAGGGACGGAAGCAAGAAGTCATAAACATATACAAAGCACGATATGGGAGGGGCCCCAGGCCCCGCCCTCGCCCTGCCCCGCCCACCTTGGACTCAGGCCCCGCCTCCTCATCACCCGCGAGGTCGGTCCGCTTGGTGTGGTTAGTGCCGGCGGACTCACTGCTGGGGACCTGAGGGGAGGAGATCATGACTATCACTGAGGGTGTGTGGGTGTGTGTGGAGAGGGGCTTCCAGCCCTGTGAGCCACCGCCCAGGACGCAACTTCCGACTAGGGTTTCGGCAGCCTTCAGCTCCTGGGCCCCGACCTCGCGGGACTCATGGGAGTCGTGGGGCTCTCCGAGCGAAGGGTCGTCCAGAGGTCCATACCCGGTCTTCCCTGCTCCCCTCCTCCTCTTCCTCGGGGGCTCGAGGGCTGGAACCATCGCTGTCAGTGATTTGCACCAGTATTTCCCTCTTGGATATCCTTGCTCTGGAGCCTGAGGGTGGGAGAGAAGGCGGAGCTAGAGGGCGGCACCCCAGAAACAGAGAAAACTAAACAATGAGGGACTGTGGGGCAGGCTGAGTGAGGCAGGGACCGGGCTGGGGCGGGGGGGCGCCGACCTCGAAAGGCAGCTGCGACTACACTGACCTCGGCCTCGGCGCCAGCAGCAGTGGGCACCCCCCGCGATGAGCAGTAGTAGTAAGGCAGTAGCAGCTGCAGCCACTCCGGCCACGATCCGCACCAGGGGCAGAGGGTCTGGGAGGGGACATAGGAGTCGAAGGGGTTAAGGAAAAGTTTGGAGAGCCCGGGGCGGAGATCCAAGCAATCTGGAAAGTAGGCCAATTTGGGGAGTTTTTAGGGGCCGCAAAGGGAGGGGTCCCCAGGGAATGTGGAGGTGCTGGGGGCCCGAGCCCAGGTGCCTTAAGTTTGGGAGATCTACAAGGATTTGGGAGGTCCTGTGGTTCTTTGAGGACTTTGGGAATCCAGGGGTCCTCAGGGCTCACTAGTGCGGGTCAGGCCAGCCCGGGCTCCTGCTTCGCCCAGCCGGTTGCGAGCGCTGCAGTTGAAGTCTCGACCGAAGTCCGGTTCCCGAGTCCCCGAGATGTGCAACACCGACAACAATCCCCGTCGTCCACTCCCTGTGGCCCCTGGCGCGGGGAATGTCTCTACTAGGAAGCGGCCTCGAGAACCCGAGGCGAGTGCGCCCTCGCCCCAAGACCAGACCTGGGTGGGCGGGAGAAGAGAACAGAGAAAGGTCGGCCGTAGGGAGCGGAGCTGGGGGTCGAGGGTGTGGGGGCCCGGGCGGGAGCCTCAGAAAAGAGGAAAATGGGATCGATTAGGAAAGCTTACCACTACATCGGGTGCTGGAGACGCGAGCACTAAGCACTCTAGCCGGGCTGGGGCTCCCAGAGCAGCAGGGGGTGAATGCAGGGCAGTCACTGCTGGGGGGCCTGGGAGTATTCAAGGTCCAGTCAGAGGTGACCCTGTCCCTCACCCTGACCTATCCTCTCCTGCCCCCAAACCTCTGCTCACCATGAACAGTTAGGGTTGCCTCCCCCAGGCCGCCCCCCACTCCTGAAGGTCCTGGCTCTGCTCGACACTCGTAATTTCCGGCGTCCCCCGGCCCCACCGACACCAGACGCAACGTGGGCCCCGAGCCCAGGATCTGGGGAGCATGGAGAAAAGTCATTAAGGGGGATGGGAAGGAGTCGATGAGCTAAATCCAGAGCCTCTGCCCCCAGCACTCCATCTCTCACCTTCGTCCCCCCACGGCGCGTCCATGTCACTCGTGGGGGCGGGTTTCCCTTCCAGGTGCAGGTGAAAGAGGCGTCTTCTCCCACATCCACAGCCACTGGCTCAGGCGGAGAGAGGAGGAAAGGACCGACTGGAGATAAAGTGAGGTTGTGTATGAGACTGAGGCCCCCAGGATTACTGTCTCCTAACTCAGAGCCTTAGGCATCCAGAGCTCCTAACCTCCCCCTCCTAGTCCTTTAGATACCAAGGTATCAGGGGGCCCTAGCACCTGAGGAACCAAGGCTCTGAGACTTCCCAAGGCCTGCAGGAACCCTGGAAAACAGATTCTTCAGCCCCTGCAGGGACCCTCCTCAGCCACTGCCTCTTTGGCAGCTGAGGTCTTGCCCACGCTACTCACACTGCACATCCAATGCTGTGCTACGATTGGTACTGCCCACTGCATTGGTCACCTCACAGGACACAGGTTCAGTCAGGAAGGAAGCATCAGCTTTTGCCTCTAGAAGGGGCCCCCGAGCTCCAGGAAGTACAGATCCCCCTTTTGCCCACCTGGGAGATGGGAAGGATCAATATTGGAGTGGAGGCTCTATGGGAGAGTGCTGTCATTTGGGGGCTAGGAGTATTTGCAGGAGCTCACCTGTAGCCAGTGACCGGCGGATGGGCTGTTGCTCTGCACAGAAATGTGACCTTCCCACCCTCAGGCACTGTCTGTGGCTCTGAAGACAGGGTCACCACAGGGGGGTCTAGGAGATGGGAGGAGATCGAAGTCAGAGTAAAGAAGGACCTGCCCAACATCCTTTTCCTCAAGCAACTCTTCTCTGCCCAAGATCCCCTCAAGTCCCCTACAGACCCCAGAAGTCTGGTTTTCACTTACACTGCAGGCTGAGGGTGACCTCAGTGTCCTTCCCCCTGGGCAGGGCTGGGCTTCGGGCCTGGCAGATGAAGGAGGCACCATCATCCCGGGCAGAGGGGGTGATTGAGAGGGAGCTCTCAGCTGCTCCCAGTATCCCACTGGCCAGCACGGTCTGGGGGGTTAAGGGTGGATGGAAAAAAGGAATGGGTAAGGGGTGGTTGACCTCTCTGACCCTCATCGAGGGAATGGCCTGGCTTATTTCTCATCCCTCCTGCCCCAGTCTAAGGTCGCTATTACCTCCAAAACTTTTGACAAAGTCTCCATAGATAAATGTTTTTCCTTCCCTGTCCTCCCCATTCTGTGAAATAGGAGACAGCTCCAGATTATAATCTGACCTGGCTGTAACTGGCTCCCTCCAGACGGATACCATCCCGAAACCACAGCAGCTCTGGGATGGGGCGAGCTCCACCTCGGGTCCGACAAGTCAGGTTCCCAGGAACCCCAGCAACCAGAGCCACAGTTGGGGCCCCTAGCACCTCTGGTGCTTCTGGGGGAACTGAAGAGGAGAACACTGAACCTCCAGACCTCCATATCCCATCAGAGACCCCATCCTGTGCCTAGCAAGATCAGGGATAGTTGGATAACAGTAGAGACAGATACTTGGGGGACCTGGAGTCTCTGAGGCCAAACACATGAATTAGGGGTGGGAGGGGTCTGGGGATGTGAGTAGGGGCAAATGCCTGAGTCTCAGCTAGAAAAGGGATCAGGAGTTACTCACCCAGTACTTGGAGCCGAGCAGGCCGGGAGCGAAGGGCAGCCTGGGTGGCCTGACACTCATAGGATGCTTCATCCCCAAATTCAGCTGCCCCAATGTGCAGATCATGGTGGCCGCTGGCCCTGTCTCCTGCTATCCAATAACGAGACCACCCTGCGGGAGGCACAGCACAAAAGGAAGAAGGCTCATATTTCTAAATCCAAGCCTAGACAGTCTCAATCCAGACTTCCCTAATCCCCCTTACAGAGATGTTCCAGCCCCTAAATCACTCCAAAGTTCTCACCAGGCAGATCCCGTTCACCTCCAAGAGCTAATCCATCCTTTGTCCATTGAACCAAGCCATGGTAGCCACTGAGAGCACAAGGGAGTGTTGCCTCCTCCCCCAGGACAACCTCCAGGTCCTCCGGTTGCTGTATGAAGTGGGGAGCATGGCCTGGCGTGAGGAGAAAGATGAGTCAGAGCTCTCTGGGAGATGCAGTGTGCCAAACCTTCATCAGATCCCATCACAGGCTTGGGAATAGCCAGACTTCCAGTTAGACCTCCCTCTCCAAGGTAGTGGAGGAAGCAGAATGGGACTCAAAGGGCTACTCCAGCCTCTTCCTTTGTCCCAAACCTCAATGATCTTCTGTGTAAGGTAAAAGAATTCCAGTCCACCAGTCCCTTTCCCCAGGACTCAGACATTTAGGCCTGCCACCTTCCTTTTATCCTGGAATGCTGCTTCTGCTAATCCTGGCAGCCTGAGGTGACAAGGATACTTATTTCTGTCCTTCCTTCCCTGAATCTTGGAGCTGGTACTCCTGGCCCTGAGAGCCTCTCCCACCCCACCAACTAGAGTTGAAAGAACATATGGGGAAACTGGGGTACATGGGCACTGTCTCTCCTTTACTCCCTTCCTCCCACTCAACCTAGGCATCCAAGAAGCTAGTACCCTAGCCCACATCCTTTCCCATCCCATCCTATCCCGCCAGTACCTGCATTGGAACCGAGGAGAAGGAGGAATAGAAGTAAGTGTAATAAAAGCATCTTGGCGTCCTTGTGGCTTCCTCAAGTCCTCAAACTTTCTGTGCTAATAGCAGTCCCCACGAAAATGCTCGTCTTGCATCCACCCACACTTCTGCTCCCTCTGGCCCAGGGAGAAGAAATTCTCCCTCCCTCTTGCCCCTTGGCCCCCAAGGCGGGCTCCGTGACCCCTCAGGCTCAAGCTCCAGGAAGCCTGGCTTTGGCTTCTGCTCTCAGCCTCTCCGCTTGCCTGATGCTCAGTAAGTCCCCGGGGGCTGGGCCTGGCTACACACTTAGGCAGCCTTCCTCTGCTCCGCCCCCAACTGGACACGCCCCTCCCCATTGAGAAAACCCTCCTCAGGCTGAGAATTAGAGACTGGGGGGAGGGGGAGAATTTAGGAAGGGGAATGTGTAGTGGGGGGAGCCACCTGTCGTGAGGGGAGGTGGAAGGGGAGCAGTGGGCTAGAGGACAGAGGGGTGGGTCCTAACATAGGAATAGGGTTTAGGGGACCAAATGCCAGGTTCTCTGGTTGGGGCATGGCTGCATTTCTGGGCTCCAGGGAAGGAGCTCGTTCAGTTAGTGGAACAAACTCGCTCAGGCAGAGCCCTAGGGGTAGGAAGCTGAATCTCCAGGGCTCCCCAAGTGGAAAAGAAGATAAAAACGGTCTAGGCCTCAGGGGTTCCAGGTGAGCTGCGGACCTGCGGGATGTAGGGCTATTTTTAGCTTGAGAGCAAGGTCAGATCAGGGTCAGTAGTTTGGGGGGAAACTCAGCCACAGGGGAGGTTGTCCACCCTTGGTCCTGGGGACCCCATCCTCGTTTTATTGAGTTCCCAGTCTGATTATGGATATTATAGGGTGAAGTTCTTAATACTAAATTCTGCCAACCCTTCCCCCTGCCTTTTTTAAAAATCAGAAACCAGGAATCCTGTCCCCCACATGTCTTTGGGGGTCCAGACATCCTGTCCTCAGTTATCCATAGGACTAAGCATCCTGTCTTCTATCTCTTGTGGCCACCCCCACTCCCACCCCCTGCAAGATCTCCGGCATTCAAGTCCGCACACCTCCCTCTGCCTCTTCACTGCCTCTGTGGTCACCCAGGAGACACAAGAAAAGTAGGAGGGGCCAGGGACTAGGAGGCTGGGAACGGAGCAGCTTGTCCTGACGGTTCAATGAGGGTCCCAGCCGTGAGTTCCCACGAGGCCCAAAGGGGTCTAGGGGCAGCTGGGACAGGCAGGTGGAAGGGAAGAGAGCATATCCCTGAGAAATATTCTCTTCCCACAACTAGGGAACAGAAGACCAGACACCTGGGTCCCTAGAAAAAGGGAAAGATAGGGGTAGGATGGATGCCTCAGACTCTGGGGTGGGGAGTGGGGGGTGAGACTGGAGAGCTGAACACCTGGGTGTCCTGAGGAGAGGGTGGGGAGAAGACTGGATGCCTGGGTCTCTGAGGAGAGGCTAGATGCCTGAGGATTCAAATGGCGGGGGAAGAAAGGGAGCAGATGCCTCAGGCTCAACTCTGAGAGGATGCCATGTCCTGCGGGGTCAGAAATCCGGCCTTAAATCACCCAACTTCATTGGATTTAGCCACCAATCCAGATGACTACCTCAGTACTATAGCCCCCCACCACCACCACATTGCACTGCCTGAGGATTTGGGGATCAGCAGACACTAGACATCTGGCTGAATGCCTGGGTTCCAGAGCTACCGGGGCAGGGGAAAGAAGGGAAGTGCAGAGACTTGTGTAAGTAAGGAAACTTGTGAACAATTCTCCCTAGATGCTTTTGCTCCCTACCTGCCATGATGGAGATGGAAAGAGGTAGCGTCTGGGATGAGGCCCTAGGGAGCCAAGTCAGGAAATAAGCCGTTGCTGGGCAAAGGGAAGGAAAATAAAAGTGCTGGGGGAGGAGGAATGAAGGACGATGGTGAGATCTGATGCTAATTAAAGATGGTGAGATTCCTGGCTAAAGGCAAGTGCCCCAGACCTTTTTTCTGCTTCTAAGACCCTTGGTATGCAACCACCCTCGTCATCTGAGGCACCACAAACCCTACCCTTGGTCCCCGTTCCAGATACAGCTGGTACCCAGCTCCAATCCAACTCCCAAGCCCCTGGCTCCTTTATGCACACCTCCACCACCCAGGGACCCTAGGATTGTGGCTTTCCAGTTTCCATCCTTGTGTTCTTGGATTCTTGCTCATTAACATCTCACACACCAGTCCCCAACATCCCCTAGATTCTCCAGAGCTGGCTTCCCTGAGGGAGCACAGCTTGGGGTGACTACAGAAAAGGAATGAGGACTCTGAGAATGATTTGGAAAGAGGGCAAAAGGAGACAAAAATTCTGAAAAGAATTGGAAAAAATTGAGAAAAGAGGCTGGGGCAAGGAAGAAGAGAAATAGAAATCTAAAGGAGTAGGTGAACAGAGGGGAAGTGACATGAGAGGGTTTAGAGAGCTGGAAACTGGGGCTCCCTCTAAAACAGTCTTCCCTTAACAGGGTGTGCTAAAAACTGGGTAGGAAGTGTTCAGGAATATTGTGGGAGGAAATTGTCAGAAGGAAGGAATCTGAGATGGGGGTGTGTGGAGTGATGTGATTGTGCGAGTAAATCTCTGGAAGCTAAAATGAGAGCAGAAGAGGCTTATCCCTTACAAGGCACATCAGCATATGGTCCAGGAATTATAGGATGTGGTAAGGGAAGAAACAGAGCGACTGACAAGAAACAACATTTATTCATTAGTTAACATTTATTAAGCTCAGAAACCCTGAAAAAACTACCAATGTCCAGGAAGAGACCTGTAGATCACCCAATTTTACCCCCTGAGCCCACCACAGACCTAGAGGTCCCATAACACCTTGTGATGTGAGCTGAAGTCAGGGAACACGAATCAATATGCCTGTGAGACCTAAGGAATCCTACCCTAAGTACTGTGAGAAGCACATATATTCCACACCACCACTTCCATAACCTAGCTGGAGCTCAAGAGATA
This sequence comes from Phalanger gymnotis, assembly GCA_028646595.1. Lineage (NCBI taxonomy): Eukaryota > Metazoa > Chordata > Mammalia > Diprotodontia > Phalangeridae > Phalanger > Phalanger gymnotis. The sequence continues at coordinate 792,580,590 of CM053622.1, read as the reverse complement.
CAACAGGTAAGATTCCTGAGTCCCCACTGGGGCCAGGAAGACCCCACAAAACACAGCCGGTGGCCTTCCCTATGATATAACAACCATGTGAGACCAAAAGGATACTACAGATACCACAATAACAAACACATATAGCAGGGGGTGCAAAAATGTCAGCCAAGCAGCCGTGGGTACTCGGTGGGAACTCAGCAATTCCACAGTAAGTCATCTGTGAACTTCCTGGAAACCTCACAGGGAACACAAGAGGATGTCCCATCTGGTCCCAGAGATCCCACCATAATACTGTTCTAAGTCCAGCAGGCACCCAGGAATGCCACAATCACTCCCATGAGCCCAATGAGACCTCAAAATAACACTAGTGTCAACTGGGTTCAAACACCCTATAATAATAGTATCCCACCCAGAGTAATATATTTGTAAGCCTACTGGCAAATCAAGAATCCCATAGTAATATCCCTGGGAGACCCCAACTGGACCCCAGAGGCTCCAGGCTCCCATGAATGAATCAATGAAAAAGCATTTCTAAAGTGATTACTATGTTCCAGGAGTTGTGCTAAACATTAGAAATACAAATAAAGGCAAGTCAGTCTTTGCCCTCAAGAGTTTACAACACACAAAGGGGAGGTATGAGAAGGGTGGTAAATACTAAGGTGACAGGGATACGAAGACAAAACAAAAAAGAATTCCTGCCTTCAAGGAGCTTACATTCACCTGGGGAGGAGAGAACAACATGTGAACAGAAAAGAATATACAGTACATGACAATTTGAGGAAGGAAAGAACACAACAACTAACAGGCTCTGGAAAGGCTTTCCAAAGGAGGTGGAAACTACTCATGAGCTGGGCCTTGAAGGCAGCTCAGCATTCTGAGAGAAGGAAGGAGGAAGTGCATTCTAGGCATGGGGGACAAAAGCATGAAGGTGAGAGATGGAATTCTGAACTATAGCCAGTTTGGCTATAACAAAAATCATGTGAAGAGGAGGAAGGTGCAGTAAGCCTGGAAAGGCAGCTGTGAACCAGGCTGTAAGGATCGAAGACAATGAGAAGCCCCAGGAGGTTCTTGAGCAGGGGAGTGATGTCATACTAGTGCTTTGTGCAGAGGAGGCAAACTGGATAGGGAAGGAAGAGACTAGAAGCTGGAAGACTAATTAGAAGGCTATCACAAGTAGTCCAGGCAAGAAGTGTGAGGTGGGTTTTTGGAGGAAGAGAAGGGAATGGATACAAGAGGAAACAGTAGCCCAGCCTGAACCTAGAGATGACCCATCACATTACTATAGAGATCAAGGCACCCCAATACATATGCTCTGACAAGGACCCAACCAAGTCAGCACCTCTGTGAACCTCTATAAGAGGACCCTATAAGAAATCCCAAAGCATTCATTAGTGGCCCAAAGAAACTATAACAACATTCTTGACTATCTGACCTTGGGCCAAAGACTACAAACTAATTCTCCTGAGGTAGGGGAGGGCATAGAAATTCCAAAACTGGGTTCACTGTACCTGGAGACCCCACAATAACACCTAGGTGATCCCAAATGATTTCAGAAACCCCTACAACACTAATATGAGCCCATCTGTGGAAATGCACAGAGGCAGGAGGTAGAAAAACCTATATGGAGAACAGAAAGTATACCAGTTTTTTGGAGTGTAGGAATGAATGAAAGGAAGAAGTACAAAATCGGTATAGAAAGATAGGTTGGAGATTGGGAAAGAACTTAAAGGTGGAATGAAGGAACTTGTGTTTTCTTTTACAGGCTTCAGGGAGCCATTGAAGTTTCTTGAGCAGGGGAATAACATAGTTAGATCAATACTTTAAGAATAATTTGGCAGCTGTGTGGACTTCTGACCAAGATAGCTGCCTGAGCAGAGGCAGGCAGATGAGCTCCCCTACATTATTCCAACAAAAACCTAAAAATCACACCAGGCCAGATCATGATAAAGAAATCCAATGAGAAGTTAAGTCAACAGGCATACTGAAGCACCTATTATGTGCTAGGCACTGTACTAAGTGTAGAGAAAGAAAGAAAGAAAAAGTCCCTGCTCTTGAGGATCTCACAGCCCAATGGAGGAAATAACCTGAAGACGCTGTACCTGAAACATATAGGCAGGATAAAATGGAGATAACCTAGGATAGAAGACACTAAGATTAAGGACTAGGAGAGACTTCTTGCAAAAAAAAAAGGAGGAATTTGAGCTGAGACTTGAAAGAAGCCAGGAAGCACAGGTGAAGAGGGAGAGAGTTCCAGGCATAGGAGACAGCCAGTGAAAATGACACAATAGAATAAGCGACTTTTTTCTACCCCAGAACTATGCAAAAAGCCAGAAGTCTAGGGCAATAGAAAAGCCAGCACCAGTGTAGACAAACAAGTAGAAAAAGTCACTTATTCTATTCTGTCATTTTCACTGGCTACACAAATGTGTAGAAGAAATCAATCAAGAGATTTTAGTAAGTGAAATAAAAGATCTGGAGGAATGAATTAGGAGAATAAACAGCTTAGAAAAGAAAGTCCAAGTAATGGACTCTCTGAAAATTAGAAAAGATCAAATAGATATCAATGACTCCATAAGACAAGAAATATTAGAACAAAATAAGAAGATTGAAAAAAAATTGAAAATGAATGTACCAAAAAAACAACTTGCCTAGAAAATAGCTCAAGATAATTTAAGAATCCTTTCCCCAATTGAGAAGTGGTCAAAGGATATGGACAGTTTTCAGAGGAAGAAATTAAAGATATCTATAGACATATGAAAAAATGCTCGAAATCACTGCTGATTAGAGAAATGCAAATCAAAACAACTCTTAGGTACCA
>CM053622.1:792557477-792577281 GCA_028646595.1 Phalanger gymnotis | reverse complement strand
ATTAATTCAATGCCAAGTTATACATGGAAGTTATATGGGATTCCATGCCGTCTTGGGGAGGGAGGGAGGAGAGAGGTAAGAAAATCTGGAACTCAAAATTATGTAGAATCATGTGTTGCAAACTAAAACTAAAAATTAAAAATTAAAAAAAATTAAAAAAGATAATTTAAGAATCTTTGGACTCCCTGAAAACCATGCATTCAGAGGATGTTACCCACCTCTTGAGAGAGATTATTAATTTAAGGTTCAGAAAGACATATTTTTGGATATGATCACAATGTGGACGTGTTTTACTTGACTATGCTTATTTGTTATAAGGCTTCCCTCACCCCCCCCCCTTTTTAAATGGTAGAATAGGGTGGGGGAGGAGAATTAAAATAATGATACCAAAAAAGAAGAGTGCCCCTGAAATATTCTTTAATGCGCAAAAGATAATGGGAGGAAGTTCATTAGGAAGTACAGACAAGCAGGACGATTTTGAAAAGTAACATGTTGAATTTATTATTTACTTTTCAAAAAGCAAATGATTATTAGTTGATAACAATTAGTCAGCCAGGCTTAGCCTTTTTTTTAAAGATCTATTTTATATAGACTAATATTTTCATATGCAATCTTCTTTTTGTATTCTGCTTGCATATATGTAAGTGCTCTGTGTGTAAATGCTGAAAAAAATCAATTTTAAAAAATTGACAGCTGTGTGGAAGTCTGGAGAGGTGAGAAAGTGGTGGCTGGGAGGATTGCTATAGGGCCTGAATTAGAGTGCTGGCACTGTGAGTCGAGGACTGATAACAGATATGTTATGGAGGTAGAATCCATAGGATTTGGACACTGGATATGGGAATGGAGAGACAGGGAAGAGTTGAGGATTATCCTAGTGTTCCAAGACCTGAAAGAGTAGTTCCCTCAAGAGAAACAAGGCATACAGGAAGAGGAGTAAATTTAGGGAGAAAAGATAAAGAATTCCACTTTGGAGAGGTCTATGGGACATCTACATGGAGATATCAAGCAGGCAATTAGTTATGTGGGATTGGAACACAGGAGAAAAGTCAGGTCTGAATATGCAGATTTGGGAATATGCAGAGAGATAACTGAACCCATGAGAGCTAATGAGAGCTCCAGGGAAGAATGTATGGAGAGAGGGAGCTCAGGAAAGAGCTCTGGGGGTACACCCATCTACAGGTGACAGTGCATCAATGACGATCCAGCAAAGAGGATAAAAAGGAGAAGCCATATAGGGAGAACTAAGAGAGATCAGTGTTAGAATAATCCTGGGAGTGAGTATGTCTAAGGATTGGTAAGCAGTGTGAAATGCTATTGAGAGGCCCAGAAGGATGAGGGATAAGAAAAAGTCAATGCACTTAACAATTAGGAGAATATGGGTGACTTTAAGAAGTTTCAGCTGAGTGGTGGGAGAGGGAGTACTTTTTGTTGTTCAGTCATGCTAACTCTTCAACTCCATTTGGGGTTTTCGTGGCAAAGATACTGGAGCGGTTTGCCATTTCCTTCTCCAGCTTATTTTACAGATGAGGAAACTAAGGCAAATAGGGTGAAGTGACTTGCTCAGGATCACATAGCTACTAAGTGTCTGAGGCCAGTTCTGAACTCAGGAAAATGAGTCTTCCTGATTCCAGACCTGGCACTCTCTCTGCTATGCCACCTAGCTGCCCAAGCATTTATTAAGTGCCAGCTACTGCTAAGTGCTTTACAATTACTACTTTATTTGATTCTCACAACAACCTTGCAAAGTAGGTGCTATTCTGCTCCCCATTTTACAGTTGAGGAAACGAGGGTAGAGCTTAAGTGACTTGCCCAGGATCATACAGCAAATATCTGAAGCTAAATTTGAACCCAGATCTTTGTGACTTGAAGCCCACAACACTATCCACTGAAAGCCAGTTTGCAAAGAGTTAAGGAGTAGAATGTGAAGAAGTAAAGGAAATTAATATAAGCAATTTTTTTTCCTAAGAGTGGCCAGGAAAAGAGAAGATATATAGGATGATAATTTGAGGAGATTGTAGGGCTGAGGTGTCTTCCCATTGCCTCTAAGCTAAGATACAAAATCTTCAGCTTGCCATTTAAAGCTCTTCACAGTTTGCCTCCAACCTATTTTCCCAGAATTATTTCAAGTGAAGGTAATAGTGGAAGGTATAGTGGAAAGAATATTGTATTTGGAGTCAGAAGAGCTAGGTTCAAATTCTGGATCAACCATTATTTTATCAGTGACACTGAATAAATCAATGAAAATGAATTTTTAAAGTGTTTGTTAAACAGTTATGACATACAAAACACTGAGGATACAAATAGAAAAGACATTCTGATGGGGGACACAACATATATGAAAGGTTTCAGCTGCAAGTCAGATGGAAAGGTCCTGTGGTTCAAATTAAAGAAGATAGTAATATCTTTTCTTTCATGTCATTTCTGAGAAAAATCAGGTTCTGACTTGGCAATGTCAAGGCCTGGGGCAGCGAGAATTTTCTTTGCAGTCTTCACTGGCTGTAGGAGCAGCTGCTAGGCTTCAGCTCCAAAGAGTTGCTTCCTAGGATGATGGCTGTGGGTGCTGCGCTAGAAGCCATGCCAATAGTCTTGGGGCTCAGGGCCCCGGGCTCTGAGGGGGTTGACTTGCTTGGCTCTGGGGCAAGTAACTTAACCTTTTGCAAAATCACTGAATGTGAGAGTCAGGAGGAAATTTGGTTGCCATCTAGTCCACAGTGAAAAGAAAACCTGCTATAACATATCTGACAAGTAGTTACCCAGGCTCTGGTTAAAGACCTGTAAGGCAGGGATACCCAGCACGTCTGCAGACAAGCTCTACTCATCAGGAATTTTTTGTGATGTGTAAGACAGGACCGGCCTGTTTTTCCTGACATATCAGTATGAAGCTCAGAGTGAACGGTGAGTGTAATGGGAGACTGGCCAAAGGGTCCAGTCTTTACCAGCATGTGCAGAATGCTCAGCTGATGGACTTTCCACATGGACTTTGGAGCATGTGCAGACGTTCTATAACTAGTTCTGGTCTGCTAACCTCATGGTGAAGAAGAGCCTCTTCAATTGGCTACAACTTTTTAGACAGAACTGGGGATGTATTTACAATAGATTAGTTGAACTCACTTCTTTTTTCAACTTCTTTCTGCCTTCCAGCCTGCTAGTTCAAATGAGAAAAGAGAGACAATGCTGTAAGGGGATATGCCAAGGGTTCTACCTAGCCAATGTTGAACCTATGGTCAGCGAATACAGGTCTGAGTTCTGTGGAATAATATTAAAAACTTTTTAGTTCAACTGAAAATATTAAGAAGTAATATTTTCTCTAGCCTAAGAACCCTTTCTAGACTTTTCCCTCTTAAGGTCCCATGAAATGGATCAGGTGACAGGACAAAGACAAAGGTCCCAGGAAATGGATAAAAGGTAATAAGTTAAAGATTGTTCTGCAGACTTGTGCCTAAAACTCACAGTAGTAATTTTTTTCTCCATGACAGTTTTGTCTTTACCTTTGTTTTTTCATTTTAGGTAAAGGAGATTGGAGACTACGATGCTGTGAGGTCAAGAGATTGAGATTGAGCCATCAGGTCCAGGAGTGAAGCCTGTGCTGGGATTTGCGCTCAGCTTTGAGGCCTAGAGAAGCAGCCCTTCAGGAACCAGCTCAGCAGTATTTGTGAGAAGAGGTTGGCCAACACTCCATTAACATTCACCTAGTAGCAATGGCACATTTAGACCTGAACTTGGTGGGATCGATGTTATGTAGAAATTGCATTCAGTTTGAGTGCACTCACCCTAGAGACCAAGGTGAAATCTTGAGAAGAAAGGTTTGTACTTCTGTTCTCGCTCTTTATTTCTGAGGTAACTGATCAAATGGAAATAGGGTGCTAGTAACTGATGGCTAACAGTGGGGAACCACATCAGAGTGTGAGCTCTAGCCAACAGCATTAGAGAAGGGCCATCCCAACCCCTTAGGATTACCCCTAGAGCTCTGAAGGAAGAGATTCAACCAGCTAGCTCTGGAAGAGTAAAGCCAGAGAGGTCATCACACTGGCATCAAGTCTAAATTTGATGCTTTGCAGTTTCTATCCATTGTTCCTCATTTTGCTCTCTATGGCAAAACAGGACAAATCTAATCCTTCCACCAAATAGTCTTCAAATACCTGAAGGCAACTCTCATGTCACCCTGAGTCTTCTCTTGAGTAAATAAGCCCAGTTCCCTCAGCCAATTTTTATATATCACAGCTGAACACAATACTCCAGGATTAGGTCTGACAAAAGCAAAGAACAGCATTCTATAGCTTCCCTATTCTTAGAAGCTATGCCCCCTTAATGCAGCCCAAGACTGCATTTGCTTTTGCAGCTACCATGGTACATAGCTGACTTGTACTGATTTTACAATCCACTAAAACCCTCAGATCTTTTTCTGAACAACTGAGCTCTCTCTGCACCTCTCCATCTTCTGTTTGTGAAATTGCTTTTATTTTTACTTTACTGTATCCAAGTGCAAGACTTTTAAATCTATCTCTAACTTCATCTTCTTCAATTCAGACCAATGCTTGTCAAGATTCTTTTGGAGCCTGATTCTGTCATCCACTGTGTTAGCTATCCCTCCCAGCTTTGTATTATGTGCAAATCTGATAAACCTGCCATCTATACCTTTATCCAAGTTACTGCTAAACATGTTAAAATAGCACAGGGCCAAGCATAGGTTCCTATGTTTCCCCACTAGAAACTTCTTGCCATGCTGGCATTGAACTTGGGATCCAGCTAGCCAACCAACTCTGAATCCATCTGAATGTCTTATCTAATCCATACTCCTCCATCTTCTTCTCAAGAAAAGTATGAGATACTTGTTCAAAAGCCTTGCTGAAATCTAGGTAAACTGGAGTCACAGCATCCTTCTCGTTTACTACTTTAGTTAATCCTTTCCAAAAAGGAAATGAAGTTGTCTAGCATGATATGTTTTTGATGAAACTAAGCTGGTACTTTGTAAATTTGTTTCCCTTTTACATCCTTGCCATCCATATCTTTATTGATTCTTTCTGGAATTTTCCCAGGAATCTAGGTGAAGTTTATTGGCCTACAGCCTGCAGACTCTGTTTTCTTCCCTTCTGAATTTGTCGGGATATTTGCCCTTCACCAGTTTGGGGGATCCATGATCTTTCAGACACCACTGAAAGTGGCTCCACAATCATATCTGCCAGGTCTTTCCCAGTCCAGGGATGTAATTCATCACTGCCAGCTGACTCGAATTCACCAAGAGCAATGTGGTGCTATGTCTCATTATCTCCTCATCATCTCCTCAACTCCCTGGTAGTCACTTTTTGCTCAGTCGCTTCCAGCAATAAAGGTCATTCTCCTTTGCAGAGAAACCAAAGTAAGAACTGAGCAGCTCTCTTTCCCCTTTCTCACCAGTTAGCATCATCCCTTCCCGCCTCCAGCAAAGATCCTATCCTTTTTCTTCAATTCTCCGTTCCCACCAATATAACGGGGCTCTGTTGAAGAAGGTGGGCTAGATGACTTCTCAGCTGCATTCCAGCTCTAACCATACAGTCTTTTGTGGTACGGGCTGCCTGTGCGCTTGGTGGGTGTCCCAAGTGACAACTGAGGTGCTGTCATATAGTAAGAATTGTCTGTACTTGGCTCACTTTCTCCCTTCTGCATGCCCTGAAGCAGGTTCTCACTTCATTAACTAAGTAACCAGATGGCAATACATTCAGTCCCACAGTTCAGTGCTTTCATCAGCACATTGGCTAGTGTGCGTGTACAGGCTTTGCCAAGGCTATAGTAACTTCATGCCTTATCACGGGACACTGACTTACAAGCTCTTAGACTACCATGGTCTGGGACATACAGGGCTGACCTCGATTCGATTTTTATCTAGAGATATGGAAAAAGAAAACGGGACATTGTTCTGACATATTAAATATAGCAAGGGGTTGATTAAGGAGGTCTTTGATCTGTTAAGTCCTCAGACTTTCACAATTGCAGTTTGTTACAGGTATGGGGTAGAAAAGCCTTTTCAGATGTTTGAGTGGCCCCATTTGCAAGACATAAGAACCTTCCTCCTCATCCTCTCCTCCCCCACCCCCAACACAAAATTATAGAAATCTTGATTTGGCTCTTGTCCCTGCCATGTGCATTCTGATCCCCATTTCCCAATGCACAGGCAATTCACAATGAGGCCACACACACACACACACACACACACTATCATACAAAGAAACAAAATGCTGGTTAAGAGTTACTTGGTAGAACATAGCATTTTGCTTCTGCCCTCCAAATCTGGTGGTAGAAAGATTCAAGAGGAAAGAAAGAAGGGACTTAGGGATCTGGGGAAATGTATACAGTGCCGTACATTTTTCTACCTTCCAATGGCTTCCTAGTCAAAATTTCTGGAAGAAGGCGTAGCTAGCTGTCAGGAGCATGAACTACATTATACTCCTCTAGTACCCCACTTCACAAATTCCATGTTTAAGCCAGCTGTCCAAACTTGGCACTCCATCTCCAGAAATATTTTCTATTAAGGTATAATGCTAAGGTGTCCTCGATGAAAACTTCTCCAGTCCCCTCTTCCCAGTTGTCAATTATTTTTCTCTTCCTCAAATGACCTTGTATCGAATTCAGCGGTATACTCAGTCCTTAATATGATTTGCACATGAGATGTTCTTGATAAATGTTGAACTGAATTCCTATGAGCTAATCTGAATCTAGAGATTCCACAATACTACCACAGGTCTCACAATCACACAATGGATGGCAATTAGGAGCCCAAAGGACTCATAATAACAGTACTTTAAAGTCACATTGGACCCCACACAAAGACCTCTTATGATATCTTGGCTCCCAGACTCTAAAATCATAGCCCTATGAACCAACTATCAACTTTTGTTGTTTCAGTCATGTCTGACTCTCTGTGACCCCATTTGAGTTTTCTTGGCAAAGATACTGGAGCAGTTTGCCATTTCCTTCTCCAGGCTTAGTACTCTACATTACTATATTACCTAGCTGCCCTAATATGAACCTAGAGCCTGGTAATTATGCTTATTTGAGCCCAGCGAACCCATAACAACATCCCTGATGCCACTTTGGTCCTGAGATTGCATAATACTCCCCCAAAGAACCCAATCAGGGGCCAGAGACCCTATAGCGGTAGTCTTTGGCTCTCAGCTAGGCTGAGTAATAAGTTCCTTCCCCTCTCCTTTTTTCTACCCATGGTATTTGGGGTCCAGGCTTCTCATTCTTCCACCATTCTTATTGACCTTTAATAAGGCAACTAAAGCCGGGAATAGACTGTTATGGATAGTGCTGGAATCAAGGGTTCCTCAAAGCTCAGGCTACTCTTTCTTAAAGAGATAGACCGGGGAAGACAAGGGTCATATGGGTAGCTCCAGGACTGCTGTTAATCCTATGATCATGTAATAAATAGCTTGACCCAGTATAGAAACCTGGGAATATATTTTTCAGAGCCCCTAAGAATTCTAGGTTTTCTCCCTTGCCTCCCATCCCAAACTTGAACTCTGCCCCAAGTCTAGTTAATGAGTTACCCATTCCCTTATCCGCCCACCAAGGAGCCATTGACCCTAACTGTGTTCCCCCCAGTTAATTGGTCATATACTACCCAAGAGGTGGGAAAACTGGGGTTTTAGTTCCACTGATTGCCCCGAGGCTCCCTTCCTTTGAGACTGGAGCCTAAGAGACAGGCAGAATGCTTCGAACCAGCCAAGTACTACTATCTCGGGGTACCCCCTTTTTGCAGAGCTCAGGAGCCCAGAGGCCAATTTTGCGGTTTGATGGAGAAGCTTTCCGTCTGAAAAGGACAGGGGAGCTAATCCGGGCCTTGTTGGTGCTGCGGCTCTGTGCATGGCCTCCATTGGTCACTTATGGTCTAACGGTGAGTGTCCCTCTGGTCCTGACCTCCATGGGGGGAATTCTCTAAGGTATTCCCAATTCTAATTCTAAGGTAAAACTAAAGTATTTTCCCATTATAATTCTATTTTTCCTTCTTCCTGTCACCTAGCTTCTGTCTTGGTCCCAGAGGCTCCTGGGCTCCCGGCTCTCTGGGGCACTACTTCGGGCTTCAGTGTATGGGCAGTTTGTGGCTGGGGAGACAACGCCTGAGGTGCAAGGATCTGTCCAGAGGCTTCAGGGACTTGGGCTGCGGCCACTGCTGGCTGTGCCCATTGAGGAGGAGCCAGGGACAGATCGGGGAGGGTGAGAACATGGATCAGGGGAGGGTGAAATGTTAGATGGGGTTGGGAAGTGAAAGGAAGTTGGTGGGGCTAAGAGAGGAGTGTTGGGGCTGAGGAGTCTGAAAGAAAAGGCCCAATAGGACCCTGACAAATGGGGTTCTCTCTCTGGTCTGCAGAGAAGCCTGGTATGAGGGAAACCTGAATGCTATGCTGCACTGTGTGGACCTGTCCTGTGGGCCTCCAGGATCCCTGCCACCACAGCCAGTCCTCATGCAGCTCAGAGTGACAGCACTGACCAGCGCCCAACTCTGTGTAAGAGATCTAAGATGGGGGAGAAGTTGGGAGGCTGGGCCTAAAGCTGAATTCCTGAACTGTGTTCCCCTTTCCCTTCTGCTCATTTCAGAAGGAACTAACACTCCGACTCAAGGAACCTGGGACTGCCAAGGAGCTAAGTCCTGAAAGATTCGCTGATACCATGGAAAGTGGGCAGGTGAGCATCTCCAGCCAGCTGTTAGCCCAAGTATTTATCAATGCCTCCCTGAAGCCCTGAACCTGAGCTCTGCTCTCCCTCAGGACCTTTGGATTTCTAGCCTCAGCCGTGAGCAGAACCAGCATCTCAAAGCCTCGCTGAGCCGTTTCCATCGTGTGGCTCAGGTAAACTCAACCGCAGCTCCAATTCTTCCAAAGGCCTGAACTCCTATCCTCACCCTCATTTTGCCAAAGCCCTCATCTCCCCATCTCCCTTCCACAGTCAGAGTCCAGCGAGCCCATCTCTTTTCTCCTCCTCCACAGTATGCCCGGAACCAGGGTGTTCGGCTGCTGGTGGACGCCGAGTACACCTCTCTGAACCCAGCACTGACCCTGTTTGTGTCTTCCCTGGCTGTCCGCTGGAATTGCCGGGAGGAGGCTGATAGGGATGGGGCTCCCTGGGTGTGGAATACCTACCAGGCCTATCTCAAGGTAACAGGGAAGTCTGGGGAAAGGAAGCCCAGAAGCACCTGGGAATGGCTGAGGGAAGGGCCTGGGCCTCTTACATCCCCCGCCTTCTCTACCACCTCAGGACACATATGAACGGCTGAATCAGGCAGCAGAAGCAGCAGAGCAGAAAGGTCTGGCCTTTGGGGTGAAGCTGGTTCGTGGTGCATATCTGGAGAGAGAGCAGGCACTTGCCCAGCATAAAGGGACAGCAGATCCTACCCAGCCTGATTATGAGGCCACAGGCCAAAGGTAGGCAAGAGGGGGCTCCCACAGAAGGGGATGAGGGTAGATGCCCGGACTAGGTTAGCTGGGCCATGGACTCCTATGCTTTTCTTCCCATTCACCCATTTTCCCAGTTATAGCCGTTGCCTGGAGTTGATGCTGGGACACGTTTGCCGTTGGGGCCCACGGTGTCAGCTTATGATAGCTTCCCACAATGAAGAGTCCGTGCGCCAGGCAGTTAAGCGGTAAGGTGGGGGCCAGAGGAGAGGGGGAGCTTGGGGAGTGTCCCTAAGGAGGCAGGGAAGGCCAAAGGGAGCAGGAGCAAAGATGAGAGACTTGGAGATTCAGAAACCACCAGAACCAGAGAGGTACTATGGAGGTAACCATTTCAATCCCCTTATTTAAAGGGCAGGAAAACTGGTCTGAAGAGGCTCAGTGACATGTCCAAGAATCCTATGAGGCAGTGACAGATCCTAAGGATTAGGCAGAATCCTGCTTTCTTTGAGAGATTTAGGGCACAGCCACACCAAGGTATTTGGTATAGTGGAAAGAATGCCGGACTGATAGAGTCACAACCGACCTGGGTCCAAATTCTGCCTTAGAAACTACTGGAGCTGTGAACCTCTCTGATCCTCAGTTTCCTCATCTGTAAAATGAGATAATAACTGCTATACCTGCCTCATAAGGTTGTCATAAAGACCAAATGAGATAAAGTGCTATATAAATTGGGCTCTTTTGTTTATTATTAACTTTACATTGTCCTTTTTGTAACTAAAAGCCTTATCCAATTAAACAACATCATTAGCACCTATTCAGTGCAAGGCCCTATGCTAGGCCCTGGAGATTCAAAGATAAGACTCTGCCTTCAAGCAGCATACATTTTACTCAGGAGAGATAAAATATGTACACAGAAGTAAATGTAAAGCAATATAATTTCAAGAGGGAAGAGAGAACCAAGAAGTGAGGGGAACAAGAAAAGCTTGGTACAAACTAAGCAGTCTAGGGAGGGGATACATTCCAGGCATGGGGGAGCAACCCCCCTTAAACAAAGGCATGGAGGAGGGGATGTAATGCCATCTCTGGGCAGGGGCATGTACATGAATCTAAGTAGACTAGAAGGTGGGAGTGATAGGAAGTAAGACTCGGGAGGTGGGTGGGAGCCAGACTGTGGAGGGCTTTTACACGGCACTCTGAGGCAATCACATAATATCATGCATTATAGCTCTCTGGGAAGTCTCATCCCTCTACTAGACTGGGACCTCCAGGGGGGGAAAGTGTCAGGTCTAACCTAATCCACTGTCCCAATGCTGAGCACAGAGCTCCACACACAGTGGGCACTTAAGTGTTTATTGTAGGGCATTAATCATGCTTCCTAATGCCACAGGATGTCAGATCTGGGCATTCCTCCGGATGGTGCTGTTTGCTTTGGACAGTTGCTGGGCATGTGTGACCATGTCTCCCTTGCCCTGGGTATGTGTTCCCATCACAGACCACCCTGTTATCAATCCCTGCTATCATGGGCAAAATTTCCAGGGTTAGGATGGGACAGCCTTGTCACTCTTCCCTTCTCTGTCCACAACTTGAATCCATCCTAGCCAACAATAATGAGTCAAGGCCTGTGCCTGGGTGGGAGGAACAACACCAGAGAAAGTCCTGCCCCTGCCCTGATTATCTTCTCTCACCTAGGCCGGGCTGGTTATGCCATCTACAAGTCTATCCCCTATGGTTCTCTGGACGAGGTGATTCCCTACCTGCTTCGCCGGGCCCAGGAGAACCGAAGTGTGCTTCAAGGGGCCAGGAGAGAGAAGGAGCTGCTGACCCAGGAGCTCCTTCGGCGTTTGTCTCGCCGTCCTTAAGACATCACCTCATTTCTGGCCTCCCCTCTCCTCACCCCAACACCTGACATTAAAGGTCTTTAAGAGAAAACCATATCTAACTATCCGCTGCTGTCTGGAGTTGGGGCCAGGAAATGCAGTTTCCTGTTAGTAGTCTCTCTGACCACTGGGCAAGCAACTTCACATTTGTGGGCATCAGTTCCTTCATCCACAACATGAGAGGATTGGATGAGATTATCCATAAGGGTTTCAGTCTGAGCCACTCTGCGGAGTCCCTGAATTGGAGGTGAGGGTGCCTAGGCCTCAAACAGAATAAGGGCTGAATGGTGGAGTCCCTTCTGAGGATGTCAGACTGGGATAGGGACTAAGGAAGTGCCCCACTCTTTAAGCCCCTTTGTGGGATCTCTGAAATGGGAGAGGAGATTGAGAAGTTACCTTGTTTTCTGAGACCTGTTAGGTATCTGGGAAGGGTAGGGGTTCAAGGCCAAGGAATGTTGTCTTGGACTTTAAGCTCTCCTTTGAGGCCTCTGACTGCTGAGCAGGCAGAGGTGAGAAGAGTCCCTCTATGGGGTGTCTGGGGATTAGGGGTTCTAAGAAGAAGGTGTCTAGGGTCCTACTTTGGAGTGTCTGGCTGAGGAGAGCCTGGAGGGAAGGGTGCCTACATCTCTGAGCCCCTCTGAGGGGTTTTTAACAGGGGAACAGTGAATAAGAGGATATCTTGGTCCCAGAGCCCATGGGAATGAGGGATACATTTCCATCTTTGAGCCCCTCTCTAGGGGGTCTCTAACCTCCAGGGGATATCAGAATTGATCAGGAGAGGGAACTGAAAGGTGTCTTGGTCTCTGCTGTCCTTAAGAGGTGTCTGACTGGAGAGAAGCTCAGGGGAGGGCCCTTTTGTGAAGTTTGACTGGGCAAAGGCTAAGGGATCACTCTATGGGGTCTTTGATAGGAAGCCACTGAGTAGGATTCCTCTGTTGGGTCTTTAACTGGAGCAGACCCTTCAGCCTCTGAAACCTTTGGGAAGCTAAATGGCATCCCAAAGAGTCTCTTGGCAGAAGAAGCTGAGGGATGGGTACCTCTGCCGGAGTCCCTGATTGGGGAGGAGTACCCCTCAGAGGGAAGAAGCTGAGGTGGTTAGTATCCCTTGGTCTATGGGCTCTCTGGGTAGATTTAGGAGGGTCCCTCAGACTGTGAGGACTGAAGTTGAGGCTAAAGGGGCATCCCTCAGTCCATGAGGTCTCAGGGGAAAAGAGGGCACCCTGTGGAGTGTTTGAGGTGAGGGAGGAGGCAGGGGGTAGAATCCCTTGAGCTATGGGGTTCTGAGGAAGCTAAGGGGAGAACACTAAAGGGAGGGGAGCTCCAGTCTGTGGAGTTTTGGAGGGGGTATCTTTTGGTTTACAAGGTCTAGGAGAGGAGTCCCTCAGTCTCTGGGGTCTCTGGGAGGGCAGGAAAGAGTCCTTGGTCTATGGAGTCTCCAGGGAGAGAGTGAGGGGAGTTCTTCTGATTATGGAGTCTCTAGGGAATTGCGGGCCCACAGTCTAGATAAACTGAGAGGGTCTTTTGGCTTCTAGGACGGTTTGTGAGGTCTGTGGAAAGGGTCTCATGATCTGTAAGATCTGAGGGGAATGGTCCCTTAATGTGAGGTCTGGGGAGGTACCTTTGTCTCTGGGGGTGGGGGTGGTGTGAAAAAATATCCCTTGGTTTCTAGAGTGGATGGGGGGGGCTAAGTCTGTAGTGTCAAGGGGGTCCCATGGTCTCTGGAGTGGGTTAGGAGTATCCCTCAGCTTGTGGGGTCTAAGGGTCTGTGGGGTTTGAGGAAGGTCTCTCAGTCTGTGGGGTCTGAGAAAGGGTCTCAGATGGTGAGAGGTGGGATTAGGTGGGAGGAGTCTTTCAGTCTATGGAGGGTCCTTGTTTTCTGAAGCTTCTTGGTCCTCTAGTATGGGATGAAGGATGGTTCCCAACCTATGAGGTTTGGTGAGGAGAGCCCCTAATCCTATGGAGTCTGGAGAGTTCTTCAGTCTGCAGGATGTGTTGAGGGAGGCTACCTGTTTCAGGGATGAGGTGATGGGGTCCCACAATATATAAAGTGAGGTGAGGGCTGTGCCTTGGTCTATGGGGTTTTTTTTCCTTTGGCGGGGTGAAGAGGATCTTCAGCCTTTGGGTTGGGGTGAAGGGAAGTGTCAGTCTATGGGGTAAGATGAAGAGGATTCCTCAGTCTCTGAAGTCTGAGAGGACTGCCCCTCAATTTCTAGGGTGGAGTGAGGGGGGTCCCTCAGTTTGTGGGGCAGGGTGCAGGTGGTACCTTATTCTCTGAGGAAAGGTGAGAGGATCCCCTTCATCCTGTGGAGGTGAGGAGGGTCCCTTGGTTTTAAGGTGGGGCCTAAAGAGGGCTCTCTCAGCCTGTGTGTGGGTGTATGAAGAATGTCCCTTGGTCTCTTGGGTGAGGGGAATCCCTCAGTCTGTGGTTTGGGGAAGGGAGTTATCTCTTGGTCTCTAGATTGAGGTGAGAAGTGTCCCTTAGTCTGTGAAGTAGGGCGAAAGAGTCCCTCAGTCTGAGGTCTGCGAGGGGGGAGGTGTCCCTCATTCTCTTAGGTGGAGTCCCTTATTCTGGGAGTAGCGAAGAGCCCCTCAGTCTATGGGGTAAGGGGAAGGGGACCTCCGAGGGGCATCTGTGGGCACCTCTCAGTTCTCTAGAAGAGATAAGGGGAGGCCATTTAGTCTGTGGGATCTGGGGATTCTCATTCTAGGAGGTAGGATGAGGGGAGCTTATGGGGGGTTCCTTCAGTTTCTAGGGTGAGGGAGGGTCTCCATTTTTTCAGATGGATGGGGGTCCGTCAATCTGAGGGGTAGGGCAAGAGAGGTCTCTCAGTCTCTAGAATCTGTGGGAGACCGTCATTCTGTGTTCTACGGAAGTCTCTCAATCTCTGGGGGCGGGGCAGGGGAAGAGGTACCTTAGTTTGTGAGAGAGCCCTCAGTCTCTGGGGGAATGAGGTGGGTGGTTGAGGGTGAGGGGGTGGTTCTCTTAGCCTCTAGGGAGAGGTAAGAGGGGTCCCTCAGTGTGATGGGATGAGGGGAATCCTTAAGTCTTTGGCGGGGTGAGGGGGGTCCCTCAGTCTCTAGAGGGGGATCCTTCAGTCTCTGGAGGAAGAGGGGGACTCCCTCCGTCTTTGGGGGTATGGGGAGGGTGTCCCTCAGTCTCTGTGAGAGCCGAAGGGATGTCTCAGGCTCAGAGGTGAGGGGGAGGTCCCTCAGTGTCTGGGGAGGCGAGGGGGTCCTTCGCCTTTGGAAGGGTGAGGGGGCGTCCCTCAGTCCCTAGAGGGTAAGGGAGATTTCTCAGTCTCTCCGGGGTGGTGGGGGAGGTCCCTTCAGTCTCTGGGGACGAGGGCGGTCATCCCTCTAGCCTCTAGGAGGGAGGTGAGAGGTCTCTGTCTCTAGGGAAAGATGAGAGAGGGCTCAGTGTCTAAGAAGCGTGCGAGGGGGATCCCTTCAGTCAATGAGGGGGTGAGGGAGGTCTCCAATAGGAAGGTGAAGGAAGTCCCTCAGTCTCCAAAAGGGGCGAGGGGGTGCCTTTTAGTCTCTAGGGATGAGGAGGGGTCCCCTCCGGTCTCTAAGGGATAAGGGGGGTCTACTAAGGGGGCAAAGGGGGTTCCTTTAGTCTTTGAGGGTGAGGGGGCCTCTTTAGTCTCTGGAGGTGAGGGGTCTCGGCTTTCCGTCTCCCTCAGTCCGCCGTGGCCCGGCCCCTCTGACGCCACTAACGGTCTCAACGCCTCCGGGCCCTCTCGCGCCCCCGACGTTTTCCCGCTCCGGGCGCACGAGCCGCCCCCACTGGGCCGGCGCAGTGCGCGTGTGGGGGAGGGGAGGGCGAGACCGCCGCGCCGGCCTCGTGCGCATGCGCTTCCTCTTCTCCCACCCGCCGCCTTCGCCAACGAGCTCAGTCCCCAAAGGCTGGTCGGGGCTCTGCCCAAACTTTCGCCATTCGAGGCTGCTTCCTCCAGATCCCTCTACGTCTGTCCCTCTTCCTCGATCCTCCCCACAACCGCCGCCCCCAGTTCTTCTGATTCCTCTACTTCAGTCTCCCACCCCCCCTCTCCCTTAATCTCCCAGCCCCCTCCTCTCATTGCCCAGAGTCCCCTCCTCTAATACCCCAGACCCCTCCCCTCCGAGTCCTCCCAGATCTCCCTCCCGAACCTCCCCCACGTCTCAGTCTTCTTCCTGCTCCTCTTAGCTCGCCGCCCTAATCCCCCTTCCCCTTCTCCTGATCTTTCGTCTCTAACATCTCCCGCCCCGCTGATTTCCCTGACCTCCTCACCCCTGCAGACCCCTTCCTCCATCTCAAGATCTCTTCTGATTTTCAAAGACCGCCCCCCCCAGCCTCCCCCATTGATTCTCCCCAGACCCCCCCCCCCATTTCCTTTGGCCGATTCCCGCTGACCCTCTGCTTTGCCTCTGCTCACCTCCCTCCCCATGGGCCTTCTGCCCTGCCTCTCTCAGGCACTTTCGCCTATCTTCCGCCTGGCCCTAGGCTGACCACTGGGCAGCCCCTCTCATGCCCACACTCCCCCCTCACTGCCCTGTGAAGCTGGGCTCCCTCAGTGAGCGAGATAGCCCCCTGGCCCAGCTACACCAATTGGCCATTGCTGGGGGACCCCGCTGGAGGCTGGCCCGGGTCCTGAAAAAAGGTGATCCCCGGGTTCCCTTGGTGGGTGCCCAGCAAGGGGGCTGGCCGTGGAGTTTAGAGGAGTTAGCAAGGGGAGGCGCGGGCATGGGGTGGACAGTGCCAAGCCCACCCTGAGGCTTCCTGCCCCTTCCTCGCCTCCCCCAGGGGTGCAAGTGGATGGGGAAAACTCATCAGGTCAGACCGGCCTCTTCCTCTCGGCGCTGCTGGGCCAAGCCGGTGCTGTTAGACTTCTCCTCCGCTTTGGAGCAGACCCCAATCAGTGAGTCAGCCGGAGCCCCTTGGCACCTCAGCCCCAAAGCCAAGCTTCTTTAGCGACCCCACCTGCGCTTCAGCCTCTTCCCCATCAACAGTCCCATCTGCCTCCCTTGATTTCCCCCTCCCCTCCTCTCCAGTGACTCAGTTTCCCTCTCTCCAACTCTCCCCCACAGCCGCTGCTTGGATGGAAGTACCCCGGTCCATGCAGGAGCTTTCTCTGGCCATTGCCAGGTCCTCCTCTGGCTGCTGGAGGCTGGCGGAGACCTGAGGCTGCATGACCAGCAGGGCTGGACAGCGGAGGGTTGGGCCCAGCAGGCTAGATTGGAGAGCTGGGAAGTGAGCAAGAAGAGTGTGTGTGTGTGTGTGTGTGTGTGTGTGTGTGTGTGTGTGTGTGCGCACGCACATACCCTTGATTGAAACAGGGTCCCACAAAAGAAAACTGGGAATGGGGTGGGGTGGGGAGGGAAGGCTAGGAGTAGGCCTTGGGAGATATATGACTTAATACTAATAACTCACATCTAGAGACAAAATGATGGCATATAGTAGTTAGCGAGATGTTCTCCAAGATGAAGCCGTGAGTTCAAAGTCCCATCCTGGACTTCTCCGGGCTGTGGGATAGGGATACAGACTCCAGCTGGATTTCAGTAGTCTGGAGGAAGTCCCGGCTGAGGGCAGACCCTTTGCCATCCCAAAGGACAGCACCTTTCTGCATTCATAGCCAACAGCATTGAGAAGGGACATGACGTGATTGTCCAGGATCCCAGAGCCAGGACGGGTTGGAAACTGGCCTCAGACCCGGGTCTCCTTGGCCCAAATGATGGTTCAAGAGAAATCACCAGGAGGTGACTCAAGACCAAGAATTGCCAAGGGAGAGGGGGTTTCCACCCCGGCAGGCCTCTGTCCCCATGATGTCCCCCAGTTGGCCCCAGACTTCACCTCTCCCTTGTACTTGAAGCTTTGCCCATCCTGTCAGCATGTGTCTCTTTGGCTCTACCTGTCCCATACCTCATCTTCTAGGTCTTGAAGCTCCTTCGAGATTGCCGAGCCAGAATGTCCCTGCTGGCCCAGGGGGGTGAAACTGCACTGGCTTCGTCCTTGGGGGAGCTATGGGGGCTCCGGGCTGGATCTCTGGGAAACCTCCACCTGGCCCTGTCCTCCCAGCTCCGGCCTCAGGCTGAAGGGTAATACTGATGTTGCTTATTCCTTCACTGCCCTACCTGGACCCTTCTCCCATTATCCCTTGGGGAAGGAGCACCTGATGGGTGCTGTCCTCACCCCCACCCTCAGGTCACTGTGGCCCAACCGGATCCAGAGGTCGCCCCAGGTCCCGGGGCTGGGGTTTGGCCAGGTAAGCAGGATAGGCACATGTAGGAGGGAAGGAGGGGGAGAGGTGGGGAGGGGGATCCAGCTGGGACCTGCTGAGTAGGGTTTCTTCCCTCCCAAAGCTGAGCAGTCTGAGACCTCTGGGCCTTACATTTGGGGTTCCCCTGGTTGATCCTGAGGAGCTGCTGCCAGCCCAGGGGGAGCCTGACCGGACGTATGAATGCGGCGCCCACACCATTATGGTCAAGTAAGCTGAAGGTCCTTCGAGGACCATCAATCCAGGTGTCCTCTAGCTGTCACTGCTGTTAATCCCAACAGGACCCATACCCACCCCTCCCACTTCCACACCAGGACCCCTCTTCTCCCAGTCTCTTCTCCCTAGGCCTCCCCTTAGTCCCTGATTTCTGTCTTCTGTCCTAAAGCCTCCTCTGGAGAGGACAGCAAGTAACCGTTCGGAAACTGAAGCCAGCCCCAGCCCCGACCCTCCCAGACCTGCTGCTGTCTGACCTGAAGCATTGCAGGTACTGCCTGAGTTGGGAGACAGCCTTGGACCTTCCCTCATCCTCAGCCAATAAATAGACCTTTGTTGGGCACCTACTATGTGTCAGGCACTGTGCTAAGGGTAGGGGATGTAAAAAGGTAAAAACAGTCCCTACCCTCAAGGAGCTTCCAATGTAATGACTAATCCTCACAATCCGTGGAGCCCCCACCATTCCAGCAGCAGGGCTGACCCCCTTCAGCTGGTGGCCCCAGGAGGGAGGGGGGTATCTGGGGCTGGGGCCCCCTGGAGCCTTCCCGCTAATCTTGTCTCCCACAGCCTTCTTCACCACCCAAACTTGCTGCTGCTCATGGCTCTAAGCCCCTCCCCTGACCTGGCTGACCTGTCTCTCCTGTTTGAGCCCATCCAGGAGGGCTCCCTACACCAAGTGCTGCATTCCCAAGGGGTGAGCCACACGTAGCTCCAGAGGGAGAGCTGGCCAGGGATGGGGGGGCCCTCTCTGGTTATCCCCCACCCCATTCATCTGGTTTTGGATTCTAGTGTGAGGACAAGTCTGCTTCTCTCCCTCCCCCTGAAGCCTCCAAAGGACCCAGGGTTAGCGTGTGGTGTATACCTCCTGGGACACTGGACATACTCAGAGGGAGTGAAGAATCGGGGACCAGAAAGGGACAGAGAGCAGAGGGAAGCCATCAGGGGTGGATGAGGAGTTGAGGCTGGGGAGAAGCCTGGGCTTGGCTGGAGGACAGTGGAGTCCAGGCATCCCTCTTGTCTGTGGTCAGTTTTCAGCAGGGGAGGGGTCTGACATTCCTCTGTCAGGGATGATTTTAGGGGCACCTGGGGCACTGGGGAATTAGGATGAGACCTGGGTTCCAATTCTGGCTTTGCCAATTAGCAGCTGCTTGGCCTGCCCGTATAATGGAGATGAGAGGCTCTGCTCAGCCTTTCTCACATTGAGAGTCAAAGATAAGGATGGAGGTGACCTCTTAGGTAGTAGTTTTGGCTGAGGTTCAGGTATGCCTGGTACCATCATTCTTGTCACTCCAGTAGCCAGGCCAGAGATGAGCTGGGATGGGATGGGGATGTAGGTGCATGAGGAAGGGAAGAGGCCTGGCCAGCTGAGGTGACTGAATGTGGACACTGCCCTCTTTCCCCACTAGGATGTGGCTTGCCCCAGAATCCCCCCTGGATTCCTTCCAGGGCAGCTGCTGTTGCAGGTGCTGGAGGCCCTGCTGTTCCTCCAAGGCCAGGCCCGGGCCCACGGGGGCCTCAGCTCCCATGCAGTCCAACTGGTTCGACCTGGGCTAACCAAAGTCAGCAACCTGGAGCATGGGCGATCCTTGCCCCGCTCCCAGTGAGTGACCCTCGATTGTTCTGCCCTGCTCCCCGAGCCACAGCCTCTGCCTTGATGCACCTGTCTCACTGTCACTCCCTCTGGCTCTGCAGGCCAGAGCGAGCATTTCCTTGGGGAGGCCCAAGCCCAGGGCCTCCTCCACCCCCTGAGCTGTACCCCTGGCTACCACTGGAGCTGATTCGGGGGGACCCTCCCACCTCAACTTCTGACTTTTACAGCTTCTGCATCCTGGTTCAAGAGGTCTTTACCGGTTAGTGATGTCTCCTCCAGCCCACATATATCCTCCTACCCTGAAACACCCTTGACTACCTTCCCATAACAGGGTTGTGCCCCTAATTAGAGCTTTCTTTCCATTTCCCCCCCACCCACCCAATGTTGTCTGTCTCCTAACCCCGACTCCACCATGCTGTAGGGAACCTTCCCTGGGCTGGGCAAGAAGGCCTACAGGTCAAAGCAAAGCTGGAGTCTGGGGAGGCACCAGCACTCGATCCC
>CM053622.1:792540581-792557377 GCA_028646595.1 Phalanger gymnotis | reverse complement strand
GTTGAGGGTGGCGTTGGCTCAGGTACAGGCCGGGCTAGGTGATAAAGCTTGGCATGGGGGCAGACCCCAGCAGACAATGACAGGGCTGTCCAATCCCCAGGAGTCTGTGCTCAAGGAAGCCTCTTTGGGGAGTCTGGGCAGCCCCCCCTCAAAGCCAAAGACCCCACCACCACCACCCGGTAAGGAGGGGCAAGTGGACAGGGAAGGCAACACCCTTCCAGTCCAGCATCACTTACCTTGTTCTGCACACACAGAGCAGCCATCTGAGGTGGATCCCAAGGTCACTAGCACACCTAGGCCTCTGTCTTCCAAGATAGTCCCAAACCCCAAACCATCTGAGGTAATAGGGGTGTTGGTGGTAGGGAGAAGTGGGGGCAGTGGGGACTTGGCCAGGGCATAGAGAGGAGGCTCCGTGTTCCTCCAATGCCTCTCTAGACCTTGAAGTCCCCTGAGAGCAGTGGGGCCTGGGGGAACACCTGGAGCGCCCCAGCCTTAGACTCGGGGAGCAGCCTGACCCTGGGCAGCAGCCTCAGCCTGAGCACCCAGCCTGAAGAAGCATCATCAGCAGAGAAAAAGAAGCTGCCCAGCCCAGAGGTAGTAAGGGCCCCTTGGCCTCTCCTTACCTTCCCTCCTTCCGACTCCTGGCTGCCCGCTAACTGCCCTGTCATTGACCTAACCCCTTCCTCCCCTCTCGCCAGAGGCCAGCCCTACTGACCAGTCTGAGAGGGTCAGCCTCCCTGCTGGGCCAGGTCCAGGGCTCCCTGGAGAGACTGGAGAGAAGGTTCTCAGCCAGGATCCGGGCCCTACGAGATCTGTTAGGAGATGTCCCAGAGGCATCTGCATCCCCAACCACGTGCCCCCAAAGTGAGTGAGGACAAGCCCCTTCCTCCTTCCCTTCCTTTGTGGGTGAAGATACCCTCCCCAGTGGGTTGAGGATTTCTTCCCTGTCTTCCAATGATTGAGGATTTCCCCAACCCCCATCCCCAAGTGGCCCCAGTCTTCAGGAACGTGTAGACCTTGTGGCTCAGGCCCGACGCCTGGACAGACAGGAGGGTTGGACCCAGGTAGGGGTCTGGGGGCTTGGGTGCTAGGTGTCTTTGACAAAAATGGGGCTCCTGAGCTCTGCACAGTCTGAAGAGCTCAGAGACATGGGATAGAAAGAAGCAAAGCCCCTTCTCAGCACTGTCTGTGGAGGGATCTCAGTCGGACACCTCATCACAAGGAGAGTACTCACCCACCACTAGACTAAGGACCCAAGAGGCTGCCTGTCTTCCTCCTTCACACTGTCATTCAGTAGACATTTTGGCGGGCTGAGGGGCCATAGGGTGGACATGATGATTACTGATCCAGTGGGATGGATTAAGTGCATAAGATAAGACAAAGACAGGGATTCAGAGAGAGACAAATGGCTGTTGTGAGAACAGGGGTGGCAGAAGGCTTGGGGGGGCGGGGGCTGGGCTTTGAAATGTAGAGAGGAAGAATGATTGTATTTGATGAGGCCTAAAGGTGAGCACCACATGTGCGTCCAGCAGTCATTAAGCACAGAATGGAGAGGGCACCCTAGCCGTGCCTCTGATGGCCTTGGCCTGATGAGATGGCCTTTGTGGGCCGGGGGGCCTGGATACCAAGGTCTGGAGATGCAGAGACGCAAGAGAAAGTCTGTGCTCTCTCTTGGGGCGCAGACATTGGGAGGCCTCACAGGCATTAGAGGGAACACAAGATCCAAGGGGCTGACTTGCCAGGGGCCACCTTCTCAGTAGCATAGCTGCTGGGATTTGAAACCAAGTCTTAACATTCTCCCTATAGCTCAGGCCTTAGCACTTTTCTAATGATCAGCCAATATCTATGAAGCACCTACTGTGTACCAGGTCTACACTTCCACCCACCCTCTCTCCCTTGCCAGGTGTTGGCTGAGCTGGCTAAAGAGAGCCCCTTCACCAGCCTGCAGAAGTAAGTAGCTATTGATCCCCCCTCCCTGCCCAAGCATTTTCCACTTTCTGTGGTGACCCCACCATAACACCAGCCTCTTATGTTCACCCCACCCCAGACTAGATCTGCTAGAGGACATCATCATGGAGCTACAGGGTGAGGTTGGGGGGGCGGGAAGTGAAGGATGGCGAGGGAGGGGAGATAGGGACAAACTCTGGTCCTTAGAGCTGGAGCATGGGTCCCTAAGGGGAATATGGCTCAGCCATGACCTCTCTGACTCTGTCTCTCAGGGGCCCCCAAACCAGGGAGTTGTGAGCGGACAAGGCTGAGCCTGGCCGGTGCAGGCTACCTGACCCCACCCCAATAAAACTTTCCCAGCCAGCCACCTTGTCAGCTTCTCCCTGCCTCTCACTACAGCTTGAATACTACATGACAAAATTCACAGATCATGTTTACTTTTATTTCTGTTTATGTTAAAATTGTTTTTAAGTGTTTAGTACACAGGATTGGGGCTCATCAGGGACACACGCACTCGGACATGCATACCTGGGCACCTGTGCGCGCGCGTGCACACACACACCTCAGTGCCCTTCGTCTGGGTACACATTCATAGCTGAACATACAGGGCAATGACAAGAGGGGAGGGGGACAGGACATGCTGGGGGATCCTGGGAGTTGGGGGAGATGGAAGAGTTTTCATCTGTCTCCCCCGTATTAGTGCAAGAAACCCTAGACATGTAAAAAGTTTTTTGTGGGCAGGGCAGAGAAACTACAGTTACAGGTTATGAGATCACATTGGAACCAGTTTACAAAGTTAGAAACTTGAGGAATTGGGAAAAATTACAAACTGGATCATCAAATTGGGGCCCCAGGGCCAGTGATGGCAGTAGGTCATCATCAGCAGGCACAACCAGCTAGGACTCCCATTCACCAACAGAGGGAGACATTTTACAAAAAAAGGTTAGGAGACAGGCCCTCCAGCCTCAGCAGTAGCTGTGAGTCTGGCCCTTGGCATGGAGGGACCAGCTTGGGGGGGGCAGGTAGGAGGGTGGGGGGCCAGCCCCCTCTCCATGTCCATCCCCCACATTTCCATACTGAACCCCATGAGGACCCTCCCCGCCTCCTTTCCCACAGGCCTGGGTGGGTGTCCGATAGAGCAGGAGAGGATCTGGAGGCCCCCAGGGTCGAGGAGGCCGGGGTCCCCAAGGTGAGCACTGCTTGTGGGGGAGTCGAGGGGCCGGGGGACCAGGGTCAGAGCGACTTCGGGGGTGGGCAGGAGGGGAGGAAGAACAAGAGGAGGAAGTAGGGGAGGGTCCACCCCCACCGAGGGGCAAGTTGACATAGACAGGTTCCAGATGGGCTGGGCGTCGCCGGGATTCTTGGGGGTGGTAGCAGAGGCGGCTATGTTGGGGAAAAGGCTGCAGTGCCGGGGGGTATGGGTGAGATGGGGGTGGGGGGTAGCAGAAGAGGAAGTCAGGGGGCCCCTGGGGTGGTGACTGTTCTCGAATCCCATAGGAAGCATTGAGCCCCTCAGGGGCCTGGTGGAAAGGAGCCCAAGGCCTAGGCAGGCCTGGGTAGGGAGGCCCATCACCCCCACTAATTTCATAGTACAGGTTTTCCCCCTTGTCAGGGGGCAGTGTGGGACCACGTGGGGTCCTCCGGGTAGGGGGCTGGGGACCAGGCCGGAAGGGAGGAGTACCCAGAGAGTGAAGAGGAGGCTTGGGGGGGCCAGAGAAGGGTGAGGGGCGCTCCTTGGGGTTGGAAGAAGTCACAGCAGAGGAGAAAAAGGAGGTGGGCACCTGTGAAGAAGAACAGGATTTGTTGATTGGCTTGTCCTGGGAGCTATTTGGGAGCTATCACAAAATCTTAATTGGGTCAAAACCCCATAAAAATAAGGGCCACTTGGAGGAACAGGGACAGACTTTGTTGCTGTTCTCACTGACCTGTGTGGGACCTCTTCGGTCCCTCCGTGGGGGACCAGGAATGTGTATGCGCAACAGGCCGCCATCACTCTGCTGCCGCTGCAAGGAGGCTGGTGGACCTGGGGCTTGGTGGCTGGAACTCATTATGGAGTAGAGGGGCCCAGGGCCTCCGGCCCCTGGACTTTCCCCACCCCCTTCCAGGGACAAAGAGCGTCGGAAGGGGGAGCGAGGTAGGGGTGGGACTGTGCCCCCCATCTCCTGCTGGCGCTGACGCTGTGCTGCCCTCTGAGCCCGCTCAGCCAAAGCCAGGGCCATCAGGCGGGCTGGATTCTTGGGAGGTGGAGGAGGAGCCCCTCCGGGGCGAAGGAGAGACAAGGGCACAGGCAGAGGTGGGGACTCAAACCCAGGCACGGGACCTGTAGGAGGAGGAGGAGAAAGACAAAGGTCATGATGTGGAGGTCCCTCAAGGAAGGCTAGAGAGGCTGAGCCCAGGTGCTGGGGTTCCGAGGTTAGGTAGGAGCTGGTGGGGCAGGGTTACTCACTTAGTGACCCTTGTAGGTCTCTCTGGCTGCTTAAGGACAATTTACTCCGTATTTCCCTCTGGCAGCTGTCACTCAGCTCGGTCTCAGCACTGCGCAGCAGTAGGGGGATGAGCTGGGGAGCAGGAGTGGCAGGTGGAGGGGATGGGGTGGCAGGGGTAGCACCCCCCAGCAGCTCCAGCACAGCAGGGGGCACAGAAACAGCCACAGGCTCAGAGATATCCAGGGCCGTGGGTGGGCCAGGGCTTGCTGGGCCTCGAGGAGAACGAGTAGGGGGGGTAGCTTTATGGATGAAAGAGCCAGCAGAGGCTGGGGGGGCAGGACTGGCAGGAGGGGCAGGGTCCCCAGGGGTAGGGCTGCTGCAGCGGAAAGTGAGAGGATCAAAGTCAAGGCCTCTCAGCCCCTCCAGGCATCTTGGGGGACTGAAGTCCAGGTCATCGCCATCGTCCAGCCAGGCTGAAACTCGGTGTGGGGGAGAGCCCACCAGCTCTCCGCTGCCCACAGACGAGGTGCTGCCAGAGGACGACGACGACGACGACGAAGACGTGGTAGAGAGGCTCTCACAGGAGCCGGCCAGGCCAGGAGCCACAGGGAAAGCATCACTGCTGGAACGGGGCCGGCGCAGCCGATGGAGCCTGTGTAGGCCTGCAGGGAGGCAGGAAGAAGGCTGCTGGGGGCCGCAGGGCAGAGCTCTCGCATTCCTGTGCAAGTGTGCTAAAGCTCCAGCCGCACCGGGGCCCAAATCTGCCCCTCCTTCCAACTTCTCAGGCCACTCTCTCGGGTAGCAGGAGTGCTGTATCTATGGCCTGCCACTTGTCCCCTCGCTGGCTACCTATTCAGGGCCTTCTCATTGGGCTCCCCCTTCTTTGATCCAGCATTCAGAAATCTGCCCAAATGCTCTTCAGAAGATGGAGCTGACCCTCCTCACTCTCAAAGCCCCCAGCAGCTTGCTACTGGACTAATGTAGGGTCAGAGACCCAGAGCTGGACAGGCCCTTGGAGGTCCCTCCAGCCAATCCCTTCCCTTTACACCATCTGTGCACACGCCAGGTCTCTGTACCCATCCATGCCTATTCCTGACTGCCAGGAGAATGGGAGCTCCTTACAGTAGGTGTCCGCAGTGCCCAGCACACTTAAAATCAATGCTGAACGGAATCATTGGACTCATTCAGTGTTATTTATCTCAGAGACAGCCTGTTCCAACCCCCTACTTGTACAGACAGGGAAACTGAACCCCAGTGAGGGAAAGGGATTTGCAGAGCTAAGGCTTGAAGCCAGAACAGAGCTGTCACCGCTGCTCCCCATGGTCTAGAAGAACAGTATACTCAACTGGCATTCAAGGCTCCAAGCTCTTTTTCCAGTCTCACCTCCTCATCCCCCCCCCCCCAAGGGATGTTCTGCCCCAGCCCAAGCAGGTTACTCTTGTGTTCTGCCCCCGCCACATGTGCCTGCTGTCCCCTAGGCCTGGGATCTGCCCTCTTTTTGCAGAATTTCTAGCCACATCTCAAGACTTTTCCTTTCCTCTGGGCTGTCCGTGGGGAGGTGACCGGATTTGGAGTCTGAGATCTCAATGCCAACTCTACCTCTGATACTGGGTGACTGGGGTAGTGACCTAGATGACCCTGGGGTCATCTCCAGCTTGGATGGTCCTTTCCGGAGACCCCACCCCAGCCTTGGCCTGCACGGAGCCCCACGTGTGATGCATCATTCTGTGCACTACATATCTACTCTGACTGGGAGCCCCTGGAGGGCACATGCTGGGTAGCGCTAAGCAGAAGGTTCTGCACACAGAAGACACAACAAACACCGGCTCAACTGAATTGCATTTGGAGCTGCTATAATTTCCCTGCCTCCCTCCCTCCCCACCACCCCCTGACTGTGATTTCCAGGCAGGCCCCGGGAACCCAGCCACCCCTGGGTGGGTCCTCACCAGCTCCACTGGCCTGGGATGACAGCGACTCTTCACTCTTGGCTGATCTCAGTGGGGCTGTTTCCACTGGGCCACCTAGGTTTCCAGAAGAGACAGGAAGAGCAGTTGTTGGGAAGGCCCCACCCTGCCCTGTCTGTCTTGCAGCCTTGGGCCCAGGAGCCTGCTCACCTGGGGGTGGCTGGGACCCTTGGCCAGCTCCACGCCAGGGCAGGGGCTTCTTTCGGACCGAGGAGGGGCCTCTGCCCAGGGCGAAGAAGGTCTTCCAGCTGCTGCCACCTGGTTTCCTACGCTTCTCTCCAATGACCCCCTTCCTCCTATACAGGACAGAAGGTGAGATAGGACAGTCTCTGGGTCAGGGCCTTTCTCCCCACTCTCCCCGATTCCAGATGTTACTCACTGGTCTTCAGGTGAAGTAGGAGCCTTGGCCCCTTGCTCAGACAGCCGACCCTGTGATCGAGCCTGAGCCTCCTCTAGGGAGAGGAGGCGAGTGGAGGGTCCACTGCCCACGAGGGACTTGGGCCTGGAGAGGAGACAGCGACCTAGGGGAGTAATGGTGGGAAAGTCTGTCAGCTCATCAAGCCATCCCATCTACCCTGCAGGCAAAGCCAAGCACAGCCCCCACCTCCCCCAGGAGCCCTGGCAGGCCAAGCTCCCGGCCAGGGATCAGCAAGGCAGGGACCCTGGGATGGGGGGGGGGTGGGTGGAGTGGTGGGGCCAGGGCAACTTGGGTCTTGGGAGAGGAGAGAAGGGCAGGGGAGGGGAGGGGAAGGGAGGAGTAGGGGCATCAGCAACAGGCGAGGAGGAGGCAGGAATGAGCTGATGAGGCAGAGGCGGCAGCAGCTGCAGGAGGAAAGCCGTCTCAGTTACCTCGGGAGGGCCCAGCCGATGATCCGTGTTCCGAAGGGGTCCAGGGTTTGTGGGGCAGGGGTGGGAATGAGAGAAGGGGATGTGGCAGGGGTTTCTTGGGAAAAAGTGATCTCTAAAATGGGGGAGAGGAGCTCTAAAGCCAAGGGAGCTAGGAATAGCCAGCGATGTGCCAGCACACCTATTAGCACCCCGCCCGGTTTCCACTAGTCCCAAGAGGGCCCCTGAGGGAGCTAAGGGAGGGTCGTGGAGGTGCAGCATCCCGGACCAGTGGGGGATCCTGAATCGAGGAGCTGAAATGAGAAGGAGGCTGGGGGAGGGGGCAGGGTTCTTGGAGTCCCAGGGATACTCAGGGTAGTGATCCTGGGGCCCCACCCTCCCCCAGCCCCAAGAATAGTGAACTTCTATCCATCTCCAGGAGGATTGGGCCACAAGCACTGGGGAGCAGGCGTACCTGCGGGATCTAAGCCTGCCGAGGCAAACGTGTCACTGAATAAAACATCCACGTGGCTGAGAAGAAACTCCACAACAACAGACTGGACTCGAACCTCCCGGAAGGCAGCAGCCCCACCAAGCCCTACTGACTCCAGCTCCATTGACCTGCAGGCACCAGGAATGCAGGGCTTAGGGAGTCCCTGGAGATCTGTCAGCACCCCTGAAGCCACTCTTCTGAAGGCAGCAAGGCTAGCAGCCAGGATCATTTAATTCAATGCAGCATTAATTAATTAAATGTCTACTAAGATTAAGGCACTGTGCAAAGAGCTAGTGGTACAAAGAAACCAAACTGTGTCTTCCCTTTGTACAGGGAGGGTGCTACTTGCTCCCTTCCCAGCTCACCGAAGCAGGTTGGGAGCCCACACAATGGCCAGGTTTCTGGCATGCATGCTGGTGCTGGCGCTGTGCTGGGCCATCCGAGAGAGGTGTCGAAGCAGGTACTCCAGGGTCCTGGAGCAGGGCAGGGAGGGAGAAGGGTCGCTCACTGAGTGCTCCCTCCAACAGTGACCCCTCCCTCAAGGGCCCAGCCTGACTCCCTTCTCTTCCCCACTCCCTGGACCTAGTCTACCCTACCCATACCGGTAATGAGGTGGAGGCAGCTGCTGTATGACATCATGAACCCGGACCAGTCGCTCTTCCTCCCCAGGCACAGACATGGCCTCCTGAAGGAACAGGGTGAAGGAGAAGGGTGTGCGCAGGCTGGGGCTGAGGCTGAGGCCTCATGCCTGGTTCTCCCTGGATGGCCCCCTTCAGACTTACACTGAATTTCCCATAGAGCTGGTAGGTGAGCAGGGGGTTAGGCAGCTCTCGAAAGTAAAGTTTGCAAAGGGAAGAGACACTGTGGATGTCCTGGAGGAAAGCTGGTCCACTCAGTTCTGGGATCCGCTCACTGTCAAACTCGTGCCTGAGACCCCACAAAGGCGGAGAAGCCATCAGAGCTTCCTCAGCCTCTTTTCATTTCAGGGCCCTGCTTTCTTGTGCTCGCCTCCCAAACCTGCCACCCTCTCTCCCTCCCTACCTCAGTTTCTGGATGTTGGAAGAAACACCTGAGAGGCGATAGATCCCATCCACAACCCCATGGGCCTCGATGAATTCAGAGCAACAGCGCAGGACTTGGGGAACTAGAAAGGGTGATAGGGTCAGGGCAGAAGAGGCCATGATCAGGTGAGGGGAATTTACATAGGGGTGTCCCATAGGGGATAAGATTGGGGTGGTCTCTAGGAGGGTCGTGTTTTAAGTTATTGACTGTGAGAAGCATAGAGCATGTCTCTGGAGACAGAATGGCCTAAGACCGTGTGCTGGGTTTGGAATTAGATAAGACCTGTATTCAAATCCTACCTCTGGCCCTTACTAGTGACCATGAAGTAAATCACTTAATGTTGTCCTCATCTGTAAAACGGGGGCACTACCTTTAGCACCTACTTCATAGGATTGTTGAGAACATCAAATAAAATACTGTAAAGTGCTTCATAAATCTTATACAACTATGTAAATGCCAGCTATTCTAATTGTACCAACAGAGAAAGAACAGGAATCCTCTTTAGAGGGCTGGGAGGCTAGGGAGTGACCCAGCAAGGTTAGGCCTGGGCCAGGACCTCACCATCTTGGCCAGAGTTGCTGAGATGCTCCCCAAGGTCACAGCCAAAGACACGCTGCCGAAGGATGCCCCGCTGTCTTAGCCGCTGACGAGATGGGCGGGAGCGAATGAAAGAACGGAGGAGGCCTGCCAGCTTTCCTCGGGGCCGGGGCACTGCTCAGGGGTGGTTGTGGTGGGAGACAAAGAGGGTACTCATAGTGAGAGAGAGGCACAGTAAAAGAGGGGAGGGGTGGGCTGGGACAGGGCCCAGGGGATGAGAGCCCCAGTTCTGTTACCTGACGTGAGAGAGGGAGGGCCCTCCCTTAGGGGAGCTGGGATGCTGGATGTGGGGCCATCAGGATCTGTGGGGGGAAACCAGCACGGATGGCTTGAGGTCCCTTCCCCCTCCCCCACCCTCTCCCCTGGCACCGCCCACTTGTTGTTACCAGCTTTGACCCCCAGGCCTGGTCGTTCCGTGAATAGCTCCACACACTCGCTAGGGAAGAAACCAACCTAAGGGGAAGGGTCAAAAGCCAAAGGTCAGATGGCCCGACATCCTTCAAGGTCCTGGCCCTCTTAGGTTCTCATCTGCCCTCTCTTTCTACCTGGAATCCATGTTTCCCACGCCACCAGCTTCGGTCCTCTGTGGGTGGCATGTCAATCACAGAGACAATGTCACCAACCTGAGGATGGGGAGCAAGTAGGAGTCAGAGGGAGGTCAATGTCCAAAACAGGCCCTGCAGCCCCTTCCCCTGAAACATTACCTCGAAGGACAGTTCATCTGGGGCCTGGGCCGTATACCGCTTAACCACATGCGCCGCGGCCACTGCAGGAACGTTCAGGGAGGCCTCCTCACTGAGCAGCAGCCGTCGGCCGTGGTTATCCAGCTGGTGGCAGGATGGGGTGGGGGAGGGGATGGAGTTGGAGGCCCCCACTGGAGGCACACTACCTCCCACTCATATGCTTTCCCTCTCTCATCTCCTCAGACACTTCCTAAGCAGCTTCTGATACACATATGCCCCCTGCCCTAGTCCCTGCCCCCAAGTCCATTCTTTTCACTGCCTTTCACATTCGCTTCAGGATCCAGAGACATAGCAGAAAGAGCTGGCTCATGGCTCTCTGTAAGTGACTCTTCCCCTCACTGGCCCATAGCCCTTCTTTCATGCATCCTACCCTTCATTTTTTCTGTTCCATTCACCACCAACTTAAACACTTACCCTGGCTTGCTTCCCACACCCTAATCTATTTCCTTCCCTCCCTTACACTTTGCCTCTCTCCAGTCTCTCTCTCTCTCCCCATTCTTTCTCTCTGTCTCTGTCCCCCTCTGTCTCCCTTTCTCTATCCCTCCTTCTCTCTGTCTCTCTCTCCTTTCCCCTTTCTCTCTTCTCCCCTTTCCCTTCTCCTCTCTCCCTCCCTCCCTCTTGTTCTTTTTGAGCACAAGCGCTCACACACACACACACACACACACACACACACACACAGACTCCTACTTCCATCCAGGTAAGCACAGGGCCACAGTTGAGGTTACTGTCCACCAGTCCAGAGAGGGTTTCAAGATATTGTAGGAGCAGTGGCACCAGCAGCTGGATTGACACAAAAGTAGAGTAGGGATTAGGTGGAACTAAGAAGCCTCCCTTCCCTCCATTCCTCATTGCTGAAATGCTGCTTGTTCCCAGTTTCGAGGGGTAGGGAGTAAAGCAGAAGGTGGGGCTTTACCTGGTTCCGGGAGCCCTCTGGAGCTGGAGGCAGTTCTGGAAGGCGAGAGAATCGACGGTCAAAGATGCAGCGATGAAGATGGCTATCCAGGGAGCGGAAATCCTCATAGCTTCGGACAACAGGCCAGGACCGGCCCTGGGGGACATAGTGAGTGAAGCAGGGTGAAAAAGACAGACTGTACTCGTAACTTTAGGCTGCAGAAGGTTCATGGATCAATCCATGACAAACTGGGAGCAGGGCTAGGTTTCTGATCAGTCAGTGTAGGGTTGAGAGGCAAAATGTGGATGCAAGGGTCTTACCTGACACATCACCTGGACCCCAAACACCAGCTCATTATCACTAGGGAGATTGGAGCCTTCGCGATCTGGAGATAGCAGCAGCTGAAAAGGAAAATCAAGGACCCAAGGCCCAGGACATGCCGTCCTTCCAATACTATCCCCGACCCCAGTGACCTGAAGCCAAACATAGAACACACAACAGGAGAGAGCGGGCAGGCAGATGGCAAAGGGGCTGCTCTGGGGGGCATCTCATGCTGCCATGCCCAGATGGGGGACCCCAAGTACCTGAATGTGGCCAAAATCAACATTCTCATAGTGGAAATGGGCACAGTCAGCCAGCCGGGGAAAAGGGCCACGATGGGCTGAGATCCTAGGGATGTAAGTCACAGGTCACCCTGAGCACCTTGGCCCCGCTCGCTAAGCTCAACTTAGAATTGGGGTCCTCCAGAACTGGGGAGACCTGGCTGAGCTCAAGCTACGGCCTCACCTCCTATAATCCCAAGCAGCACCCACCCCCTTCCTACCTCTTGCCAGGTTTCCCCTTCACATTAGAGCCGCCTGAAGGAGGTAGGGGCTGTACAGGCCCCTCCCCTGGACCATCCAGGTTATCTGTACTTCTGGCCTGTAGGGAGAGAAAGATGCCTGAGGAATGCTTCACCCCTACCCAGAGCGTCCCTAGACCCTAGAGCTACAAAGGAGGCCCCGATGCTATTTCTTCAAGAACAAGGCCAGAGAATGAGAGGAGGCGGCCACACGTGTGGCTGCAATAGTGGGAATCTTTGGATGGAGTGGGGTGGGAATCTTTGAATGGAGAAAGTTGGGGAGAGGAGGCTGTAGGTAAAGCAGTAACAGTAACTACAAGAGTAATTATGTAGCACTACTCTGTGCCAGGCACTGTGCTGTTTCACATCAACCCTGGGAAATGTGTGCTATTATTATCCCTATTTTACAGAGGAGGAAACTGAGGCAGACAGAAAAATGTTCCTGACTCCACTGCACCGCCAGCTACTCCAAGACCCTAAGATGGGACAGGAAGAAAGGGTGCACAAGGGGTACAGGGGATGAGGCATTGGGTGGAGGCTGGCAAAGCAGGCAGGAACAGGCTGTGATTGGAGTGAGGGTGAAATAATGTTCAGAAGGACCACAAGAGGAAAGGAGGGCAGGGTGAAAGAAGACCCTGGTTGGGCAGAGATGATCGGCTGCCCAGCTGGGACAGGGTAAAGCGGCAGGAGTGAGACCACGACCGGGACAGGATAGACCCGAAGAATGCCCAGGCAAAGGATGGGATGGAGGTAGAAGGGCCCGAGGGGGTGGCGTCGGAGCAGCCAGCCTGGGCTGGGAGGGGAGGCCTGGACCCAGCGGGCCAGGCTGGGCAGGGATGGGAACAAGCTGTGGCTGGGTAATGGACAAGGGAGCGCTGGGGGTGGGGGGTGGGGGTGGAAGTGGGAGGTTAGGGTGGGATGGAGACAGAGGATGGGACCAGGCTGAGGAGTCACGGAAGATGAGCGGGCAGAGGGGAGGACAGATAAGGGGGAGGATGTGGCCAAGGCCAAGGAGGCCAGGCAGGGCTGGAGGGGAAGAAATCAGGTTTAGAGGAAGATAGAGTCAGGCTGACAGGGCGGAAGAAATTGGGCTGAGGGGAGGACAGAGCTCCACTGAGGGGAGGACGAAAACTCTGGAGGGATGGAGACTCTGGGAAGGAGGATGGAGACCCCCGAGAGGGGGAATGGGGGCGGACAGAGACCCGGGGGAGAGGGGGGACAGAGACCCACTGAGAAGAGGATAGAGACCCCCCCGGGGGGGATGGAGACGCTGGGAAGGAGAGATGGAGACCCCCGAGAGGGGGAATGGAGGGGGGGGACAGAGACCCCGGGAAGGGGGGGGCAGAGACCCACTGAGGGGAAGATGAAGACCCCGGGAGGGGGGATGGAGATCCCCTCAGAAGAGGATGAAGACCCCAGGAGGGGAGGACGGTGGCCCAGGCCGGGCCGCAGAGCCCCGCCCCGCCCCGCCCCCGCCGCCCTCCACATCCCCACAGAAACCGGCCAGACAGACGCCGCCCCTTCCCGCTCACCACCATGGCCAGTCGCGCCGCCGCCGTCACCCTGTCACCCCGGGCGGGCGAGGGGCCCGGAGGGGACCAAGTCGCACTCCTCCTCCCCCTCTTCCTCCTTTTTCTCCTCAGGCCGGGGCCTCCTCCGCTGCCGCCTCCGCCGCCTCAGCCGCCGCCATGGCGACACAATGGGGAGAGGGGCGCGCGGGCCGAGGCCACGCCCCTAACGGCCCCAACGGCCGGGCGCGCGCGCGCGGGGGGCGTGGACTGGGAGGGCGCCGGCCAGCCAGAGGGGAGGGCAAGTCCCGTCCCCGCCCCGCCGGCTCCTCATTGGCCATAGCCTCCCGCCGGCCCCGCCCACTCACATGTGGCCACGCCCCTCAGGGGGTCCGCCCCCCGGGAGCTGTCCGGACCGGCTGTCAAACAAAGCGGAGAGGCGGAGTGGCTGAATCCCAAGGGGAAGGCGGCCCTGGGGTCCTCCTGGCCTCCGGTAGGGGAGGCGCGGCGCCAAGTGGGGGGAGCACCGCCCACGTGAGTCCGAGCACCTGACTGAAAAAAGCCGGATCAGTTCCCTGAACCGGCCCCCCCTTAGTTTCCCCATCTGTCAAATGCGGAGGGTGGCTTGAGGCCTCGTCCAGCTCTAGGACAAGGAGCGCCCCTCTCCTTCCTGAATCCCACCTACTCACTACAGACTTGTAGCCTTACTTCCCAAATGTCCCCAAACCTTCCCATCCCCTTTAAGGTTCTGGTCCCTCTGGCCTCAGCCTCCTTCCTGAGCCTTCTCCGTTTACAAGCTGCAATAAGCCCCCTCCCCATTTCCTCTCCTCTCCTCTGGGGGATGGAGGATGTTTGCCCCCAGGTTCCTGAGGACAGGTGCCACAGGAGGGTGCCAAGATGCCTCCTCCACAGACCCAGCGCCCGGCCCCAGGCTCTCTGCCCTCCCTTCCTCCCCCATCACTGAAGAAAGCAACTCTGATGCAATTTATTGAACATTTATTCCTCAATCGTATGTCTGCTGGAGATCTCGCTGGGGGAGCCCAATGTTCTGGCTGGCTGGAAATTGGGCCTCAAGTTCTTGGGGTCCATGGCCTTGGACAGGCGCTTGTCAACCTTCCTGAGGGGGTGGGAGGAAAAGGGTTTGCAAAGAAAGAGGCAGGGGGAACAGGCAGGGATAGGGGACTGGAGGAAGGCCACAGCAGCACCTGAGCTGGGAGGTTCCTAGGACAGGGCCAGGGTGGGCCGCACGGGGGCAGTGTGGCTCTAGGAGCACGTGTCTCACTGAGGGGCTGTCTGTGGGAGAGTGGAGGAGGGTCACCTCAAGCATGACCGAAGTTCTGAACGCCGGGCCCGAAGCACCTGCAGCAGAGCATCTTCTTCAAAGTCTGTCCCATCTGAGTCTAAGAAGGACAAGAACAGGGATGCCCCTGTGGATCTCCAGGAATGTCATGGATGACCCATGGCCAACCCCCAGCTTCTTCCTGATGCTCTCACCTTCTGCAGCTTCCAGTAACCCAGAAGCCAAAGCTAGCAGCTCCCCGGGGGGTGGGGTCTCAACAGGAGAAGGGGGGGCCTCACAGAGGGAGGGGGAGTCTTCCGAAGGTCCTGGGAAGAGACGAGCAGCCACCACCTGCTCCAGGGCCCCTCTCAGCAGTGGCCCTGGCCTGGGAGTTCGGCTTTTGCTATCTGGGTTCCAGGCCTTTTTGGGCTTGTGGTCCTGCCTCTTAGGCTCAGAGGGGCCCGTAGAACTTGGGAGAAAGGTCCCAGACTGGAATCTTTTGCAACCTGTTTCTGGAGAGGCAGAGTGGAGATGGAAAGAGCTCTGATACATAGCAAGGGAATTTGGCACTGCTGGCTGGGGGCTTGGCTGGGAAGCACAATGCAGGGCAGGGGGGTTTGGCTGAGGGGTACAAAGAGGCACCACAGGACTTGGGTGGGGAGTGTAGGGGGAGTTTGGAGGGCATGGTTGAGGAAGACTAAGAGGGACTGGTGAGTTTGGCTGAGGAATATTGAGGGAAACTGTGGAATTTAGCTCATGTTGACAGAAAACAGCAGGGCTCTGCTGAGGCCCATAGAAGAGGACTGGGGGGACCTGCTGGAGCCCACAAAAGAGGACTGGGGGGACCTGCTGAGGCCCACGGAGGGGGTCTGATGGGACCTGCTGGGGCCCACAGAGGTGGACTGGGGGGACCTGCTGAGGCCCACAGAGGTGGACTGGGGGAACCTGCTGGGGCCCACAGAGGGGGACTGGGGGGACCTGCTGGGCCCCACAGAGGGGGACTGGGGGGACCTGCTGGGCCCCACAGAGGGGGACTGGGGAGCTTGGCTGGGGGTTAGTGGGGGGGACTAGAGAGTTCAGCTGGTTGGCAACAGTGCGTCCTGGGGCACATATCTGGTGAGGCTTAGGCTGACCGTGGGTGATAGTGACCTAGAGGAGGAACACACAGAAAGATCTTTGAGGGGCTATGTCTCCTCCACCTCCTGCTCCTACTCCCAAGTCCCCTGGGCTTCACTTGCACTTCATACCAGGGCCTTGCTGGAGAGCCAGGACTGGGCCTGGGGCCCATCTGCACACACCTCCCGGGCCAGTTCCATCTTCCTCCGGAGACGCCACTGGGAGAGGATGTCATCCTCTGGGTGGGCCACAGATGGCACAGGGACCTGGGTCCTTGTCAATGGGGCTGTGAGAAAGAATTCTGGCTTCAGACTGAGGCCAGGATGTGTGTGTATGTGTGTCTGTGAGAGCAAGTGTGAGTGAATATGTGTGAGAGTGTGTGTGTGTGGGAGTGTGTGAATGTGTGTGTGTGTGTATATGTGTCTGTCAGAGTATGAGAGTGAGTTTGTGTGTGTGTGAGAGCAAGTGTGAGTGAATATGTGTGAGTGTGTGAATGTGTGTGTGTATATGTGTCTGTGAGAGTGTGTATGTGTGCACGCGAGCACGCTCGTGTCCCATGGGCCCCCTGGCTGTGTGGAAGGGGGAAGGTGTTGATCTCACCTGGTTCCCTAGGGTGGGGGCCTGCTCCAGGGTCAGAGGTGAAGGGTGGAGAGGGGGAGGGGAGGCCATCAGAGCTGACTGGGATGGAGGTGACTTCATTACTGCTGCTGGAAGAAATCTCACTGGGGGAAAGGAGCAAGATAAAAGGGTCAGAGGCAGCCTGGGGAGGGGGTCTATCCAATGAGCCTTAAGCTTCTCCTATGCCCAGCCTGGCATTGCCTTGGGCTCAGGCATTTGACCATCTCTACCCATAAGAATCTTCCATTCTAATGGGGGGGTGGGGTGCGAAAGTTACAGCACATGCACGGAAGAAATAACAAGGTACTAGCAGCAAATACTTCTATGGAACTTTAAGGTTTGCAGTTACAAGTG
Organism: Phalanger gymnotis; assembly: GCA_028646595.1. Classification (NCBI taxonomy): domain Eukaryota; kingdom Metazoa; phylum Chordata; class Mammalia; order Diprotodontia; family Phalangeridae; genus Phalanger; species Phalanger gymnotis. Next base: position 792,540,712 of record CM053622.1, on the reverse strand, counting down.
TTGTCATAACACCCCATGAAGTAGGTGCTATTATTTATTTTACAGATAAGGAAACTGAGGCAAACAGGCTCGCACAGCTAGAAAGTGTCTGAGAGATTGTGGCAGGAAGAATATTGGGGGGAGGGTATAGA
>CM053622.1:792509069-792540481 GCA_028646595.1 Phalanger gymnotis | reverse complement strand
CTTCCAGTGGAGAAACGTGGCCCTGGGCCAGAAAAGGAGGGAATGACAATGGCTCAGGCCCCAGCAGGGCCACTGTCCCTCTTGTCCCAAAGGGTAAGTCACCAGCCATGTTTCCATTTACTAGAGGGATTGCTAGGGAGGGAGGTCCAGAATCACAGGTCCCCCGAGGACCTGCTCTGCTACAGCCCCCCTATGGGAGGCCAGAAGCCAGGTTCGGCCTAGTTCCAGCCCCGTCTGCTCCAGGCCTTTGGGCTCTGATCACAGTCTCTTTACTGCCACAAAGGAATGACAAATCCCTCATCCCATTCCTCTCCTGGGGAAGGTAAAAAAAGAATGTGCTCAGAATCCCTCCGAGGATCTCTGTTCTGGAGTTAGGCTGCCCATCCCCCAAGCATCAGTCACCTCGTGTGTCCCTGACATGCAGGCTTCCATTCTAGACGCTCCTGCCCCGTGCGACACAGTCTGGGTTGGGATGGCTGGGCTGAGGCCGCCTCCTCTGGCCTCCTCATCTGCAAGAAACAACAATCACCACCATCCCCCCCTAGTCTTTGTGAGATGCCCGTCTGGACCAGCAAGTCACCCCAGAGTGCAGCCTTGCTGAGGGCTCCAGTTCCCTGGGCAAGAGTGGGGCTGGGGTTCCTTAGGCAAAGGAAAGGGGCAGGTACCTGCTGAGGGACCAGGGCAACCTAGGGCTGGGGGCTGCAGCCACCAGAAGTCAGCAGCTGGGGGGCCTGCTGCCTGCCGTTCCTGGCGGCTGGTGGGCTGAGCCTGCCGGAACCGAGCCATGTACCTGTCATAGGGAGAGCAAAAGGTCGGGGAAGCTCCTTTCCTGCCATTCCCTTGGCAGAGGGTGTGTCCAGTTGCCTTGCCTTCTCCCAGTTTCTGGTTCTTCCTACTTACCTGGCAAGCACAGAGTCTCCTAATTGGTCTGTCTGTTCTTCAGGGGAATCAGAGGGAGATGAGAGGCTTGTGGAAGGCCATGACTCATCAAAGTTTGGGGATGTGGGGGCTGGAGGAGAAGCTGGGGGACTGAGTTGACGTGGTCTCAATGGGCTTAGGACCTGGAGACAGAGAAGAAGAGCTGGGCTCCAGGGCCTCCTCCTAGACCTTCCTCCTCTATCCTTCCCCCCACAAAGCAGCCTGCTGGACCTAGCCCTCGTTTCAGACCCGACTTAGAAACCATCAGAGATTGTGACTCATCCTGTTCCAGTAACCCCTCCAGAGGTCTAGGCTCCACCACTGGAGGTGGGCCCATTTAGTCCATTTCCCTCCTGCCCCAGGTGTGGAGGGTAGAAAACATCTCTCTCACTTTGGAAGGCCAATCACTTCTTTGACAAAGTGACTCATCCAAGGTCACACGCACAAGTGGTAAAAGGGACAGCTGAGATGGGAACCTGGCCCGCCATGCCCTTTGACACCAAATCTAGCCTGTCCACTGTTCTATTCCATCTTTCAATAGGAAGCATTTTCCTCAGGACATCTCAGGAGGCCAGTCATCAGAAGGCTATTGTTCTCAGACCCATTTGCAGATGATAACAGCTTACTGACTTGCCCAAGGGGTGACATCAAACCTCCAAGCCCCCGTGAGTCCCAACTGCAGGATCAGCAGCCTTGGGGCCGAAGAACTGAGCAGTGAAGAGAAGCAGCTGTGCCAGGCTGTAAAGGTCACTCACCGGACTGGAAGTCAGAGCCTCTCTGGGTAAAATGGGGTTGGGCTAGATTGCTAAGGTCACTTGCAACGCTAAGTCCTATGATTCTGACCTATCATCTGATGTAAACCTTGGAGGACACTTGGATACAGATACGACTCTATTAATTCAATTTAACAAACATTGTCTATCATGGGGAAAGCTCTGGGCTAGGCTGGGGAAAGCAAAGTCCCTGCCCTCTTACGGCTTCCCTGGAGGATACAACACCCATGCCTAAATGAGCATGGAAGGAAAGAAGGAATGAGGAGGAAGCCCATAGGCATTTCTGGCCTGGGCCTTAGCTCCTTTATCTGTAAAATGTCTTCTCACACCTCATTCCCATCCAACTTACAGTGTTCGATTTCTCACACCCTACATTCCATCTCCCAACTCCATGCATTTGTCCTGGCGGTGCCTTATGCCAGGAACTCCCTCCCTTCTCATCCCTGCTCCTGGTTCCCTTCCAGTGTCGGCTTGCCTTCTGCAAGGCCGAAGGCTTTCCCAGGCTCCTCAGTCTTGGTGCCTTCCCTCTGGACTGTCTCCAATCCTCCTGTCTTTGGTTTATACCTAGTTATTTACACACCATCTCCCCATGGGAGAGCAGGGACAGGCCTTTAACTTTGCCTATTAAATGGGTGGGTAGTAAACAAATGCTACTGACTGGCTCCTGATCCACAGTCCTAAACCTTAAGATGTTATGTTAATGGGAGTCCTTGGAAGAGGGTGAGTCCCAGGGGAGGAACAGAGGAGAACACTAGGGGGGCAACCTAGTGGCCAGGGTCCCTGTGGACCTACTGGCTCCACTTCAGAAACAGACAAAGAGGAGGCCCGTGGCATTGGGGGCGCCCCTGGGCTTCCCGCGGGGACACTAGGGCCGTCAACTATTTTTAGATGGGGAGGGTGGCCAGGACTGTGAGGGCCCACTGTGAGGATGAAGAAACTGAGGCACCGGGCGGAGAAAGGCCTAGAGGAAGGATCAACTACACACAACAGTTCAAGCTCTGGCCCAACACCCCGGGGGGCGTGTCCTCACCGTGATCCGGGCCCCGCCTTCTCTGCCTCGCTCCGGGGACGGGTGGTAATAGCTCCGCCTCCTCAAGGGCGTGGCTTTACAGGAGCTGCCCCGGAAGGAAAATACGGCCAGGCTGGCAACGGGACAAAGGGACAGCATTAGAAGGGTCGAGAGCGGACTACGACTCCCAGGAGGCTCCGCGGCCGCGTGGGAACAGTAGTTCCCGCCCGGAGAAACGCCCCGCTTCCTAGGGCCCAGAAGCCCGGTCCTGACCTGTGGTCTATTCCGCCGCAGCCGCCGCCGTCGCCGCCACCTCCTCGAACCATTCCTCTCCCTTCTCCAGCCATGGAGCCGGCGCTGTCCGTCGCTAAGCAACAACCTTCCCAAACCCGCCCTCCTCGCCGGAAGCACTGGGGCGGGAAAAGGAGCGGCCCCGTTCCCCTCCAACCGCCGCGAGGTGCCGCGCTTAGGTGCGCTTGCGCAGATACCGCCTTCGTCCATGGGTTTTTTTTCCTGTGGGGCGGGGCTTCGGAGGAAGGCGGGCGCCGCTCTATTGGCTACTCCTCTTTCTAGCACAGTAGATACGGGTAATGATTGACAAGGGCTCGGCCTCCAGCGCTGAGTGGCTCGGGACTCACTCGGAATGGGGCGTCCTCGATTCCCTCGCGGATTCTGCCCTTTCTGGGAATACGGCTCTCGTTCGAGCAGCCCTTCCCTGCCCCAGTCCACGCGTGCTCGGGGTGGCCCAAAGACTCCTGCATCAGTGCTTCCCGAGGGGCCTTCCCCCGTCCTCCATCTGCACCCCTCCTCATCTCCCCAACCCTTCCCCTTCAGGTGACCCCTCTCCCGGGGCCACAAGTAGGATCTGGAGCTGGGAGTTGATTGCTCTCATTCTAGCGGTGGGGAAACTGAGGCCCAGAATGTTCGTGCGTGGCAGTGTGGCTCCGACCCGGAGTCCGGGGGCGCCTCCTTTGTTTCTTCAGCTGACTCATCCGGGTGCCAGGCATTCCTGGCGCCCGGGCCAGGCTGCCCACAGGTGGTGGGGATCAGCGGACCGAGCTATTTCTGCCCGTCCCAGATGCCCCCTGGCCCGGGGCCGAGGGGTACAGCGCGTCCCGGCCTCCCTCTCCGGGGGCCGTGACTCACCGCATGGAGTGGGGGCAGGATTGCGCACCTGGGGAGGGGGCGGGTGGGTGGGGGCAGGGCAGCTGCGGCCCTTCCTTGCCTGGATGGGTCTGGGCACGGTCCTGGGGCGGGGCAGGGCCAGACCTTCAATGGGGAATGGTCTCCAGGGAGGACCCCACATTCCCAAGGATGGGACGTCAGGGAGCTCTGGAGCCGCCTCACCTGGGGTGGGGCCCTCATCCCTGCTCCTCTCCCCACCAAAAACTTGGGAGGCCCCGAGGATTCCATGAGCTGCTTCCCCCCCCACTCCCTCAGTTATCTTGGACTGGCGGAGGAGGATCCTGGATCATTAGGTGATGGAAGCGGGAGGGAGGGGGAGGTGCCCCGCCTCCAAATGCTGGACCTGTGTCCTCAGCCCAGCCCCCACCCGCGCAGGCAGGCCCCAAATGGAAACAGGACCTACCAGGCAGGCTGTCTGCGTCACTGCCAAGATTTGCGGGTGCACTGGGGGTGGGTGACTTAAAGGGGCAGGCGGCCCCATGCCCGCTGCCGCCCTGGGTTTCTTCAGGGAAGTGCGCAGCCCCATTCAACATCAAGCGTCCCCTGCCCTGCCCCTCCTGGCATACTTCTGTCCACTCCATAACTTTCCCTGTCTGCACTAACCAGGCTTCTCAACCTTGGGGAATAGGGGTGGGGTTGGTCCTTAGCCATCCAGGGGCTTTAATAAACCTTTGTGGACGTGAAATGTGCTGTCCTCGATGTCTCCTCCCGAAGTGTGTTTGCTGCCATGTTGGGGACTCTCCCTTCCCCTCCCTTCTCTCCTGGCTGGCAGCGAACTCTCCGGAATCCTGTTCTGGGGTGGGGGAGGGGCGGGGCGGGGAAGGCGGGGGCCTGCTATAAAGGGGCCTGGTCGGTGCCCGCTGCGGACTTGCTGCCGCCCAGCCTGACCATGGAGATCCCTGTACCCATCCAGCCATCCTGGCTGCGCCGCCCGGCCCCCCTTGGATTCCCCAGCCTGGGCACCCCTACCAGGCTCTTTGACCAGCGCTTTGGGGAGGGTCTGCTGGAGGCTGAGCTGGCTGCCCTCTGCCCTCAGGCCCTGGCACCCTACTACCTTCGGGCACCTAGCGTGGCCCTTCGGGCTGATCCTGGCCCTGGAGAGGTATGGACCTTCCAAATGCTCCCTCAGAGCCCACTTTCTCCTCCTCTACTACTGACTCTTAAAGGGGTTTTTCTGCTGAATGCTTACTCAGCTTGGTGGGGGGGGGGGTGGCGCTTTTCTCAAGACCATAGAAGACCCACTCCATTGGCAAAGGACCCAGGTCAACTCTAGAGAGAACCCCTACTCATCCAAAGGATTAAGGCCTCTTAAAGGGAAGGGGGCTTCCCCAACTTTCCCTTGGGTACTCTCCCAGACTGACCCCTCTCACCAAGAGATTCCTTTAGCCATCCCCCCTTCTCCCCATGCCCAGAAGCCCTTTGCGCAGACTACTGGGGTCATCCCTCAGGTACCCCTTCCCATAACCCCCAGGGGGCCTCCTTACTGACCTTCCCCTGCATCCCCAGCTCCCTAACTCCTAACCTACAGGCGACCCTGGCCAAGGGGCAGTTTTCGGTGTTACTGGATGTGAAGCATTTCTCTCCTGAGGAGATCAACATCAAGGTGGTGGGGGAGCATGTGGAAGTGCATGCCCGCCATGAGGAACGCCCGGTATGTTGGGGGGGGGGGCAGGAGGCACAGCAGGGGGAGGTTGGGGAGAGATAGAGAAAGGGAGGAGGAAGGACAGAAGGAAAGGGGTACAGGGGCATGAGTCACCCCGGCCTAAAGGGGGATGCTATCATGTTGCAGGATGAGCATGGCTTCATCTCTCGAGAGTTTCACCGACGCTATCGCCTACCAGAGGGTGTGGACCCTGCAGCAGTGACCTCAGCCCTGTCCCCTGAAGGGATCCTGTCTATCCAGGCCTCGGCCACCACCCCTGGCACCCAGGCAGCTGAGCACACGGTGCCCATTGCCCAGGGGTCAGTGCCTGGAGCTAAGTAGAAGGGACAATGGGGCTACCACATGCTGACCCTGCTCCCCCATATTCCAAGCTCTAACCACCCATCCCTGACCTCCCCATCCAAACACTAGCCCTTCTTGCCCATAGACAGGTACAACCTCTGCCCTTCTAATACCCCACAATGGGGCTTCCCTTCCCTGTCTCACTCCCAGCCTTCTCCTTTTGTCCTCCCCAATAACACAGCTTGCCTCCTGTGCCCCAGGCTCTCGAGAGGCCCTGCGTCCAGGACCCAATAAATGCACTGGCCTCCGCTTTGGCTGGAGTCAGATGTGTGGGCCTTAGGGGGGGGAAGAGAACAGACCAAGGGGCTGGGGTGGACGATATTTTTATTAGGGGGAGGTCACTGGCGCTCATACATTTCACGCAGAATCTTCATGCTCTCGGAGTAACGCAGCTGGTTCCGATGGGAAGCCTCTTTCCACCTGGAGAACGACAGGCTGTCAGGGCCAGGGATGGGGGGAAGTTAAAGGGCCAAGCTGGGAGCAGGTTTGGGGGTGGGGTTGCATACCTCTGCCTGATGCGTTTCCAACGCTCCATATTGCGGTAGATGAGGGAGGACATGGTTGGGACTGTCTCAGGGGGCTGTGTAGCAGAGAGGAACAGACAGAGTTTGGTTTACAGCTGGTTTACAGATGTCGTCTTCCCCCCATGGTCTGAGAACCCATATATCTCCTTCCAAGAACTCTAATGGGTCTAGGGTCTACTTACTGTGTCCTCAGAGGCCTCCTGGCCCTCTGGCTGAAGTGGGGAGGGGATTCTGGGGCTGGGGGCTTCACCAGGAGGGCAGGGGGCTGTGGGGGGTGGCAGCTTGTATACATCTCGGCTCTTCCCGTTGGTGACCTCGGTCCCCTTTGGAAAGAATCAGCCCCATTGAGGTCCTGCGTGGGGAGGGTAAAGCCTTCCTCCCTCCCTGCCCCTCACTTGATCTTACCTCCTCATCCTCTGGTCGGGGAGGTGGTGGGGGGCTGGGAGAACGCTCTGGCTCCCGAACAGAAGGGCAGTTCCTCATCCAGGCCCGGCAGATGGGGTAAAGTGGCGTGTTCTCACTGAACTGGGCCAGGTCCACACTTCGGTCAAATAGCTTGATGGTGTAAGTGTCTGGTGGATGAGGGGTAAAGGCCACGCTGAACATAGTGGGTCCTAGATGGACAGCTGGCCTTCAAATCCAGCTTTACCCCTCCTTCTGTAAAAAGGGACGGGTCCAATCCTAGCTTGCCCTCAGGCTTCCTGACCTCCAGGCCTAGACCCGCCTGTCCCTGACAGCCCCCTTCCCACCAACCAGCACTCACTGGGTCTCTGCTGTCCCCCCTCTGCCAGCCCGTCCTCCATCTCCTTCCTCTTCTTCCTCCTGTGATGGGGGAACCTGGCCGATGGCCTGCAGGGAAGAGTGATTGGGAGCTGACTCTGGATAAACCAATAAGGCGGGAAAGGCAGGACTGGACCTAGCCACGGGGCTCCGGGGTGAAAGGGATCTGAAGGAGAACAGGAGAGTCCTCCTGCCAGGCTGTGGACCCTGGGCAGGATGCAGCCAGGTTCGGGAAGGCCTGGTGTGCCAGGATGAGGAGGGGATGGTTTATTTGCAAGACAACAGAAAACCAGGCACAGAGAGGCCTTGGCCAGACAGGACTGTGGAACCAGGGGGAAGGGAGGAGGCCCCAAAGACGGAGCCCAGCTGGGAGAAGCAAGCTTACCGTTTGCCAGCTGATGTAATGGAGCAGTCCCTGGGGAGAAGAAAGACAGAGTCACCCTGGCCCATGGAGCTCAAGGGGCCCACCCACACCTGGCCAGTGACCTACTTGCTGTGAGCATCGGAGGGTGTCTTCCCAGCCTCCTCGTCCAGCTGTTCCCTTTGGAAGGCAGAATTACAGAAGGTCAGACCTTAGGGTTGACCTCCCGGCCCTCCTGGCTTAGATTCCTCCAGGGTCTGGTGAAGCAGCCTGTTCTGTGACTGGACGGCTCTGACTGATGGAAGCTACATCTAGCCTTTCTGTCCACCTGTCCCTTTGCTCAGAGCTCTGCCCCCCGGGATCACAGGGCAGCCTGGAAGTCGGGGATCTAAATCTCCTCAAAGCTAACTAACCCTCCCTCATCCATCTTCACCAGCCCTAATCACTGAGCTACCACACCCTCCTCCCCATTTCACAAAGGAATTAATGGAGGCCCAGAGATGGAAAAGGTGGGGGTGGGGGTGGGGGTGACGAATGAAGACCCAGCCTGAGCCTCTCTCTGAAGCTTTCTCTGATCGGATGGTTTCAAGGTCCCCCCAAGGCCCCTCAGAACCCCAAGCTCCGGCTTGGGATGTATGTGAGCCAGGCAGCTTTGAGCACGGCCTCCTTGGGGAGGGGAAGAATCCCTGGCCAGACCCAGTGCCCCCTTCCCTTACCGGTCCACATCGCTTTTCTCCAGCAAACACTGCAAGACAGCATCCAAGTGGTTCCTGGCCTTGGACATCTCCAGCTCTGGGGAAGGGAAAGATCAGAGCCTCAGGCAACACCCTGTTGTCACTGATGGGGAGATCCTCATGTTACCCGTGAGGAACCTGAGGCCCAGAGTGGACAGGTGACTGGTTCACAGATCCCATGGGTGTGTAGTAGAGCTAGGATCTGGGTCAGGTGTCTCTGAATCCACCCATCTTATAGACGGAGCAGGAAGGAGGGAGGTGTGAAGGACAGGCTGACTCCAGGATTGAGATCAGCTCGTTGGGGGTGGGGTGGGGTGGTGTCCTCACCCTCCAGCTTAGGGACTCCCCCACTGACACTCCAACTGCCCTTCCAGCTCCAGTCCCCTCCGCAGGTTCCAGACCCCAGACAGGCAAAGAGCCCATAGTGAGCTGCGAGTGGGCGGAGGCTGCCCCCAAGGGCTGAGTCTGCCAGAGGGGTGGCAGCTCGGAAATGCCCTCACCCACCTTTGGGGGTCCCCAGGCTCCATCCAAGGTCCTCCCCACTCAGGAAACCTCAGCCCCGATTCCGATCTTTCCTCCCCGACATGCTCGGTCACCAGGACCGAGATCCCATCTCGGAAGGGGCCCTTCCCTTTCTCTCCTTCCCCGTGGTCCTGCGTGAAGCCTGACTTCCAGCTCTGAGCATATGTGTTCAAGAGTCAAGAGCCTCCCATCGGGGTCTGTGTGTTGCGGGGAGAGCAAGTCTCAACCTGTTTCTAGCCCCAAGCCCTTCCATGCTCAGCTCCCAGCCTGCCTCCTCCAAGCAGCCCTCCCAGATTGCTTCCTTCCTCCTCTCGATCCCTCCTCCTTCAGGAAGCCCTCAATCCTCCCACTCCTTCCAGGAAGTCCTGGATCCCTTTTCTTCCAGGAAGCACCCCTCCCGAGGACTGCTCCCTTCCCCCTGCACCCACTGCTCTCTCCTCCCTTTATTCACATCCCCTCCTCCTCTTCCGGGAAGCCCCTCCCTCTTCGCTCCTTCCTCCTCCATTCAGCCACAGGCACACCGCATTGCTCGCACAGCTCCCTCCTCCAGGCCGCCCTCCCAGATTGCTCTCTCCTCCTCGGGGGTCCCCGGGATCCTCCTCCCTTACCTGATTTTTCCACTTTCACCTTCACGGGGAACATGGCTCCAGCCCGAGCTCCGGTTCCGATTGGGGCAGCGGGGTACCCAGCACTGCCCCGGGGCGGGGACGGGGGCAGGGGTCAGGGGTCAGTCCGAGAGGCCCGGGGTCAGAGCTGGGGCTAGCCACGAGGCAGATCACAGATCACGTTTGGAAGGAAAGCCACTCTCTCAGCCCAAGGAGTCCCACCTTCTTTGCCTAGGACCTGGGACGGACAGCTCCTCACCTCCGCCTTAGGCCACAGCAGCGGCTTAGCTCCCACAGTCTCACCCTGGCCCGCCCGCCCGTTGCTTGTATTGGGCGGCAGGGCCGCTCGTCTACGGAATGGACCAATCAGAAGACGCTAACGGCCACCTCCCGCTCGAAGCCCCACCCCTGAGCCATTCTTCCGGAAACCAACTAACGTCCCCCGGCCCGGCCGCGCGGCGCCTCATGGGAGGTGTAGTTCGTTCCCTGACCTTCCCTTCACGTGTCTCCTAAGCCCGGCCGCGCGAGGCACTATGGGAGGCGCAGGCTGAGTCTGCCGCCACGCCTCCTGGGACTTGTAGTGCCAACGGCTTAAAGGGACTCCTAGACGAAATGGGAAGGAGAAGCAGTACCTCGCGGCAGTTCTACGTTGCTAGGCAACGGATTCTGCCTCTTTACACAGCTGGGCAGCAGAGTTGACTTCGCTAGTCTAGGTCCGAAATATAGATGTGGAAAGTGAGATTTGTACTGTAGGGCCATTCTGCTGCGAAGGGGGTCATCTGCGAGCTGAACCTGGGGGACTTATAGATTATCCCCTGCTCCAGCCAGCCATGGATCCCACCACCTCTGCACCAAAATGGAAACTAGACAGCTTGGCCCTTGGAACCCTCCATAATCTGCCCGCAACCTTCACATACTCTACAGTCGGGCCAAATGGTACAGCTGTCTGCAGAATTCAGCCCTCCCGGCTTAAATCCTCTAAACAGCCCGAGCTGATTCAATTCCCTCATTTGTAAAACGAGAGGGTGGACTGGGTGACCTTCCAGCTCTAAACCTAAATCCCTCCGCTTTCCCTTAGCCCATCTCCCATTCCTGGAAGCCAACATCTCTTCCTCTCTACTCAGAAGCCTCTACTGTTTCTCCTTCAAGGCTTAACTCGAAATGCCACTTCTACAGGAAGGCTCCTGGCACTCTCTCCTCCAGATACACGTCCTCTCGGGTGTTAATGCCATCTGGGGCATCCTTCCCAGGAGAATGTTAACTCTTGAAGAGTGGAAATGCTGCAGAGACCAGCACAATGTCTTGCACAGACAAGTTTCTGTCTCTTTTGTATATGCGTATTTTAATCAACTCTCTGGGACAGCTAGGTGACACAGTGGATAGAATGCTGGGCCTGGAGTCAGAAAGACCTAATTTCTAGTCTGGCTTCAGACACCGTCTGACCCTGGGCACATCACTTCACCCTGTTTGCCTCAGTTTCCTCATCTGCAAAATGAGCTGGAGAAGGAAATGGCAAACCACTCCAGTATCTGTGCCAAGAAAACCCAAATGGGGGTCACAATGAATCAGACACAACTTATTTTTGTTTGTTTTGGCAGGGCAATTGGGGTTAAGTGACTTGCCCAAGATCAGACAGCTAGTACATGTGTCAAGTGTCTGAGGCTGGGTTTGAACTCAGGTCCTCCTGACTCCAGGGCCGGTGCTATACTCACTGTGCCACCTAGCTGTCCAATCAGACACAACTGAACACCAAATATGTTCTCTATACATTTGTCTTCTACCCTAGCGTTAAAGAGAGCTTACTTACCTGGAAGTTCCTTCTACTAATGAGAACCAGTCGCTAACTGAAGCATCTGTGCATCTTCCCTATTTTATAGCCAGGGAAGTTTAAGCCCAGACAGGAGGACAGACTAGTCTAAAGTCACAGCAAGCCAGTGAAAGGATAAATTGAAAGCTAGGTCCTGATTCCAGATCCAGGCTTCTTTTCCCTAAAATACTATCATCTCTCCTCAGTTTACTGAGGTACCAGGTCCACTGAAAAGAAAACTAACAATATGGGTGAAATACGTTTTTGCTGTACATCGTAGTGGACAAACTTCCCACACTGGGGCCAGTCAAAGAGATGCTAGGTGACCGCTTGTGGACAGGATTCTTGCTCAGGTAGGGCCTTCCCCGATTTGAGCTTCCATGGTTCCAGAGAGTGATCTCTCAGGGATTTCTGTTTCTTCATTTGTGAAATAGGGAAATCCCACCCTTCCCAGAAAAAAAAGGGAATAGGGATCGGCAGTACTCATGAAATATCCTTTTTTTTTCTTTATTATTTGGGAGCCTCAGTGGAGGCTAGAGGGAGAAATGGGAAATTAGAGAGAGATGTTCTGGGGAGCCAGCCTGGACAAACAAAAGGCTGTGGAGACGTGAAGGATGTTAGATCTTCATCTTCGGAGGCCATACTGGCCCAGTGCTGGAGGTAAGGCAGGGTGAGAAGGGGACCGGGCCACGAGCTGGCAGCGGGGGAGGGCTGATCAGGGTATCCCCAGAGGGATGGTGAAGGAGAGATAGTCGCCCAGGGCTCCCCAGCGGGCTCGGTTGATCTGGAAGATGGTGATCCAGGAGGTCAGCGCCACGAGCCAAAAGACTAGCCCCAGGGCTGAACGCCAGACGTCTGGAAAGGAAGGAATAGAAGGAAGATAAGGGATTGGCCAGGAATCTATTTACCACCTGCCCCGCCCTCCCAGGCTTCAGTGTGAGCGCAAGCTCTTTTTCTCCCCCAGCCTCTAGGGACTTACAGCCCTTGATCTGTCCCTGCTCCTCGTAGGCTGGGGCCAGGAAGGCCTCTCGAAAGAACCACAGAACGTTGACCAGCCAGAGAAAGGGCAGAAGTGCAAATCCGCCTGAAAAGGAAGGGGGGGTGGGAAGAAAGGGGTTTGTTCGGCCCCTCCCTCCGGGGGACGGGGGAGGAGGGACCCAGCCCCCCACCCGGGGCATCCACAGGATGCGAGTGATGGGGAGAGGAGGGGCTGAGCCACCCCTCGCCCCACAGGTCCCCACGTCCCCCTCACACCCTCCCCCCCCCTCACCCAGGTAGTATTTCCGGCAGAGGTTCAGTTTCTCCTCGTTGGACACCCGCTCCAGGTTCATCCTGGGTCCTAGGGAAGGGCTGCGGGGAAAAGCAGATGAGTCGGGATCTCCAAGCGTACCCCGCTATCGTACCGGAGCCCCGAGTCAGTACAAGTCACTCCTGTCGTGAGTGAGCTGGGCCCGAATGAGCGAAAGGAGGGGCAGAAAACAATCGACACCTCCGCCCCTCCACTTTCCCGAGCCAGACCTGGGAGCAGAAGGGGCTGGGGTATAGGGGGACAGTTCCCTAACTCACCCGCAGCTTCTCCTTCCTCCTTTCTCAATGCGCTTGCGCATAGTGCCGCCAGGGCTTCTGGGGCTTGTAGTCCATCCTCCGCACGCTTGCGCCTGACGACTTCGGTGCCCTCTCCCTCACCTGCACCCAATTCTCTCAGAGACCTCCCCTCTCTACCTCGCTCCCCGGCTCAGCCTCTCCTGCCTCGAGCCTTGCTAGGAAAGGCGGTCCGGCACAGCCTTCCCGCACAGGCACCGCCCCCTACCCGCTGGACTTCAATTCCCAGGCATCCTCGCCTCCAAGCCAGCCCCGGAAGTATCACCGGAAGTGACGCATAAGCAAACAGGTGGAAGGAGCGGGTAAAAATGGCTGAATATTTAGCTTCAATTTTCGGAACAGAAAAGGACAAGTGAGAATCGATGGTGGTAGTAGGAGAGGTGGTCGTCCTGGAGACTCAGCCATCGGAGTCCCCAGGGGAGGGGCGGCAGGGGTCTCATTTGACAGGCTCCTAGGGGGCGGGGTGGATGGCGACAGGTCCCACTTGTCAGGGAGGGTCCTGGAAGAGGAGTGACAGGTCCCACTAGGCGGGGGAGGGGCTGCAGGTCCCACTTGGCAGGGCTCTGGGGGGAGGGGTAGCAGGTCCCACTTGGCGGGGGAGGGGTGGCAGGGGCCCTACCGCCGGTTCACCCCGTATTTTCACCCTTCTTTCAGGGTTAACTGCTCTTTTTACTTTAAGATCGGGGCTTGCAGGCACGGAGACCGGTGCTCCCGGCTCCACAATAAGCCCACATTCAGTCAGGTGAGGCAGTCCCCCCACTTCCCAAGAGGAGTGCCGGGGTCGCCCCCACTCTTGCTCTTCCCGGGCCTCTGTGTTTCCTAGCATTGTCCATTGCGTTGACACCCCCTCCTGGCCCCCCACCTCTACTGCCTCTGCTTTCCTGAGGGCCTTCTGATCCCCGGCTGCGCCCCCTCTTCCCCGCCTTGTCTCCCTCACCGCAGACCATCGTGCTGCTCAACTTGTACCGGAACCCTCAGAACACGGCCCAGACGGCGGACGCATCGCCCTGGGGCGGGACGGGGCGCCCGGAGGGGCCGGGCTCAGATAAGGGGAACCCCGGCAGGCCCAAGAGTCAGGAACTGGGGCGCCCTCGAGAGAGCGAAGGTGCACCTGGGGAAAGGCCCCGGAGGGGTCCGCTCCCGGCCGTGACCCCGGCTTTGTCCCCGGATTCCAGGTCACGTGAGCGATGTGGAGGTCCAGGAGCACTAAGACAGCTTCTTTGAGGTGAGCAGGGGCCGGGCAGGGAAGATGTTGGGGCGCGGTCTCCCCAACTGTCTGAGCCCAGCACCCCCATCCCGTCCTCTCCGGCGCAGGAGGTGTTCACGGAACTGCAGGAGAAGTACGGGGAGATCGAGGAGATGAACGTCTGTGATAACTTGGGGGACCACTTAGTGGGGAACGTCTACGTCAAGGTGCTGGAGGCCCCCTCCCCACAGCCGCTTTAAGCCCCGTCCCCAGCTCCAGGCCGCGGCATCTCGGGGCTCTCCCACCGTTCCCCCTGAACCCCGCGGCTCCCCGAGGCAGCCTCCTCCGGGATCCTGGGCCACCGGCCCCCGCACAGCAGAGCCTTTCAGAGCCCCTGCCCTGGATTCCCTCCCCTACTGACTCCCATCCCCGCCTCTTGCCTGTGCCCCCAGTTCCGGAGGGAAGAAGATGCGGAGCGGGCGGTGACCGAGCTCAACAATCGTTGGTTCAGTGGGCAGGCGGTGCAGGCCGAGCTCTCTCCTGTCACGGACTTCCGGGAGTCCTGCTGCCGGCAATATGAGATGGGGTGCGGGAGGGTCCTGGGGGGGACGTGGATGGTACCTGGAGCCGCTGGGACGGTGGGCTGGGGGAAGGGAGGCCCCCGGGGTAAGGCTAGGCTGGGGCGGGGAGGGAGGCCCCCGGGGCAAGGCTAGGCTGGACTCGGGAGATTAGGTGGGGGTCCAGGCTTTGATTCCACCCACCCCTCGTCCGACGCCTCAGCGAATGCACCCGGGGTGGTTTCTGCAACTTCATGCACCTTCGGCCCATCTCCCGGGACCTTCGCAGGCAGCTGTATGGCCGTGGCCCGAGAAGAAGGTAGATGGTAGGGACTGAGCCTGGCCTGGCTGCCGGGGAAGGGGAACAAGGCAGGAATGTGAACGGGGGAAAGGCTGCTGCTTGACCCTTGAGCCCGTGACCCCTTTGCCCCAGGGGACCGTCACCCGCAAGACCTGGAGGGGGGACACCGCCCTCCAGAAAGGAACCGGAGGCGATCTCCAGACCACCGCCACAGACGCTTCTGAGACCGGATCCTGTCCCCAATAGTGCCCTCTCAGGCCCCTGTTCACCCTACCCGGGGCACCTGCTGCTGTGGTTTTCCCCTTCTCTGCTTTTCTCCCACATTCAGACTTTGGGTCCCCGGGGACCTCCTGGTCCCTCCATTTCTCTTCAAGGAACATGGGAGGAGCAGGAAACCACCTCCCTCCTTGCCCCAATAAAATTTCTTGTCTGTCCTTAAGTCTTTCTGCATTTGGAGTGAGGAGATGTCTGCATCCTGCTGGCGGGCAGGGGCTGAGCTGGCTAAGGAGGGGATGGGAAATGCCTGAAGTAGAGTTTTGGGGTGCTCATAAGCTCACCGAAGATTTAGAGCCACCTGGAAGGAATCTAGATCAACCCCCTCATTTTACAGAAAAACCGAGGCGGGGAGAAGTCACCAAGATTCCAGCCCAGGTCACCCCGCCCCCACCCCCTAATGTTGATGACAGTCTGCCCGGAAAGGGAAGTTGAGGGAGGGAGTGGGGCCCTGAGCAAGACGGCAGGACCAGCTTCAGGTGCCGGGGGAGAGGTGGGGTTCCTATAGTGGGGTGGGGGAGCTGGGATTGATGTGCCTGGATTTCTGAAGGGGAGGGGACTAAATGGAGATTACTGGGGATAGGGGATTGGGTGTGGTTGACTACCCAGGTCTTTGGGGCAGAGTGGAAGGGACAGAGCTTGAGTTGGGTGAGGGGCGCTGGGGTGGTTCTTGGAGTCCTGAGTCCTTGAGGGAGACAGGGCTGGGAATCCAGAAGCCTGGATGTGGGGGGGGCTGGGTGAAGGGGGGCAGGGCAGGAAGCAAAAACCTTTAAGAACAGAACACACGGGACTCTTGACAAGTGAAATGGGAATTTGAGGACCACTATGTATGTGGGGCTGGATGAGTTGGTCCCTGGTGGGGCATGGGTTAGAGTCTCATCCCTCTGGCCTGCACAACTACCATCTAGGTGGCGGTCGGGAAACTCTGCTGAGGTTTTCACTTGAAGCACTAAGTCAGCGTGCCCTGGGGTAGCGGTGACAGCGCCCAGCCTGAAGCCACTTTGCTCGTAGGCTCTGCTCTTCGTCATGTGGCTCCACCTGCTCTGGGGTACCACACTCCTCTCCCAGTTCTTGGGGACCGCCCTGGTCTCCAGGCACTGCGGCTTTCTGGACTACTGGGACCCAAAACGCAGATGCTGCAGACGGTGTCTAGAGCGCTTTGGACCCCCCAACTGCCCAGGTGAGAGACGGGGGAAGGGAGGTTGGGGCTGAGGTTGTGGGTAGATTAGGGGGTTGGGATGTCGCATCTTAAGTGCCCCTTCTCTCCCTCCTCTCATCAGATTACGAGTTCACCCAGCATTGTGGGCTCAGCGACCGAGGGGACCACCTGGATGTCCCGTTTGCTCCGTGCCCACCTGGGCTATGCAACAGGAACTGGGCCGAGCAGTGCAGTCCGTGCCTGGACCATCCTCAGCCCCAATCTGGGGCCCCTTCCCAACCCCCAGCAGCCCTACGAAGACGATCCAGAAACAGCTGTCGTGAGGTAAGCCTCTGGCTAGATTGCGCATTCCTGGGCCAGGATGAATGAAGTGCCAACTGCCTCCCCAAACCCAATAACCCTTTTCTGCCACCTAAGGAACCTGTACCCTCCAGGAATCCATGCCAATGGGAAAATGTAACAATACCCACGAAATCCTTATCTTCAGCAAGTTCCCTAGGTCCAGGACCAACCAGTGGGCCTCCTACGTCCCGCAGGCCCTGGGTAACTCAAAAACGTAAGTCAGAAGCATCCTGCCCAGCCCCAGCCCCTCCCCCCATTCATGAATGTGGCCAATATTCCATGAAAGCCTGTTTCAGCCTTTACAGGGAGCACAGCCTGGTATGTAGTGGGCATCACCGCCCTCTTGGTGGGAGGCCTACTTGTTTCAGCTGCCTTGCACACGTTATTGGGGAGGGCTGAAAACAAGAAGGCAGCAGAAGCTGGGGAAGCCTGCAAGTTCTTCCCCCTAACGGAGGGGTCTGGTGAGTCCCTAGGGAGGAGGGGGGTGGGCACAGCTCACTCAGGACTTCCTTCTTTCATGACCTCACCCCCTTGCCTTTCAGTACCCCCCAGCTTGGCACGCCAGCCCCTCTCACGACTTCTGGATGAGCTGGAGGTGTTGGAAGAGCTGGTTGTCCTGCTGGACCCTGAGCCAGGGCCCCACGGCGGCTCCGCCTGGGGAACCACTCGCCACCTGGCTGCCCGTTACGGCCTTCCAGCCTCCTGGGCCACCTTTGCCTACTCCTTGCGGCCAGCACATTCCCCACTTCGTGCCCTGCTGGAGACAGTGACTGCTCGGGATCCCACTGCCCAGCTGGGTCAGCTGGTTGACCACCTGGGCCAACTGGGGCGTGGCGATGCCCTGGATGTGCTGTACAAGCTCAGGTGAGGCGGCCAGGCTGGCAGCTGCCCAGCTCCTCAGGCCCCCCACATTTGGGTCTGCAGACCCTGCTCAGCTGTGCTTGGGGCACTCCCTGCCTCCAGTGACTGGAACAAGGAATAAATGATGCTGTCTCTGCACTCATGGCTCCTAAGTCTCACTAGGGGAATGTGGTCATCTGAACCTAAGAGCTAAAATCACCCAGGGCCATTTGCTGAACAAAGTGGTAGGGGCATCTCCGAGAACACCCTGGCACCACCTGCTTGCTGCGAGAACATCAGGACATGCTGGGTCCTCACTTTACAGATGTAGAAGCTGGGGAGTGGGGGGTGCTTAGGACCCGAGGTCTCACAGCGCTTTATGGCTTCTTATGTGTCCAGGGTACGGGTGGGAAATAAACCATACTTCTTCCCCAAGAAGAGGAGGTACCATCGGCCCCACACAGATTCAGAGGCTATAGATCCAAACATTGACGGACTTTATTGTGGGGGGAGTCCCCCCTGGGACCCCACCTTTTAAATAAAAAAAGTGCATAGAAAAGAAGGGATTTAGAAACCTTTGTACAATATATCTACATCCTGGACCCTGCAGGCAGATGGTAACTGGAAGAGGGCAGGCAGGGCTCCCTGGGGACTCGTGCGGAGGTTGGGGAGGGGGAAGATAAGATGGTAAGGTATGTAGGTGGGGTCCCCTCAGGGCCAGGCCAGGGGCCCACAGCTTGGGGGTCAGTTGAGGAAGCGGCGGCAGCGCTTGGCCCCACAGTTGCAGGGCAGCTTGTTGCTGGCATCCTCAATGGGGAACTTGTAGTCATAGGTGAGTTCCTCCCCCCTGAGGATGCGGCGGAGAGCAAAGATCACGATGTGCTTCTGGCCCTCCACGTGGATCACCCTCGAGAAGCAGTTGGGCTCACACGAGTGGTTGATGAAACGCGCGGCATTGCCGTGCATGGTGGCGTCCACCACGTCAAAGTCATCCATTCGGAACATGTAGCACCCGATGCCCTGGAGAGAAGGGGCAGGGGCCGTATGAGGATCTCCCTGTGAGCCCCAGGCCCGGGCCCAGGAGGCCCCTCACCTACCTTCCCATCGTAGTACTTCTCCCGCTTGTCCGTGAGCACTGAGCGGATGACTATGCCCGAGTACTCGATGACCATCTCCCCCGCATCAATGTTGCGTTTACAAAACAAGCCTCGGCCATGGATGGCTGATCTGCATGGGGAGGAGGCACAACTTGACTTCACCTCCTCCCAAGGTGGGGCTTGCAAACCCCCCCCCCCAGTGTAAGCCACAGAAGCCCCCTCCTCACCTGTAGACCCCCACAGCCTCTTTGGATGTCTTCTTAAGGTGACGGAAGCGCATGGCCATGGGCAGCTCCAAACTGGTGGCGCGCCTGGGGCAGAGAAAAGCATCAGCCAGATGCTCCGGGCCCCAGGCACCTGACCTCTCAGACCCAGCTCCTTGCCCATGATACCTGGTGGACCTGAGCTGCACCTCATCCTCCTCCTCGTCACAGGCAGCCCCTTCAGGCAGCACTCGATGCTGGGATGCCAGGAAGTTGAACATATCGAAGGTGCATTTCCTGAAGGGCAAGGGCACAGTCATTTCAGCCCACCTGAAATGGCCGTAACAGCGGCCCACTCCTCAAAGTCCTTGGCCCAGGCAGCCCCAGCATCAGGGGGCCTCCCCCCGTCTCACCGGAGGTAGACTTCTGCCCGGGCTGCACCGTGAGGGTTCAGGGGAGGCTCTTCTTGCCCCTCCCCCTGCTGGTGGTATCGGAACTTGTAGTGGTGGCAGCGCTGGGCCCCTGGCAGCTGCTCAGCCAGGAAGATCACAGCATCATGGTGGATCCCCAAGAGCCGTGCACCACTCATCCCTAGGGGGAGGAGTGGAGGGCCAGGGAGCATCACAGGGGGCTCCCTTTACCACGCCCCATTCCTCTCTGACCTCCCCCCCAACCCAGTAACTCATCAGACTCCACCCTGTGCCCTCACTGTTTTCTTGCTAACCCCTCAGCAACTATGTGCCATGGTGCCCCCACCCTGACCCCAACTCACCACTGAAGGAAAGGTGCCTGAGCCGGGCATGACCCCGGGCCTCCTGGACCTTCTCAATCAAGGTCCGCCATGCCCCTGCAGAGATGGGATGATCAGCACTTGTTCCGGCCCTGCTTGCCCCCCCACCCCCACCCCCACCCCCACCCTCCATCCATCTCACCCTCCAGGCTCTCAGCTTCCACACTGAAGCCATCTTCACTGCTGATCTCAAAGCGCAGGTGGGGCCCTGCCCGCCTGGGACCCTGGTTCTCCTTGTCTTCAGGGGATGGCGGATCATCCTCTGAACTGGATGCCTCACCTGCCATCGTAAGGAAGATGCTTCTGATCAGTTTCCCCAAATATTATTTTGATCACTTCACTGTCCCTCAAACACCTCCCAGTTCTTCACTGTCCCCAGGCCTCCATGGGCTGCCGTCTTCGGTACAGCCCTCCATAGAGATACCCTGATGCTCACATCATCCCCCATCCACCACATGT
This sequence comes from Phalanger gymnotis, assembly GCA_028646595.1. Classification (NCBI taxonomy): domain Eukaryota; kingdom Metazoa; phylum Chordata; class Mammalia; order Diprotodontia; family Phalangeridae; genus Phalanger; species Phalanger gymnotis. Next base: position 792,520,449 of record CM053622.1, on the reverse strand, counting down.
GGGCGCTACACCCTATTCCTTTCAAGAAAGCCTGTCGGAGGCCAGCTCCCGACACCTGGGCAGGCACTCGGAGGCCAATGCCCACTTCCCAACTGTCTTCATTTGCCTCAGAAAACCAGAACCGTGAGAAGGCTCTGGCTGTCTGTCCCCTGACCCCACTCTAGGCAGGAGAGGGCTGCCCTGACCCAAGGGAAGTAGAGTGAGGACTGAACCTGAGTAGTGGTGCCACTGGGGCTCAAGCAGCAGGTCTGGGGGGCCATCAGAGACCTTGGGGAAGCCACAGTCCGGCAGCGGTAGCAACGGGGCCCGATCAGGAAGGGTCCTATGGAAAGGAGGAGCTAGTCAGAGCACCAGGGGGCAGAGGTCAAGATTCTTGGCAACTGAGAAGAGGGCAGGTCACTCACGTGGGACTTTCTCCCCCACGAGGTTCCCCAGGAGCATCCAGGTCAAGGACTCCCCGGACAGTGGGTGTTTTCATCCGTACTCTGCTCAATCTGGTTAAAAAGAATGCAGAGATCTGAAGAAAAGACCTGTATGTATGCCAGTAGCATCTCCCTTCCCATCCCCTAACCACCTCCCCCAATACCTCCCAAAATTCCTTCTTGCCCCTGTCACCACTCACCCACTGCCCAAGGCCCCCACTGATTGGGGGGTACTCTCGGGGGACTCCCCCTCCCCATCCAGCCGGGGGGCCTTGTTTGGGGGGGGTGCTGAGGGGCTGCGGCCAGCGAAGGTCGACACCCTCTTGACTCGAATGGCTGGGCGGGGGGGGCTGGGGGGCCCACTGCTCAGCACCAGGGTCAGCGATGGGGGAGGTGGAGGTGGGGGGCGCACCACCCCCACCACAGGCAGCACGCTCAGCAAGGGCCCAGGTGTGAGACCCCAGGCTGGGGTGGCGGTAGGAGGGGTTGGTGGAGGCCGTTTTGGCAGAGGTGGGGCTGGCTCACTCTCCCCTGCCATTTTCACAAACACCTGCCCCAGTTTGTTAACAAGAATGATCTTGGAGGCAGCAGTTTTGGGGGGTTCAGGGGCAGGACTGAGGCTTAGCACACGAACTCCAGGAGCCCCAGGAAGCCAGGCAAACGTCCGGGGGGGATCAGTCGGGGTAGGGAGTGGGGCTGGGGGGGCCTGGCTGCCATTAGCCAGTGAAGGGGGTGGTAGAGGGGGGTCTTCACCAGGGCCAGTCCCACCCTCACCAGCTCCACCTAGGTTCTTGAGTACAAACTCCACAATTTCCGAAGGAAGGTCCTCAGGGGGCCTTGCCCCATCCCCTCCTCCCCCCCCACCCCCTACCCCACCCACCCCTGGCCCTGAAGGGGGGGCTTCCTGGCCCCGGGGCTGCTGGACGGCCTCAGCTTCACTGTCCGTGCCATCATCCACTCCATCCAGCTGTTCAATTCTGGGGGTTCCAGGTATGGGACCAGGTGGCAGGACAGGCCCAGGCACCACAGTTGGGGGAAAGTGAATGTAGTGGGCAGCAGGGCCAGCCTCCTCCTCTGAACTATCCCCAGGACCCCCCCTGCTACTTCCCCCAGCTCCCTCGGCCACAATCTCCTCCTCCTGGAAGGGTTCGGACCCAAGCAGGCTAGCCGCAAAGTCCAAGTCGGCCGCGCTCAGCCCTGGCACCACCTCCATGTCCTCAAAGTCAGGGCCCAAGTCCTCAGGAGGAGGGGGTGGGGAGGAGGCTGGACCAGGGGGAGCCAGCTCCCCTGAGGTAGGCATGAGGGCCTCGAGGGCTGAGGTAGGAGGGGGCACCCTGAGCTGAGGAGCGGGCCTGGAGGGTGGAGAGGCCCATCGGGGTGGCAGCCGGGAAGCCAGGGGGCTGGGACGGCGGGAACGTCTTGGGGGAGCTGGGAAGTCGGGATCACCAACTGTTGGGATGTGGTGAGACAGAGATGACGGACTTCCTGTAAGGGAAGAGAAGATGTGAGGCTCAAAGCTCTAAGCCCAACATCAACACAGATCACTCTTCCTCTCTTCATCCCTGAATGACCCGTCCCCTCACTAACAGCTGCTTGGTTCATACTCACCAGGGGAGGGGAGTGGCCAGCAGGAGACACCTCCCAGGGGCCTTCGGGAAGGTGAGTAGTTGGGCACTTTGATTCTAGCCCCTGAGACAGATCGGGGAACCGGGGAAGGGGTGATGCTCTGCTCTGGAGGCGGGGGTAAGGGGCCTGTGTTTTGGGCAGGGGAGTAGCGCTCAGGACCCAGGGAAACTGTGTCAGGCCCTGGTTGGGGGGACTCGGCTCCAAGCAGCTCTGAAACAACATGACAGACGACATTAGGGGAAGAGAAAGAGAAAATGGGTTCTATGGGGGGTGGGGGTAGGGAACCTATCCTATTCAAACATGGGCAGTGTGCCCTCAGGCTCAGTAATCTGGCTTCAGCTTTTCTCCTCACATAGTCTTCCCTAAAAGAACCTCACCATATCCTAGTTACAAGGGAAACTCTCTTGATGCTCCACTTTCAGAACCAATCTCTGCAACTGCAGACATATCTCTCCCTCCTCAAGCTCAAGTGTCCAAAACCACGCCCCTCCAGCCTCCCCCATCTCACTTCCTGCATTACCAATTTCTCAGTGGCTTCCCATTCTTCTGATCACCGGGGCCTGACAGCCCCCTTCTCTCACTTTTGCTGATTACGCCTCACAGTCTTTGTCGCATCCATCTCATTTCTAGCACCAACCCATCTTTCCTTCTCTATTCTTACAATGTTACATGAGATAGATTAGTCACTCTAAAGTTAATGCTGTCATCACATCCTCTCCCTACTCAATGAAATTCCAAGCTTTCTACTAAACCACTCAACCCCAGCTACATTCCTGAATCTGGCATTCAGGACCTCAGACGACCTGGCCCCTTCCTACTTTTCCCGGCTTATTTCCTACCCCTCCTCAAGACACCCTTTCCAATTCCCTCCAGGTTATCTATGGCTGCTACAGACAGTACCAACTCTCTGCCTTGGCTCTGTCCTACCCCCACCCTCCAAGATCCACCAACACAAAGTCTTCCTTGACATACCCAGTTCACCTTCCCTTCAGGTCCTCTCCCTCCCAAGTATAAGCTCGGCAGTTATGAGGACACATCACCCTTGCCTCCAACACCAGAAAGCCAGAGGCTTTCCTACCCCCTTCTTCCTAACACAGAGCTGGACGCAAAGTGGAGCAGAGGAACTATTCATAAAGGAATGAGACAGTCCTTACAAGCTAGTAGACAGGGCGGTAGGGAAGGGGAGGGGAGGCAGGAGTACCTAAAGTAGGGATGGGGCTATGCACAATGGTCCTGTTTTCCTCCGCTGCCCCAATGTGGTCAGGTTCCTCCCGAGGGCCCCGGGGTCGATACTCTAGGATCCGGCACCGATACCAGCAGCGCCGACGGGCATCCACTGTGCTCCAGTACAGACGTGAACACCTGAGAGGTGAGAAGAGGTGAGTCTGAAACAGCCTAGAGCCTGGGTCACGGGCTCCCTTCCTCCCACACCCCGGCGTATCAGGCAGGGCCTCTCACTGGTAGCCAATGGGAAAGAGCCTTCCCTCGCAGTCAGACAGGTCAGACAGCGTCCCCAAGGAATCAATTCGGATAGAGCCTGCAAGAAGAAAAGAATGTGACAAAGAAGATGACTCTTGGGCACGAGGTGGATGAAGGAAGTCTCCCCAGTGAACATGAAGAGCACGGAGAAAGGAGAGGGGGCGGGTGTCTCACCAATGAGCACATTGATGGCATCTGGCTCTAATCCTGTCAAAAACTTCCGCTTGAAACTGATGCCCTCAAAATCAACATAGACCCGGCGGAGAACATCAAAGCCGTCGGGAGTCACGATCTCCTAGAGGTGTGGGGAGTGGGGAAGTGTCAGCAAAAGGGCCTGCGATGGCACTACAAGCACAGGTTTCACTGACATGGGGAGTTGGCACGAGGGTCTCTGTGCTTTGTTGGGTCGGGGACAGGGGAAGGAGAACAGCACAGAGCAGATGAGCAGCAATTATAAGGCACCAACATTTATATAACACGATATAATGAAAGGATGCAACTTTAAGAGCATCAGTTTAGGTCAGGTGAGACATAATCGAGAAAGCCCCAGGATGAAGAGGGCAACGGAGGGATCTAGAGGATCTGCCCCCACCCTGAAGGCCACAGTCCCACCTTGCCATCCAGGAGGTCCGTGTGTTTTTGGCAAAAAACCTTCTTGTCATCCTGGAAGATACAGCAGCTGGCGCGGGCACACATGAAGTGGAAGTTGCTAAGGCAAGAGGATAAGCAGCAGCCCACAGTGGCCCCAGGCTTCAGGCAGAGTTCACACCTCTGAGAGGGGAGATTGGGGTTCATGGGCAACTCACACCACTAAAGGCAGCTAGTCTGATCTCAATCCTCTTTCCCCACAAACCCCTGGACCCCAAGATAATAGCTGAGTTGTGGAGCATTTTGAGATTTACAAGGCAAAGTATCTATTTTCATTTTAAATCTGAAAATAACCTATGGAACAGTGAGAGGCATTATTTTCATTTTCCAGACAAGGAGGCAGGTTCAGGACTGCTGAATGGCTTGCCCCCAGTAGATGGGAGGTCCCAGAGCCTAACTTGCTCCCGGCCCCTCACCATCTGCCGGCCTCGGGCCACTGCTGCATGAACGTTCTTGAGGGAGCCGTCGTTCTCCTCAAACACTTCTGCTGACCAGATGGCACAATTGACGTGTGTCCACTCATTCTGTCCAATGTATAAGAGCCTTCCAGCCTCCTGGGGTGAAGAGGGTCCCAGGGGAAGAGAGTCAAAAAGTAGTAGAGGAAGAAGGGGAAAGATTCCAGGGTGGGCTGGGGGTCGAACCTGGCTTGGGATCATAGAGTGAGCGCTGCCCATCCCCAATGCTTGTTTTACCTTGGAGTCAGCATCTCCATACTTGAGGCAGAGGGCACACTGGCGAGGGTCCTCTAGATGGGAATCCAAAGCTAGCTCCTTTGCCTGGGTGGCTATAAAGTGAAGAATGCTATCAGGGTCGAGGTGCCAGCCTCCGGGCCTTACCCCCTAAACCCTGCACAGCTTAGGCACTAATCCTCCACCCACCTCAAGAGCCCAGGGAACCTCTCCCACCCTTTACCTGGAATGGCGCCTCCACTAGGGGGCTGGCCAGGTACTGGGGTCTCAGACTCTTGCTGTCTCCACTGGGCATAGATATGATCCGCAGATGGGGGCAGAACTGCATTGGGCAGGACTCCGCTGCAGAAAATAGGGAAGACAATCACCAAGGGAACTCAGCTGCCCCAGGACCAGAGGGAAAATTCTCTTGCCAGGTTCCCCTCTCCTCTACCCTGGGCCTCAAAGCCCTGCTCACTTGGGCAGCCGGGTACTCCGTCTCCAGTACTTGGGATCGTGGGCATCAAACCAACTGAAGGCAGACTCTAGTAGCTAGGGAAAGGAGACACAGGAGAAGAGAGGAAAGAGGGGTAAGTAAGGTGGCTGGAACAGAAGTGGAAAAGATGGAAGAGCTCTTTCCCCATGCTGCACTTTCTCACCTTCAGTAAGAGCCCCTTGGCTTGCCCAACAGCCCGGCGCTCAGGGGCCTCCCCTTCCTCCATGTGCCTCATCAGGATACCAACCACATCCTCCATGAAGCTGTGCTATAAGGGGGTGGGAGGCTGTTAGGGAAGGTCCCTCCTTGAATCCTCAACCGCCCCAAGCCCACTCACCGCAGGCCTACCAGCCCATACCACAGAGCTGTAGTGTCCATCTTCAAAGAGCTGGCTTACAGCTCGGAGGTCACAGGGTCCTCGGTGCAACTGCTCCCCATCCTGTCCACACTGAAATGGTACATGAAGTGAGCACATCCCTTCAGGGTTCCTCTTCCCTCTCCCTGAGAGGCCCACTCCCATACCTGGGTGCACTGCAGCAGAGGTCCAGTCACCTTGGCACTCAGTAATCCTTGCAGTACCTGGTGCAGTCCCCCCCGGAGAGCGCCATCCAGGGCTTCTCTCCACCGAGGAGGGGCTGTCCCAGCACATGGCCCACACGTATATAGCACCGAGTCTGGCAGCCCAGACAAAATCTCGTAGCCCTCATCTGAAAATGGGCAGGAATAAGGATGAAAGGGTTAGTGAAAAGCTGAGACCACAGCTCCCAGCAGCCCTCAAGAGTAAAACACTGGAGGCTGGGGGAAGTTGTGTCCAGGGAGCTCATGGGATATAGAGTCCACTCACCCTGAAGGGGAAGGGGACTGGGGACCATCAGAGAGAGCAGGGCTGGGGTCCAGGGTGGTCCCCCCACCCACCTGAGAGGCCCTCGCACTTGGCATGCACCCAATGGTCACACTGTGCACACTGCATCATCTTGCTTTCATAGTCATTATCCTCATAGCAGCGTGTACAAATTGGGCAAAAGTTTCCTGTGGGAAGAGATGGGGGGTTCAGAAGGGACCCTCTCTCTCCACAAGCTCTGGGTCCTCCTATGGAGTCTCTACTCCCAGAGTCCCTCATCTCCACCCAGGCCCCGCCCCTCCTTCAACTGTGGGTCCCTCGAGCCACTCCACTGCAGCTACTACAAAGACTGCCCAGACCCCACCTCCAGGGGCTCTCTACCTTTCTCATAAAGCTGGGTACAGCCAGGGCAAAGACTACAATCTCCCGACCACTCGCTGTCCCAGTTCTTCCCTGGAGCTGCTCCGCAGCTTTTACATCGAACACAGGCTGAGCAGATCTAGAAGTATGGGTGGAGAATGGCATGTCAGTGAGATACGCAAAGTTTTAGGTTATTTGAAAAGCAGAGTCAGAGAGACTTGAGAGTAACAGATGAGGCCAAGGCACAGCAATGATTGTGTCAGAATCTCTTACCCAGTGACGCCTTTTACGGGTAGCCCGCGTTGGGTAACTGGGCCCCAAACAGGCAGGGTGGTAGGCATGGCGGCAGCGTTCACACTCCAAGAGGTGCTATCACAGTTTAAAATGAGAGGAAAAGTCACAATTCTAGGATCTGGCCATTGACTACCCCACCCCCCACGCCCCAATGGCTCAATTCTCCCACCTTAGTGCTACGGCCCTTACGCCCACAAACGTGGCAAAACTTGCATCGGCGGCAGCACCAGGTGTCATGGTGCTGGGGCAGGGGCCGCTCTGCTTCCTCCAAGCAGAAGGGGTGGAAAGGGTCACAGCACACCTGGCAAAACACCAGCTGGGGAGAGAAAAGGCTATTCTACCGTGGCTGTAGGAGGCCAAAGAGTTAGAGTATGCTTAGGAAGGGGGCACTGGGGGACTTAGGAAGAGGCAGCAGAAGACATAAGCAAGGGCATGATTGGGAGGGCACAGCATGGTCTCAGACCTCATGTAAGCCTTTGCTGGCACAGAGCAGACACACGAGGGGAGGACCCCCAGGCACAGAAGTGAGCACGCTCAGACCACCCATCAGCCACACATTTTCCAGGTCACAGTCCTCCTGGAAAAAGGAAGGGGTGATTATAATGAGAATGAGAATGAGTGAGACAGAGAGAGAGAGAAAGAAAGAGAGAGATATCTCTTTACTCCCATCTCCCTCTTCCATAGTTCCAGCTCCTCTACCACCATGAGCTCCCTCATCTCAACTCCTCATGGCTTTTATCCTATAAACTAGCTGACCCTTCTACCTCAAGCATTTTGCTTAAAAGACATACTCCTGCCACCTTGTGCTTCTCATTCCAAAATGGTTTGATGAAGTTAATTTAAAATAGAAAGTCAGCACTTCTGTCCCTCCATCTCTCAGCAGTTTGACTCCCTAATCCTGTCCCCAGCAACCCCAAGCCCAATCGGACAGCCGCTTCTCATGCCCTCACCAAAAGCACGCTTCTTGCTGTATACCTATACCTTGAAATCCACACGGACTCGGTGGATACCATCAGGAGATTTCTGCTTTCCAGTCCAGCCGTTGGGGAAGGAGGCAAAGGGTCCAGGGGCAGAAGTGTCCTGGGGAGGGGGTGGGAGGGAGATGGGCCTGGAGGCAAGGCAAGGACAGCCAGGGTGGGGGGGAGAGGATCCTGGCTGCACCCTATTTTTCCAACCTAAGCTCCACTGCTTCCCTAAAGGAATTTTCGGATCAGGCTCTAAGTCCTCCCTTGGACCACTGTGCTCCCCTGATCCCCCTCCTCCTCTTACCCAAGTTCTACCCTTTTTTCAGAGCCCAGCTCAACATCCCCCTCATGCTTTCATTCATTTGCTCATTCAACAAAACAGTTGTCTTTCATCCCAATGCCTACTGTTCATTTGGGCACATAACCATACACTGTGATGATTTCCCCAGCTAGACATTAAGCTTTCTGAGGCGAGGGGCTGTCCTTTTTCACTGCCTGCTCCAACCCCTTCCCTTTCCTCAGAGACTAAATTAGAGCTGGGCAAAGAGAGACCCCCAGCAAACCCTTGCTCATTCCCATGGCGTGACAGAAGACAGGACTGACCTTTTCTAGGCGCCTCCGAGCCTTAAGCTGCACCACAGGCTGCAAAGTGGCCTTCCTGGGCCGGCTCTGCTCCTCAGGCTCCAGCAGGGGCAACTCTAGGTGAGGGAGGAAATGGTGACATGTGCCCCTCACATGGCCTGTTCCTCTCTGCTAATACCTCATGCCCTCCCCAGATAATTAGGGAAAGCTAGTTGTCTTATATCTTTACTCCCAGTTAAGGCCAGTGTTTATTTGAACACAACTGAGGCTCGTCATAAAGTCTGGCATTGTCTATGACCCATGAGGCCCCAGAATGTAATAAGGAACAAGTCTCTTCCCTGTAAAAGCCCAGAAAAAGGTCCACCCATTACAGGTCAGGGGGTTAGGGGAAGCTAGTATGGACAGAAGTAACTGGCCCTCACCATTTTCTCGAGGGGCACGGCGGCGGGAAGCTGGGGGGACACCTGGGTCTGAGTCATCCGAGTCTTCAAAAATGTCATAGGAAGGCCGCTGTTTGACACAGCGACGGGCTGACTTGCGCTGCAGGAGGGGATCCTGTTCTTCAGACCCAGGTGGGGCCACTGCCTCCTCCCGGGGCCCCCCACCTCCTGACCCCCGCCGCGAGCTGGGAGGCCCAGGAGAGGCTTCCAGGGATTCATCAGAATCCCAGGGTAACAGTGTCTTCACCATTGTTCGGCCTGTGAGGACAGGGGGATAATGGTGTGGAGGATAAGAAGCACAAGTATTGGGGGTGGGGGGGAAGGGGACACAGGTAAGGCAGAAATGAAGTAGAAGGGAATAAGTGGGAAGTAGGCAAGGGAAGGAATGTGGAAATGAGAAAAAGAGAAGTTTAAGAGAGTGAGATAGGAAGGATGGAAAGGACATGGGACTGGGACAGGGGTAGAGGCCTCCTCCCCACCCGGCTCCCTTAGTCACACCTCGGCCTAAAAGTGTGTTGTGTGTTTGGGGGCTTCATTCCTTGGTGGGGGAGGGAGGGGTGACATTACCTTTCTTAGCCAGGCGCTCCATCTTTCTGGCCTCAATCTTATCACACTTTCGGTACCTGGGAAGGGGAGCGGCCCATCACTGGGGGAGGGGACTAGAGGTCTGGTGGGGAAGGGGATGCTAACCCTACTATTGCCAGTAATGACAAAGATAAAGAAACTGGCGTCTAGGACTAGGACTAGATTCAGGGTGTTAAGATGCCTTGGGCAATACCTGGACAGAAAGGGTGGGAGTAGGGACCTCAGGTGATTCACAAAATGTTGACACTGACAGGGATGGGTGGGTGGCAGCACTGGGAGGGACCCAGGACAACTCACAAGGAGTACAAGAGTAGCCCCAGAGTAACTCACACACAGCACTGTTTTTTGGTGTTTGGGCCTCCAAACTTGGGTTTATCCAGGCAATTGACACAGGACCCACAGTCTTGCAGGCGTAGGCAGCCTCGGCAGCGCCCGCATCGTGCCATCCGCATCTTCTTGCCTTGGTGGGAGGGCAGAGAACGCCTTGGGGCATGTGGCAGGGTGCTCCCAGTCCCTGTGGAACCCGAGCTCCCACCCAGGCCCGCTGGTTCCGCCTTTGCCCTTCGGGATCGTGACGGGATGCCTTCTGTCTCAGATGCTGATGAGGTATCTGTTGCAGGAAGAAGTGGGATCAGCACCAGAAAATTTGTTCCCCACCATCAAGGTTTTCTTTTCTGACATCTGGACCCCCAGAATCCTCACCATCAGCGGCAAGGTCGTGTCGCTCCCGAAGGGGCAGGGCACTGAGTCGAGGGACATCTTCAGGTACCATGGCTCGAGCCTGGCCCAATGCCACGGCAGCATGACGACAAACATGCTTGATTCGAGGGCCCTGTACTGGTGACTCAGGACCCTAGAAGAGTAAAGCAAAAGAAATGATGGTCACTTTCCTGGCTTCTCCAATCAGCTTTCTCTCGACAACCCCCACCAAAGTGGGGTGCAAAGTGTTTTCTCTCCCTCCTCCACTGGCAGTCAGGCCCTCTGTCATCGCATACCGGTGGTCTCTCCTTCTTGGCTTCCAGAAATTCATCCTCAGACTTGACAGCCCCTTTGTCAGGGCTCGGCTTGAGGGTCCTCGCAGCCTCTTCTGCCTTCATTCCAGGGCTCGGCTAGGGGGGAAGAGATGGGGTCAGGGGCTGGAAAGCGAGCAGAGATGTGGACAGGGGAGAATGGGCCTAAAGACTACGTGTAGAAGAGACCTGAAACTCTGAAGGAGGGTTAAGAATGGAATCTGAGAAGGGACTCCAGGCAGGAGAGATGGAGACAAGGGAACAGGCGGGCCCTGGCTGGCTGGAAGGGAAGAGGAAAAACGCCATTCTCACCGGAGTCGGGGGCGCCGCCTTCTGCTGGTGCTGTTGCTGATCAATCTTAAACAGCTGCACTTTAGCCTTCTTGAGAAGACTGAACATCTTCTCTTCTACTCCAGAGAGCGGGAGTGAAATCGTTCCCCGGGCGCAAAGACTCTGCTCCTCAGGGTGAGAGGGTGGCTGCGGCGACGGCTGTTGCTGCCCGTTGCTGGGGACCAGTAGGCCTTGCGGGCCCTCGGCCTTTGTGGGTGTGGTTGCCGAAGCGGTGAAACAGGGCAAGCTGAGATGATTGGTTCGACTCCCCGTTCGGGCCTCGGGCTCCAAAAGAGGTTCATCGGCTGGGGGAGGCTCTGGCTCAGGGGGATCGGGGGGCCCTGGTACAGGTGTGGATAGCACAGATTCATAGATCTTCAGGTGGGCTTCACTAGGAGTGAACTGGGGAGCTCGAAGCAGAAGGGGCCTCCGGGATGGGGTCATGGGTGCTGGGGGTGGGGCTGGTGGAGGAGCTGGAGGTGGAGGTGGGGCCAGCTCCAAACTCAGCGAAGTCCATCGGAATGTGGGCTCCCTCAGGATAGAACGTCTCTTTTCAGGAAGAGGGGCTGGTGGGGGTGTTGGTGATCGGGGAGGTGGAGAAGGGGTAGGGGTAGGGGTAGGGGTAGGGGTAGGG
>CM053622.1:792393143-792508969 GCA_028646595.1 Phalanger gymnotis | reverse complement strand
TGTGGGACTGTCTTCAGAAGGCCCGGCAGGGGGGACAGGGGTAGGGGGGGAACCACCCTCTGGCCCTGCTCGAGCTGCCTCCCGTTCAGCTCGCTGGGTGGGGGTCAGGGGAGGCCGGCCTCTTTTTCGGGATCGAGTAGCAGTAGCTGTAGCTGTGGCCGTGGCCGGGGCCACGGGAGGTGGTGTGTCTCCTTCTTCCTCAAGGACTGGAGGGGGTGGAGGAGGTGGGGGTGGGGGAGGAGGAGGTGAAGGTGGGGGAGGTGGAGGAGGCGGAGGAGATGGTGGTGAAGGTGGTTTTTCTTCCTCTTCCTTGGTCACCTTTTTCTCTTCTTCACCTTTTTCTTCTTCCTGCCGCTGCTGCCACTTCTGATGTTGCCCTCCTTCTCGGCTAGACCCGATTCTACCTGGAGGGGCCCCCCGACGCCCCCCCCTTCGACGGCCTCGACCCCGTCCTGGCTCAGGTCCCAAGGTCAACTGTCCCATCTTCATCTTTTTGGCCTTAGAGACGAACTTGAGTAGGAGAGGGAGCCTCCCCCGGCCTCGGCCCCTACCTCCTCGGCCCCCTCGACCAGACTCCCCTCTTTTGTGGCTCCCAGAGCCAGGGCCCGGGGCCTCTCGACATCTCCAGGCCCCGGCTCGTCGATTTCCTGGCACTATAGGGAGTGCTGGCTTAGGAGCTGATGTTGCTGCTACCACTGCTGGCAGCTTCTTCTTTTTACAAGAGCCCGGTGGCCGGCCTCGAGGCCGTCGAGGGGTGGGAGATTCAGAAACACGGACCCGGGGGCTTGGGGGGGCCTGGGCCCTCTGAAGCAGCTCAGCCAGTACCTGCACCATCCGCTCTTTGCCAGTCTCACCCCGTCTCCGGGACGGGGCCTTCTGGGGGGGAAGGACTGCTTCGGCTGGGCGGGGAGGTGGAGGGGGAGTTTTCCTTTGTTTGCGGCCCCGACCTCTGGGGGTTCCACCTGTGGGGAAAGTGGTTGTGTATGGAGGTGGATAAGGATGCATTCCATGGATGAGGGAGCGGGAGCTGGAACTAATAGGTAACTGGGACAGTTTACGGAGATAGTTTTCTAGAGGGTTAGGAAAGAGTCTCTGCCCTCACTCACCTTGCTGGGACCGAAGCGCAGAGCGCAGGGAACTGGGGGCCACATCTTCATCTGAGTGGAAACCCAGAAACTCCTCCTGATGGAGGGGACCGGGGGTGAAGGGAGTAGTCAGTGGCAATGAAACCTCCTCCATATGACCCATGCATTAGGCTATACCCCACTTCCATCTTTGCTAGTCTCTGACTAGTAGAAATTAGGGAAAGTAAAGCAGTCTCCCAGGAAGGCTCTAATTGTCCCCTGCGCTCCCATTCCTCAATTCATGACCCAGTCCCCCACATCAGAAAGGGGTGGAGGCCACTAGAACTTGTTAGAACAAGCCTATCTAACCACTAGAGCTCATCCTGGCATTTGCCTACAAGTGGCTCTTTGCTCCAGGAGAGCTCTTGAAGTAGACACCATGAACTCAGGCCCCTCAATGACAAGAAAAGATGCCATCCCAACCAGCACAGGATCAGTTTCTCTCCTGTAATCAGGTTGGAGCCCAGAACACAAGAAGCTTCTTAGAAGGTCACAGCCATGCAGCCCCTCGGGCTAAAAACACTGCAATCAAGCTAAAGCTTCGAAACCCCCCTAGGCTAAGAAGCAACACCAGTCCCGAGTAACACAACAGAACAAAGTCTGGTAGATGGAAGTAGGGGGAGGGGGTGGGATCTAAAACTAGCCAAGCCTTCAAGACATCGGACTTCCTGGTTGTCACTTTACATCGCTACATCCAATTCCCTGGGAGGAGTCTTCTTTATGCCTTCCTCTCCACTCCAAATTAGAAAGCAGGGAAACTGAGGTACCACGAAGGCCAGGGGTTGGGCCAAGGTCACATGGCATGCCAAAGGTGGACAAGAGATGAGAATCCTGGGGTCTTCTCAATCTGAGGTTCCACCCACCAAAGCCATGCTGCTTCTACCAGCTACCATAGGCTGGGCATCCCAATACATCCTAGCCTACTATCTGCATTTCCTCCCCCCAGAAAAACTCGGAACTCACCAGAGACTATCGAGATACACTTTGCGCTACAGTTTACTCCAGCCCCCAAGAGGCCAGCGAGTTCCCCCACCCCCACCCACCCCCCATCCTACTGGCTGGGCCCACAGCTCATTCTCCGAACTCGGGTCTCGTTCAATGAGCGCACTCTCCCCAGGCAGGGCCGGGCCGGGCCTCCCCCCCGGGCCCCCCACGCCGGGCCCAAGCTCTCGGGGTCGGGGGAAGGTCCCTCCTCTGCCCCAGGGGCGCTGCCGGCCCCTCTGCCCCCAGCCTGCTCACCTCCTCCTCCTCGTTCTCCTCGTCACTGCTCTCCTCCTCCTCCTCCTCCGGGCCCTGTTCGAGCTCCTCCTGCAGGCCGGCCCGGCTCCGACCCCGGCCCCGGCCCCGGCGAGTGTGCAGCCCCCTCCACAAACGGCGGAGCCGGCGCAGGCCCCGGTGGAGGCCGAGCAGGCGGCGCAGGGCCGTGTCCTCGCCGGGTTCCGCTCCCCCAGCCCCGGCCGCGCCGCCGCCGCCCCGCCGCAGGGCCACCCGGGCCCGCTCCCCGCCGCCGCCCCGCCCGCAGCGGCCCCCGCCCCCGCCGGGACCCCGTGGCCGGCCCGGGAAGCGGCCCCGCGCCGAGCCAGGCCCCGGGCAACCGCCGCCGCCCGCCGCCGCCGCCATCTTGGCACCGTGAGAGGGGCCGGGGAGGCGGGGGGAGGGGCGGCCCGGGCGCAGGGCCGGGGGGAGGGGAGGGGGCGGGGCGGCCCGGGGCGCACGACAATAATAAGCGCCACAGCGCCCCGACCCGGCCGGCGGGAAGAGGCGCGCCCAGCCCAGCCCCACCACCACCTCCACCTCCACCTCCACCTCCAGCACCACCTCCACCTCCACCTCCACCACCTACACACCACCACCGCGGGGCACCACGGGAGCGGGAGGCGGACGCGCCACTCGGCCCTTCCTACTCCCCGCCTAGAAGACGGAGGCCTAGAGTCTCAGGGAGGAGTAAAAGAAGCGAGGCGCGGGGGCTGCCGGGAAATGTAGTCCCGCCACCTCACCGCTTCCGTTAACCACGGAAAGGAGCTGGGGGGCGGAGAGTGGCAGACTACATTCTCCAGAGCAGAGCCCTAGAGGGCACGAGGCAGGCCGCCGGGGGTCATGAAGGCCGCCGGTAAATGTGGTCCTTCCTCCCCACGAACGCCATTGTCCTCTCCGGCTCAAGCTTTGCAGCGCGGACTACAGCTTCCAGGGGGCATTGTGTCCCAGAGGGAAGAAAAGAAGGGCGGAGCCATAAAGTGCGCGGAGAGCGAGCGGCCTCAGTTCTGCGGAGGGAACTTTGGGAAGAGCTTCGGCCCACCTGGCGCCGCGGCGCCCCGGGCTATGCTGGCGGCTCTGCGCTGGGGGCCCCGCTTCTGCATTGTCAAAGGCAAGCAGGAACCACACCCCTCCCCGGAACTCACGGACCTCCCCGTGAGGCCGAGCTGGCCCGAAGCTTCGTAGAGGAAAATGAATGCCAGCCCCCATGCCGGTGCGGGCGGCCACGGGACAGCCGGCGTCCCGCCCCGCCTCTCGCGGTGCCCCCAGTACAGCTGCGGAGAGGCCGGGGCGCCAGGGGAACCGTCCCCCTCCTCTGCGCGGGCCGGAGGCGCTCGGATGGGAAGACAAAGCGGGACACGTTTTCGCTCCCCCTCGGAGGAGAGCCAGGCTCTGCCAGCTTTATTGTGCTCTAGAGTCAGGCCCCGTGCAGGGGGGCACCGCGCCCGCCGACTGGCTAGTGCCCACCAAGAGGTCCAGCTTCAACAAGACCACGCCTCAAGAGCCAGGACCCAGCGGCCAGTCCGGGGAAGCCGCCGGAGAGGGGCCGGCCTGGGAGTCCACGAGCGCTTGTTCTCCGGTGGCCCAAGAGGGAGGTGGAGGAGGGGAGGAAGAGGAGGTGCCGGTGACTCGCGGGCCACGAGAAGAGGGGGAGGAGGTCTGGAGGAGGAATAGAGGAAAGGGAATGGATGGTCCATCTAGGTGGCAGCTGCCCTGGTGGGTGGCCCCGAATGTAGGCCTGCATAGCGACCACGCTGGGGCAGCCAGCCTGGCACAGGGGGCAGCGATAAGGGGCTGCGCCATGTGTCCTTAGGTGTTTGGTCATGGCAGAGAAGTCTCAGGAAGGCTGGGGGCAGAGGCGGCAAGAGAAAGCCTTCTCCCTTAGGGAAGGTGGAGAAGGACAGGTGAAATACATTGTGGGGGGCCTCTGAGGAAAGGTCTTAGGACACAGCGGGGTGCCTTTAGAGCTGTCAGTGGAAGGGGGAAGCTACCGCCTGTGTTGTACCAGAGAGAACCGGGGACAAGAAGACCCTTCCAGTGCAGAGGGGGAAGGGGGACAGAGATATTGGAAACAGCACAGGACTCCCCAGGAGCGAGATCCAGGTACTTATGTGGACTCTGTAGCAAGTCTCCATCTGGTGTTTGAGGGAGAACTTTTTTCCGCCGGTGGGACAGGGATAGGGCCGAGAGGGGCCAGCAGCCCTGCTATGGCGGTTCCCATAGGGTGAGGGTTAGCTTCCTGCCCAGGTACAGACAGAGAGTTGGGCCAGACAGCTCAGCATCCGCCCAGTGCCCAGCAGGCCCCCAGGGGGTGGTGGGGGGCAGCACTCTGCCTCTACTCACCTTTGTTGCTTCTCTGCCCTGGGATGCTCTTCTTATTAGAATTTGGCTGAGCTATCCCCAGTTGGAAGAATCCTAGTGGGGGGAGAGGGGACTGCTCAAGTCAGAAGTTCTTCCATGTCCCCACCCAGGGGACTTGGCCAGTAGATAAATGATAAAGACATGCCAAGCTTGTGCTGGGGAATGGGAGAACTCATCTGGGCAGGGGATAGAAGACTGGTGGCATCCCACATTGTCTGGGCTATGGCCCCAGAGAGCAGCTGGGGGACTTGAAGAGAGCAGGTTCCTGAGGGGTGAAGGGAGGGAGAACTGATGCCTCCTTAGTACCCTGCCCCTTTGGCAGACCCCAGGTCAACCTGGCCTCTCCAGAGGGTACCAGCTCCAGCAGCTGTTTCCTGCCCTGCCCCATCTCAGAAAATGTGTGGGACAGGTGAAAAGACAGTGTTCTACACTGCAGAAGTGACTTCATGGCTGCTCCCCTCCCAGTATGTCAGTGCCCTATCCCCAGAGCCTCCCTCTTGTTCTGCCTGCCCAAACTCACCTCTGTTCCTGACGCCACATTTCTCTCCAGGCTTCAGAGATGGGCGTACTATGGGGCAAGGAGGTTCTATACCTTGAGGACAGCAACAGGATGCCCCCAAGGATAGACTGGTCCTCTTGGCACCAGGGCACCCCCTCAGACATCCTTCTGAGGTCTCCAAATTCTTACTCAGCCCTTGAGGAGGGGTTTCGGGCAAGGCCACTAGGGCCTCTTCTTGCTGCTGCTTTTCTCCCATCTTCTGAGTAGGTACCCTTGACCGTGGCCAAACATCAAGGGGCTTTCCCAATTTCAACTTCTTTGATCCATCTTTCCCTCCTCTTGCCTCTCCAGGTGGTTCTTCTGGCTTTTCTTGATATAGTGTCAGTTCCTGATATCCCACTTCAACCTGTTACCCAAGAACCCTCCTGCACTCTTAATTCAAGGGTCTCTACTCCAAAGGCTAAGGCTGCCTCCCGGAAAGGACCCAGCTTCTCAGGCCTCAGTTCCAGAGTCTCACCATAAGCAGAGTGCGAAAGGTGGGCAAAGATGGGAGGGCTGATCAGTGAACCCTTAGTGAACATCCTTCAGCCCAGCTCCTTGCTCACACCTGCCAGCACCAGGCTATGGGCTGAGAACTCCTGTGCCCCACACTGATCACAGCATCGTGGAGTGCTGGCCTTAGAGTAGCGGCTAGTTGTACTAGTCCATCAACACCATGGGGACTGTGCAACTGCATAGAAGGCAAGGGCATTGCACTTTGTCTCAGAGACTTCTGGGAAGAGGCAGCAAAGTGGGCCCCATGGAGGGAAGGAACAGCATGGCCTTCAGCCTGTAGAGGAAGAAAGGTCAAATGAGGGAGTTGTTGGACCGGAGACCCTAGCCCTAGGGCTTAAACTTGAAAAGTAACCTGAAAAATGAGGAGTTAATTCTGTGACCTACCAAGAGAAGAAGAGTTGAAACTACAGCATGAAGGATGGAAGCTAGATCTGAGGGACTTCAGGTACAGGAGACACCGTAACAGGATTATTCCTCTAGTCCTAGAACTCCCTTAGAATAAAGTCCTTCTGTGTGTCCAGACTGAGGAAGTCCCCAAGGGATGGCAGGATGGGGATTCCAGTGAAGCTAGACTTTGAGGGAGCTAGGAGCATCACTGGAATCTGGCCCCTTCACTGACCCAGAAGCATAGCTAGCAGAATCACTGAGCATTCCCCAAAGAAGTAAAGGATTTAGTACTCAAGAGTGACAGAAATGGAATCAGAGATGAGGTCAGGGCTTCAATGGGAATAAGGTGAAATTCTAATCCCTGCAAGGAAAGCTCTGAGGCATCTTATCTTTCCTTGGAACTGAGAACTCCCCAACAATGAACCAGGAAGAGGATGAGCTCCCATTCTTAGGGAGTCATGAGAAAGGGAGAGAAGCAGAGGTTGGAAGGTTGAGGAACAGGGAAGGTCAGAAAATGGGGAGGGGGAGACTTTGAAGGGGAGTTTTTACTAAAAACAAAAGAGAATTTGCAGGGGCGAAGGTTATTATTGCCAAGGTTCTGAAAAGACAGAAAATTGAAAAGGCTGTTTGCTCCAGATATCTTAAGTTTAATATTTTGTGAGGTAAAAACTGGAGAATAAAGAAACAGCTCTGTATCATGTCTCATGCAAATTGAAGAGGAAACCCCAGGTAAAAGAACTTTCAGAGACAAAATGATTTTTATGAAAAGAGGGCTAGAGAGTATACAAAGGATATAGATGCACAATGCCTAACGTGTGGGATTTAGAAGCCGAGATCTAATGTGGGGTGAGAAAGAAAACCCCAGCTAGAGGAAGGAGACCACTTACCAGTTGTAGATACTTGAGGCCTCTGAGCTACTCTTGGGGTTCCTGCTCTCCAGGCTTCAATTTCCATTAGCTCCACCCACTTCCCTGGGGCCCCTTTATTGGATGCCCTAGTCTGCTATTTTCCCTCCAAGAGGGTAGAGTTTCACACGGCTTTGTGTCCCCTCAATTTTGTAGAATCACCCATTTTGTAACCTTGAGCTCTTTTTCCTAGGGCTGACAGCTGATTTATACCTGACTGGGTTGGAAAGATGGAAGTTGTTTATGCCCCTGATCCTGAAGGAAAAGGAAAACGGACATAGATCCAAAGGAGTAGAAATGAGGCAAATACAAAATGATTTTGTCCCTCACAGTGAATCATACTGGGTACCTCTGATCAGGATTTGCTTAATGGGAATGTTCTGGTCAGTTGGTGGAGAGAAGTGTTGGCCAGATGACACGACTTAAAGTATCTACCAAGTTCTGGAAGGGAAAACCCCAAGGTAGACTGGAAATGTCTCTGACTTTCTTTCCCATTCCCAAGATGGTAGTAAGCATATTTCTTTGAAATAATGGCTCAGAGTTTCACCTCTTGCCCAAGAGGATGAATGCTCAAGAGATTTCCCCTCTTCTCACATTTTAGTACTCTGATAAAGGATAAAGAAAAGAGACAGAGAAACTCAAATTTCTTATCCTTCCACATCCTACTCTTTGCCACAAACGCTATGAGCCCCTCAGCTCCTGGGTTACATCCTGTCTCTGAGCTCACACTTCTTGTGCCAGTTTCTCCTTTCTTTCTAGCAGGTGTGGACAAGAATGAGAGTAGACCATTTTGTCTTTATATCTGCGTCTCCTAGCATGATATCTTGTACACAGGTGGTAATTAATTCATGTTTGCTGAATTGAATTAGAGCTGAAAGGAACCTTCAGGATTATCTAGACCAGTCTCTTTTTTTCAGGTATTCTCTCCAGTTTCTGCTCACTTTCAAGAAAGTTGGTTTGTTTTCTAGCTGTCGAATAATTAAATTAGAGTGTGCCACTGGAAGAGAAGATGGGAAAGGCAGGTGGAGTGAGGAGAGAAAAGTAGTGGCTGTGAGTCAGTTGAGGGGGAATGTGAGTCAGAATGAAAGGGAAAATACAAATAGGCTATCTGTATTCATTTGCCCCTCCCTTGAACCTCAAAGATTTTCCATTACTGTGCTTTTGACTATATTCCCATACTTATGGACATAGCCAGAAATCCAAATAAAGGGACACACTCACAAAAAACACCAGTGAGTCCATAGATATAGAGTTCTCTGCATACAAATGGAGAATCCTCTCCAATATCTGCTAAAGATATGAGAAGAGAGGAATCAAGAAAGGGAAGGGGACCGGGGAGATGATGTCATTACATGAGGGGGACCAGGAAGAAGGATGTGATTGTCCCCACTCTGACCTGTGTCATATGCCAGTGACTCAGACCCTTCTGTGGTTTGCCCTTTGATGATCTGGAGTGTTTAGGGGCTGTCCTTAAAGGAAAGAATCCTCTGCAAATCAAACCTGGGGGAGAAAGAATGATCACACTGGGATCCTAGGATGCCGATGCAGAGTAGAGGCACAACAAGGGGGCTCCCCTATGTAATGAATGTAGGACTTCGGAGAACAGGAATTCCATAAGTAAAGACCCATGTCCCACCGGATTGGGACCAATAAATAAATAAAACCCAGGGAACAGAGAGTACCCCAGGAGGAGAAGGAGCTGACAAATAGTGCCAAATACCGAGGTCACATAGGACAAAGACTGAGAAAGGGCATTGGATTTAGCAACTAAGACTGCAAGGAAATAACAAAGCCCCAAAGAAGAGATGTGACAGACACCTGCCCCACTGTAGAGATGGTAGGTCCAAGTGTAGGAAATTATATTTTGGGGGGCAGGGTAATACAGAATTTCTTTCTGGTGAAGGGGGAAAGGCAGGAACGTGGATAAATTTAGATAATGTAAAAACAAAAATATATCAATTATTTTGTTGTTTAAAAGAAGGCTATTAGAACAGTCCAGATGAGAAATGAGGATGTGAACTAAGGCAACAGCTTCATGAGTGAAGGGAAGCTTTTGATAGATGTAGAGGGAAAAATGAAAAGATGGCAATGGATTGGATATGTGGGCTGAAAGTGAGAAGCAGAGAATGGTACTGAAGTTTTGACCTGGGTGACTAGAAGGATGATAGCGCCTCCAACAGTAATAGGGAAGTGGATTTGGTGAAAAATCTGAGTTCTGTTTTGGATATATTGAGTTTGAGATGCTACAGAGCATTCAGTTCATAATGTCCAAAGGGAGTTGATATGGGCTGAAGCTAAAGAGAGAGATTAGGGCTACAGATCTAGATCTGGGAATCATCTGCAGAGATGCTAACTGCAGTTATGTGAAGTGAGACCACAGTGAAGAGAAGAGAGCACAGGACAGCCTTGGAGGGCACACATACTGAGCATAAGTGAGTAGATAAATAGGTCCCTGCAGCTCTGTGGGTTATATGACTAACTGGGACAAGCCTCTTGCTCTGGAGATAACCTCCTTGGGGGTTGGTATCCCCACCTGTGTCTACCAGGGTCCTTTGCTTCTCACCCTGAAGCCAGCAACACATTGAGGCCCTTCCAGCCTCAGTTGGGTTCGGCTGTGACAGTGGCAGGAAGCCATGTGCCTTCAAAGGATGAGTGAGCTACTAGTAATTGTCCCTGAAAGCTCTCACTTCCCCCACATTCCTCACCAAGAATTGAGCCCCTGCTGCTATCTTCCTAGAGAGGAAACCAGGAAATCATAGGTTTGGAGAGCCTAGTCTAGCTACAGGGGAAGAGGAGGTGAGGATGGTAAGACACTAAGCAAGGACCTAAGCAGGCAACAGTACTCTGGAAGTGGTGGAGCTCAGCCACAAGTGTACTTTTTTTGTTTGTTGATTGACTAGGTGGCTATTTGTCATACAAAGATTCTTCAGTTTAAAAAAAGATTCACCATAAGTATTATTTAATTAGTGAATGACTTAGGCCATGCAAAGTAGGATTGGATTTACAAAGTTCAATTTACATGTATTTTTTCTCAAGAACACATCTCTTGCAAAATGATGTCTACTTAGATCTTTTAGAGAATAAAATTTGCCACAAAATTCCCTGAAGAATAACAATAATAAACAACACCTTAAATGAAATTCCTAATGTCAGGCTCCTAGTAAGTTGAGGGGAAAGGGTGTAAATAATTTCTTCCATTAAATGTCAACACAATAACTAGAAAACATATGCCTGGTTGTAACAGGTGAGCCAGGCCTGGGCTACGGAGAGACCACACAATTAGATATCCAGACGTTCAGATATGGCCAGATAAGATGCTACAATAATGCCTCCTAATAATAATCTCAAGGGAGATAAAAAAAAAAAAAGGAAAGGCGCCTTAGCAGCACCAAATCTCAAACTATACTACAAAGCAGTAATCATCAAAACATTTGGTACTGGCTAAAAAACTGAAAAGTCAATCAATAAAACAGATTATGTATATAACATAAAGATGCAAATAAACCTAGTAGACTAGACTCCAACTTCTAGGATAAGGAGTCACTGTTTGGTTAAAAAAAAAAAAACCAAAAACGCTATGAAAACTGAAAAGCACTGTGGTACAAATTACGTATAGACCAACATCTTACACACTATGCTCAGATGAACTGAAAAATGGATATATTACTTGGCTAGAAAATGTTATAAACAAATTAGAGCAGAAGAGAATAATTTAACTTTCAGATCTATGGATAGGGGAAGAGTTCCTAACCAAAGAGTTAGAGAGGATCACTGAAGACAAAGTAGACAATTTTAATTACATAAAATTAAAGTTTTTGCACAAACAGATCAAATGAAGTTAAAATTGGAAGGAAAGTAGTTAACTGGGGGAAAAGTTTGCAGAAAGATCTTCTCAAAAGTCTCATTTCCAATATACATATAAGGAATTGATTCAAATTTATAAGAACAGCCATTCCCCAATTGATAAATGGTCAAAAGCTACAAATAGGCAATTTTCAAAGAAAAAAAATCCAAGCTATCAACAACCATATGAAAAAATGCTCCAAATCTTTAATAATTATAGAAATGCAAACTGAAGCAACTCGGGCTTTACCGCATACCCAACAAATTGGTAAAGATGGGGTGGGGGCAAAGAGAAAAAAAGAAAAATAAGGAAAATGACAAATGTTCCAAGAGACTGGAAAAATATGCAAATTAATACAATACTGGTGATTGTGTGAACTGATTTAGTCATTCTGGAAAGCAATTTGGAACTATGCCCAGTGATACCATTACTAAGCCTATAAGCTCAGAGATCAAAGAGGGAAAGAACTTATAGGTGCAAAAATACTTATAGTAGCAAAGGACTGGAAACTAAAAATCTGTCCATTAATTGGGGAACAGCTGAACAAATTATGATATATAAATGCAATGGAATACTATGGTGCCAAAAGAAATGGCCAAAGGGATGGTTAAAAAAAAACAACCCAGGGGAGTGACCAGAACCAAGATGACAGTTTTTACCTAACATACACACAAATGTAAAGAAAAATAACTTCAAAAGATTTAATAACTATGATCCAGGTAATGACCATCTCCATCACGATGGACTCAAGATTCAGAATGAGACCTACGTTATTGTCGACCAGTGTGGACATTTGTTTTACTTGACTAGGTGGTGCTTGGTTTTGTTGTCGTTCAGTCCTGATTCTTTAGGACTCCATTGGGGATTTTCTTGGCAAAGATACAGGAGTAGTTTGCCATTTCCCTTCTCTGGCTCATTTGACAGATGAGGAACTGAGGCAAACAGGGTGAAGTGACTCACCTAAGGTCACAAAGCTAGTAAGTTTCTGAGGCCTGGTACTCTACTGCCACCTCATTGTTTCTTATTAAGCATCACCTCTGTTCCTGCTGTCAAAGATTTCTGATACCACTGCTGCCACTGCCATCCTTGCCAAGCTTTTGCTGAAGAGAATTTGGGGGGAAGTGGGGATCCCACACTCTATCCACTGTGCCACCTAGCTAACCTGCTAGGAGTAATACAACAAATAAAGTTAATTTATGGTTTTCTAAGTCATCCTGAAGGGATCTGATTCTATTGGAGTTTGACACCATTGATATAGAAGATGTTACCTGAGCTTTGATTTGAATGGTGTAGGATTCCATAAGGCAAAGGAGAGGGAAGAGTACATTCCAGGGATACAGAGCAGCCAGTAAAAAGGGAGAAGACAGGACATGGAGTGTCATGGGTAAGAAACAGAGAGGTTAGTTTGGTCAGATTGTATAGTACAGGAAGGGATGTCCAGTGAGACTGGAAAGATAAGTTGGGGGAAGGTTATGTAAAGCTTTAGAAGCTAAAGAGAGCAATATATATTTTATCCTAAAGGAAATAACAAGATATTAGAGTTTATTGGGTAGGACTGAGTGATGTTAGATACATACTTAAGGAAAGTTACTTTGACAGCAGTGTGGAAGACAGACTAGAGTGGAGACACTTGAGGTGGAGAAATCAATCAGGACGCCATTATAATAATATAGGCAAAAGGTGGTAAGGGCCTGAGGTAGTAGCTGTGTGAGTAGGATGTCCATGTGAGAACAGCATGACTTGGCAGCTGAATGGACAATTGAGAAGAGAGAGAAAGAAGGGGTGAGGATAACACCAAAGTTACAAAAACCTGAAAGACTAGAAAAATTGTGGTATGTTCAACAAAAATAGGGAAATTTGGAAGATGAGATTTTAGGGAAAGTTAACGAGTTCTGTTTAGGACTTGTTGGGTTTGAAATGTCTCTGGGACATCCATCTTGAAATGTCAGATAAGCGATTAGCAATGTGGGGCTGAAGCTCAGGGGAGAGACAATGGCTAGATATACTAGTAGTGTGGGTCAATGGTATAGAGACAACAATTAAACCCATGAAAGTTGGGGAGTTTACCAAGAGAAAAAAGTAATCATATGAGAAGAGGGCCAACGACTGAGATCTGGGGAACACAGTTAATGGCAGTGATATGCAGAGACTCAGAAAAGGAGATTGAAAGGAATAGTTACATAGGCGGTAGGGGAACCAGGAAAGAGTAGTGTCATGAAAACCCAGAGAGGAGCAAGTATCCAGGATGGTAAAGTGTCAAATGCAGCAGATACACCAAGAAGGATGAAAAAAGAATTTGACAATTAAGAGATTATTGGTAGCTTTAGAGAGCACTGTTTAAGGTAAATGATGAGGTTGGAAGTCAGAATGCAAAGGACTGAATAATAATTGAGAGGAAGGGAAAGAAACGCATGTAGAAAGTATTTTCCTTGAGTTTGACTAAGGAGGGCTTCAAGATATAGGATGTTAGCTTGAGGATACCATAGGGTCTAGTGAAAGTTTTTAAGAGTGGGAAGAGTAGTAGGGAAGGAACCTGTAATGGGGTGGTCAGTCAAGGTGATTCTACAAGACTGGGGTCCTTAAGAATGACCCCATAATATCTGGGTCCTATAAACAATCATAAAACATTTGTCCATATATGGGATAAACCTACCATAACATTGACCCTATGGTCAATCAGAAAATTTTACTGTTGAAAGGATTTCAAAGAGCATATAAACCAACTCATATCTGAAAAAGAATCCCCTCTATAATATTACCCACTGATGTGATAACTAATGATCATTAAACGGCCCAACCTGAAGACCTCCAGCGAGAAGGTACTTTCTAAAGTAGCCCTTTCCACTTTGGGATCAGGAAATTTTCCTTACATGGAGCCTAAATCTTCCTTTCTGCAAATGTATTCTCCATATTTGCCATTTTTATGCTGCAATTATACTCCATTACATTTTGCTATACCAAAATTTATGTTTTGTGGTTTACTGTATCTCCCAAATTTGCCACTTAATAAGCAGCTTCCTATAGCAGATCATATTTTACATTACACAAATCAATCAAAATTAACAAGCATTTAAGATCTTACTATGAACCCGCCACTGTGCTAAGCACTAGGGATACAAAGAAAAGCAAAAAATACCATTCCTGCCTTCTAATGTGGGAGACAATATGAAAATAAGTACATACATGTATGTGTGTGCGTGTGTGTATGTATACACACAAGGTATATGCAGAGTAAATGGAAGGCAACCTTAGAGAGAAGGCACTAGCAGCAAAGGGGATTGGAAAAAAAGCCTCCTGAAGAAGGTGAGATTGAAGCTAAGCTTTGAAGGAAGCTGGAGGAGCTAAGAAGAGGTGAGGAGAGAGAGAACTGCAGGAGAAGGGGGGAGCCGGGGCAAAGGCCTTAGAATCCAGAGATGGAAAGTTATGTTTCCCAACGACAACAAATACCCTGGAGGTAGAGTATGGGATCTTTGAGTCACCCTGCATCACAAGGACTATGAAGAGTCCTCCCCACAAGGAGGGGTCTGTGAAGAGCCCCCACAATGGGACACTTTGAGGCACCGCTTACAACTGGTGTCTTTAAAGTGTCCCCTGCAATAAGGCCTAGAAAATGCCCCCACCTTGGGGGTCTTTGAGACCTCCCTTCCACAACAAGGACTCTTTGACAAAGCCCCCACTATGCTTGAGGTCCCCTCCCACACTGAGGCTCTCTGAGCCCCCCGGGAGGCTCTTTGAGGCTCTCCCATCGAGGCTCTCTGAGGCCCCCCCCCCACTATGCCTGAGGCCCCCTCCACATGAAGGCTCTCTGAGCCTCCCCCACAACGAGGCTCCTTGAGCCCCCCAAGGAGGATCTTTGAGGCCACCCCATCGAGGCTCTCTGACCGCCCCCCCCCCGACCACTCGGCCTTTCTGAGGAGCCCTGCCACGCTTGCTCCCTCCTCCCCCCCACCGCGCCTCGCCCCAACCGCAGGGAAGAAAGAAACTGAAAACTTGGAAACCTCACTGCGCCCCGGCCTCGCCTAGCCCCTGTCCGTCCTCCGCTGTCCTCCGCTGTCAGGCTCGCCTCGGCCTGGCCGAGCCCGGCCGCCGCTGTGCTGCGGTAACGGCCCCTCGCCGTTAGGCCCTTTCCCGCCTTTTCTTCCGGGCTCACTCACGCGCTTCGGCGGTTGGCAGGAATGAGGGGGAGGGGGAGGGGAGGAGGACCGTGACTCTCCCCGCTCTGTCAGAAGCCGCCGGGACAGCCCCGACGTCACCGAAGAGCACCCGGGATAGCTTGGCTGCGTCCAGTTGTAGGGGAAATGCCCCCTGCCGTCACCACCCTCAGGTCAGAGACAGGAAAACAGGGACCCAGGTTCCTTTCCCGCCAAGACGAGCGGTCCCCTCTGTGATTGGCTGAGGAGCTCGCACCTTGAGCCACGTGAGGGAGAGGCGTGGGAAAGCCTCTGATTGGCTGCAGGACTCGAGCCTCCAGTCCCTATTGGCCCATGGTTAGACGAACGGGAGGCGAGGACTCTGTTCTGCGGTTAGCGCCGCCCTCCAGTCACCTGGCAGACTGAAAGTCTTCCGGGTCAATAAGCAAAGGAGCTTCGTGGGCTGGTGCCTACCGTGGGACTGTCGACCTTCTCCTGCCTTAGAGAGCGGAGGAAGCAACCCAGAGCTGGGCAGAAGAGGGACGCCGATGGGAAGGAGGGCCTGGGATGCCAGATCTGGAGCTGGAGGAGATCTCAGAACCCACCTAGGACCCTCGCTCGTCGGACTGACAGATAGGGAAACTGAGGCCTAGGAAGGTTGCGACTTGCCCAAAGTCACCCAATAAGTAAGCATCAAAAATGAGATTTGAACCCAGGTCTTCTGATGGGCATTGCAGGGCTCTTTCCAGTATGTGGCATACTTCTGTAGTCCCAAGGGTCCCTATCCCAATTTTAGCATTCAGTGCAGGAGGAATTGCAGGTGTCAAATCATAGCCCGTTGAAAGAACACAAGTCCAGTTAACCCAAGAACCGCATGTATTCCTAACCTCCCCGTACACAGCAGCATTGCCAAGGCCCCTCCCCCACCACAGGACCACCCCTCCCACACCCCCAGCAGATCTAGCCCCAGAGGAGATCCACTAGGTCTGGCCAGCTGGAAATCCAGAGATGTCCAGAGTTTGGAGCCTCATTGCTTGGCAAGGGTCAATATCTCGTGTCCTCAACTTAGTCCCAGGGCAGAGACCCTGCCTGGTTCTACCTGCCTGACCTCGCCCCCCACCCCAGCACCCAGACTGGCAGGAGAAGCTGCCTGCTGGGGTGGGATTCACCTCAGTGGACCCTGGGGGCACACCCTGCCTCTCTTCTTCCCTGCTGCCTGCCCTACGCTGGTCCTGGGTCTACACTCTCGTTCCACAAGCTCAACTTCCCTGAACAGGCCTGTTTGGGGCCAGAAGGAGAGGAGAGGTGGGGTGAGGATGAAAGCCAGTGCTTTGGTTTGGGAAAGTGGCAAGAAGGCACCCCAGCGGTCGTCTCAGCGACACCTCCAAGTCCGTGACTTGTTGCTCTGCTTAGCCCTACTTCGGTCAAGGCCAGACAATGCAGCCTGGTGTGATGTGAAAAGCACGTCTCCTATTTATGATCTGTGTGCATTTGGGCCCCTCACCTCACCTCCTCATCTCTAAAATGGAGTTATTGGGCAGGGTTGTCATGAGGCTCAGATGAGACAAGGGTCCATGGTTGGGAAAACCCTGGATATAGAAGCTCACATCAGGAACATGGGATGGAACCAGAACCAGGTTCTGCTGCCTTCAGGCATGAGCAGTCCATTCTTGGAAGAAGAGGATGGGGCTGGTTCTACAGTGGCTGATTGTAATAACAGGGTCCAGCAGCATGTCTCACATGGCAAAGTGTCCATTGGAGGGGCATCTAGTTGCTGTTTGCCTGAGTTAATTCCTATAACTCCCTGCTTCTGTTTAGAGGGTCAGTTCTGTGCTTATTCCAGAAAACAGGGAGGTCTGTGTGTACAGAGTTTCTTATTAGGACCTCTCTCCTTCAGGACCCTTCTTCCTCATTGCATAAAGTCTGAGCAGCATTCTACTGCACTCCCCTCCCCCCATAAACATACACCTGCGTGCCCACACACACACACACACACACACACACACACACACACACACACACACTGAGTGCCAAGCTATGACCAGTTCTCTCAACTTTGTTCCATTCCCCTTTTCTACCTTTTCTCATCTCATCTGCAGCAGCAGCAGACTCTCCTAACGGGATCAAGAAACAGGCAAACCTGTTTTGCCTGTTGAGAGTGGGGGGCAAATAGCCAGCCTAGAACATGACTTTGTTCAGCCCCACTCTTGGGCATGGACACAGCCAAGAAGGGAATGTGGCCAAACCGGAGTCCAAGAAGGAAGTAGAAAAGGATGAGGGCAAAGATGAAACAACCACTCCCTTCTCCCCTGCTCTGGACTGCTTGCTCTCTTCAGGCCCAAGATCCTTCCAGCCAGAAGAAACCAGCCCAGGATGAGCAAAAAGAAACCTTTATTTGACACAAAATATGTGCAGGCAGACAAGGAAAGACTCCGTGAGTGCCAGCGGGAACTAGAGATGCCTGGGATGGAGGAAGAAAGGGAATATAATAAAATCAGGAAGAAAGAAGAGTGAGTTATTTTGGGGGGAAAGGGAAAAAAACTCAGAAGAGCAGATACATAAGAAGGTCTGGGTGGAGCTCTCTTTCCAAAGGACCCACAAAACCATCTGTGGGGCAAGGGTGGGTCCAGCGGGAGAAGAGGCTGCTTCTGGGGAAGACGGATACACTTCCTTGAGGGTCTCAGAGTATCGTGTAGTAATACATGGCCAACAACATCACAGGAAGCTGAGGAAGGAGAGAAGAAGTGAAAGTGAAGAGCATACCCTTATAGTCATTCTCTTCCTGTGCCCAGGCTCCTAGGCTAGCGGGGAGAGGGGAATCTTCTGCCAGGGGTTTGGGTTAGTGTAAATGGGGAAAGCATTCTCCTCTCAGAACCCTTCATGACAAGTTTTTGCCTTCCCAGATCTTGGTTTCTTCTCTCACCGTCCACATAAGGATGGCAAATCCAAACCAAGAGATGCCCCAGGTGTAGCTATCAATGGCATGGCCAATATGTTCGAAGCAGCCCTGTAGGGAAAAGGTACAGTGATGGATAGGTTGGGTTAAGCAATAGTGGGGTGTATTTATAGTAGCTCTTTTTGAGGTGGCTTAGAACTGGAAATTACGGGGATGCCCATCAATTGGAGAATGGCTAAAGAAGCTGTGGTATATGATTGTGATGGAATATTATTGTGCTATAAGAAATGACAAGCAGAATGATTTCAGAAAAACCTGGAAAGATTTACATGAACTGATGCAAAGTGAAGTGAACAGAACCAGGAAAACATTGTACACAGTGACAGCAATATTGTTCAATGAAAAACTGTGAAAGACTTAGCTATTATCAGCAATATAATTCCCCAGGACAATTCCAAAGGACTAATGATGAAACATACTATCCACCTCCAGAGAAAGAACTGATACTTGTTTGAATACAGATAGAAGCATGCTATTTTTCATCTTTCTTTTATCTTTATTTTCATTCGTCTTCTTGTACAACATGACTAATATGGACATGTTTTATATGATTACCCAAGTATAATCTATATCTGATTGCTTACCATTTTTGGGGGGAAGGATAAAATTTGGAACTCAAAACTTGGAAAAAAAACAAATGTTAAAAAATGGTTTCAACATGTAATTGGGGGGAATATATATATATATATACACACACACACACACACACATATATATATATAAAATCATGTGATTAGGAAAAAAGCAATAGTGGGGTAAAAGGCAAGGTCTGGGGGTACCTTGGTGAAGAGGTAGTCTTGGTGGCCAAGCCGACATCCCTCCTCGTTGAGAGGGTTGAAGTTGGCGTCCCTACGGCAACACAACGGGGGCCATGGAAACTCAACCTCTGAGATGGCCTCTCGGAAGGCCGACGTGAAGCGCACCCAGTCTAGGGGCCCTGAGGTGCCACAGCATTGTTGCTGGAAAGACAGGTAGGGGAGATAGGAAGGGGAAAACAGCATGGAACGAGAGACGCCTTTTAACACAGAACCCAGTATCTGGCTCTCTTGACTCTGGGTTTCTCTCTTCAGCTCCCACTTGTCTTCAACAATCTAAGCATCAATGGCTAACATCCCAGCTTCTGGATGCCCACACTACCTTCTCTACGTTCTGCCTGCTCCACTGTCCTCGGGGAAGCCCAAGAATACCCTCACCTCAATCATGACTCGGTCCCATAAACGAGTCAGTTCCTGGCCCTGGCTCGTGGGGGCATTGTAGTAGGTCAGCATCTGCTTGGTAATAAGTGCTGGGTTTGATACCATCTGGAGTGAGAAGAGAAGAGGGATTCTAAAACCGGGAGGGGAAGAGTCCCTCAGGGAGGCAGCGCCAACCTCTCTCCCCATTCCCACCTCAGAAGCATGTTATTAAATTCATGAAATAAAATTCAGAGAATTATCATGGAAACCAGTTATATTGCAATAATTATTAAAATCTTTTGAAATATAAGTTCATCAATTCTAGGTTAAGAATCCTTGCCCTGGCCCATATCTCCAAATTCTCCCTCCACAAGCATCTTCTGCCCCCTTTCCTCCAGCCCTTAATGCCCCCAGGTGCTCACATAGTCTCTGTGGGTATACGATGTGATGCACGATGCACTTTCAAATACATAGACAGTCAGCATTACTACCAAGTACTGGAGAGGAAAGAGAAGAGGGTCACTTAGGAAAGGGACAGGATCCATGGTGGTGGAGGGCAGGGGGAGGTGACTTGGCATCTCGATTGGATCATTTGGCCTAAAAGGGAATGGCTTCAGATAAGAGTGGCCAATTGGGGTTTTATCAGGAAATTGCGGTTCCCAGGGTTTTGGAAATTGGGAGAGATGGGAAGGACCCAGCTAAAGCCTGTCTGCCGTCACCCATTTCCCTCTCCATCCCGTCCCATCCCGTCCCACCCCACCCCTGACCGTGAGAAGCATTCCTCGGCTATGGCGCAGCACCGCTCCTATACCAAAGCTGGCAACCACAAAAAGGGAGAAGCCAGTGAAAATGGCGATCCAGGCCCCTGCGAAGACGTCATCCTTGCCAGAGACCCCCAGGAGAGGGTAGACCCGGTACTGATCGGCCGTCACCCAAACTGTCTCAGCAAACAGCGCCAGGCCTGACAGCTAGACCAAGGGAGCGGTTAAGGTGGAGGCACACACACCCCTAGCCTCCTCTGGTGCCCTTCAGCCCAGTTTCCAACATCTTTCACTCAGCCCCTTGTAATCCCCCTCACCCATTAACTTCAAGCAATTCGACATTTATTGACCGCAAGCCTTACTGCTTCATAATACTCTCCCAATCTCCCTTCCTAATACCCCCTGTAAGGTTTTATATCACCTGCCCTGTTTTTGTTATGTTCAGACCACATTTGAGTATATACCCACTCTCCCTATATTTTCACGGCTACAAACCCATGTTGTCAGCATGTAAAGAACCAAATCGGCTGTGGGGTTTTTTTTTGTCTTTCACTCAGATAATCCTATTTCTCCATTTACACTAACTCACATCCCTTGCTAAGGATTTCAGCACTGCCAAATAAGGGTTCTGGGCAGAGGGATGGTATATCATTTCCCCCAAACCCAGCCTCTTGCTTCTCGCTCTTACAATACCATTTCCCCCACTAATCCCGGTGCCCTAGAATTTCCTCTTCTCTTTCCCATAATTCACTCTCAGATGCACTATACCTTCAGTTTTCTGACTGAACCCTATTCTCCCAACCCTAACCCCTCGGGAGAAGACCCCAGGGAGGTCCAGGATATATTTACCAGGATGATGATGTTTCCAAAGACCAGTAAGCCCACCACTGCTGGGGATCCTTTCTCCGCTGCCATGACCCCCTGCAAGACAAGTGAAATTCCAAGGGCCTCCTATTTCTGTTTCACTGTTCAGCTTCTCCCCCATAACAGTCTCCCCAGTCTTTCCAATCTGATTGTGTCTATCCCCACAAACCCAGAACCCAGATATTTATTGTGCTCCCCCTCTGCTCCCTGCTTCGGGTTCCTTTCTTACCTCTTGGCCACTTTGGTGATTGTCAGTAAATCTTTGCTGGGACCCCAGGGCAGCTTTTTATATTACCCAGAGGAGTGTGTGTGTGTGCGTGTGTGTGTGTGTGTGTGGGGCCACACCCTGAATTCCCTTTTCTTTGGACAAGTGGGGCAGAGTGCAACACATCTCCGGGTTTTCTCAGGCATTTGAAGAAACTGAAATTCCTGGTGTACCTACGATGGTGGGCACAGTGGAGGGATGGGGAGTTAACTGGAAAGGGGGGCTATAGATGGTGGGTGTGGAGTTGGGAGAGAAGTGGGATTTAAATTCCAAGGGAGTCAGTTAGAACAAGAGAATCTTTTTCAGGGAGGGGGAATCCAGACAAGATACCTTGGAGAGAAGAGACAGACCTATTTTTAGGGTCTGTCAAGAAGGAACCATTGGCTTTGGGGGTGATGAGGCAGTAATTTCTTTCTCATTCCCTCCTTTTCCCTCCCCACAAACTTTTCCTAGACCTGAAAATCTAGTCTGTTCAGTTTAGCCTGAGTGTTTCACTGGGCAGGATACATGGAAATTAAGTGAAGTGCCATAAGATAGCTGAGGAAGATGGCTTTTGGGGAAGGGGTTACGCTTCTCATAAAGACCCAGCATGCTAATGGCTCAGTGGGTGGGAATTACAGTTGACTAACGATGAAGGTTACTTGTGTTGTAATCACACACAGCTAAGCACCCTAGTCCAGGCTTACCTCCTCTCCAACTTGAACTTCTTGACCAGTATTCTTGCCCCCTGTCTCTCCACTTTCCAATCCATCCTTCCCATAACCACGAAAAGCATTGTCCAAAAAACACGGATCTAACCATGCCATGCCCCTCATCAAAAAAAAAAAAAAAACCTCAGTTGGCTTCCTATCCCTAGGCTAAGAAAAAATAAAATACAGACTCTTTAGCCTAGAATTTAAGACGGGCCACAATCTGGCTCCAAAATATCTTTCTAATTTTATTTATTTTTTAATTTAATAAAATTTCAATTTTATTTATTTAATTTAATAATTTTAGTTTGATTCTGTACTTAACACCAAATAAATGAACATTTCCATATACAAAATAAAATAGAAGATTGAACACAAAAGCACAAATCTACATCTCCAAATCTGCTTGATTTTCCTCCAAATTCACCATATTCTTTTCAAAGCTGTACTACTTGTCTGTTTCCTATTAATTCACCTTCTGTGCATTTTTAAAAAAATGCTTCAGTGTTCCTCTTTTTTTGTTTAGTAAGTCTTTTGTGACACCCTCTATCTCCTACTTCCAAGTTAAGAGAGGAAAAACAAAACCTCTAATATCACTTGTGCAGGGCCCAGCAAAACAAATCCCTACACTGGCCATGTCTGAAAATATATGTCTCATTCTACACCTTGAGTTCCTTACCTCATTTTCAGGTGGTGGGAAGCATGGGTCATCATGGAGTTGTGGTTGATCTCCCAAGTACTTTTTCAGACTTATTTCCCTTCATGAACTTTCTGATTTAACCAGTTTGGACTACCAGCTCCCACTCAAGCTTCAGGCATCACAAGGCATGTCCCTTGTAGGCCTGGAATGCACTCACTCATTTCAGCCTTTCAGAATCCATTTCTTCCTTCCAAGTTGTGCTGCTGCTTCCCTATGAAGAGTCTACCTAGAAAGGTTCTCTCCTCAGATGTCCATAGGGCATTCTGTCCAGACATCACCTTGTCGGACTCTTTGTTATATCCACTGCTGTTATATCCCTTACTCCCCGCAGAATGTAAGTTTCTTGAGAGCAGAGACCATCATTAAAAATGTTTGCACCTTCAGCATTGAGTCCAGTGCTTTGAACATAAGAAACAATAAATATGTGTTGAATTGAACTGGCAGAGAGAGACAGAGATGCTGAGGGAAAATAGAACATCCCAGATTAGAACCTCTTCCTTGCCCCACCCCCCCCAAAGTGATATTCAGGCACTCTGGGCAAGGACAGAAGAAGGATAATATACATCACTTCTCCTCAAGGAGCTTATAGTCTTAGAATGGAGATCATGTCACACTGATTGTCCAATCAGAGAACCATTCAATCCTAAGTCTTGTGTGACTGACTATACATTTAATGAGATTCGGAGATGGGAAGATCACTGTGGGCTGGAATGGTCAAACATGCTGTCATGGGGAAAGCTGGATTTGAACTGGGTGTGGCAGGATACGGAGAATTTGGACAAGTGGATGGAAAAGAAGGTCCTCTTCAAACCCATCCTATATACCCCTATCAGATTAAATTTTTATTTTAATTATATCACTCCCCTGATTAATCACCTGCCATGGCTCCCCATTGCCATGGACATAGTCAAAATTCCTGGAGGGGCTGGTATTCAAGGCCTTTCATAATCTGATACCAACCTACTTTTCTGACTTATTCCCTATCTTCCAACACAAACCCTCTCCTCCAGCCAAACCGACCTATTCACTATTCCTAGAACACATCCTGGCCTTTCTCTCCTTCAGACCTTTGCCTAGGTATTTTCCTGCTCCTAGAAATGGTCTTTGCTCTATCTCTGCTTGTTGAAATAAAACCCATCCTTTATAATCCAGTTCAAATGCCACCTCCTATAAGAAGCTATACTTCATCAGTCCCAAGTTAGAAGTAACTTCTTCCTTCTCTGAACTCCTATAGGACTTGATTAGTATCATAATATGGTATATATATATATATATATATGTATATATATGTATATATGTGTATATATGTATATATATATACATATGTATATATTACAAGCCACAAATAAACACATACATATGAGTGAGTATTTATTTTGTTAAATATTTCCCAATTACGTTTTAGGAAATTGTTAACATTTATTTTAATTATTTTATTTATTAAATATTAACATTAAAAATTCTGAGTTCTAAATTCTCTCACTCCCTCTTGCTTCTTCCCTACGCCTTGAGAAGGCAAGCAACATGATATTGATTATGCATGTGAAGTCATGGCAAATGTATTTCCATATTAGCCATGTTACAAAATAAAACACATGCCCCTCCAAAAAAAAGCCAAGAAAAAGTTTTTAAAAGTCTGCTTCAATCTGCACTCCAAATTTATTAGTTCTCTCTCTTGAGGCAGATAACAAATTTTTGCCACGGGTCTTTTGTAATTGTCTTGGATCATTGTCTTGATTAGAGTAGCTAAGTCTTTCATAGTTAATCATTGTTACAATGTCGCTGTTCCTGTGTACAATTCTCCTGGTTCTGCTAACTTCACTTTGCATTAGTTTATATAAGACTTCCCAGATTTTTCTGAAATCATACCGTTTGTCATTTTTTATAGGATGATAATATTCCATCACGGTCACAACTTGTTCAGTCATTCCCCAGTTGATGGGCATCCCTTCAAATTCCAATTCTTTGCCACCACAAATAAAAGAGCTGCTACAAATATTTTTGTACAAATAGGTTCTTTTCTCCTTTTTGGGTCTTTTTGGGATATAGAGCTAGTAGTAGTATTGTGGAGTCAAAGGGTATTCTCAGTTTTGTAGCCCTTTGGATTTAGTTCCAAATTGTTCTCCAGAGGTTGGGCCACAACTCTACCAACAGGGCATGTGTAGCAATAATCTTGCTAACAGCTACTGTGGCTGTGTAAAACCAACAACAACCAGCACACAGAAGACAGCTAACACAGATTCTTCTGATCTGCTTTACTAAAGAAAGTAACTTTAAGGGGTTAAAAATCTCACTTTAATCCAACATACAGATATCATTCACTTAGTTCAGGAGGAAAAGCCAGCAACCTGAACTTCAGAGCAAATACAAATTACAAACATACACAATATAAACAGACCAAATCACAATTCATAGTTACCAGGAAAGCATCAACATCTGGGCTGACAAGCTGGGAGCTCTTAAAATGGCTGCCTAGAATCCCACACCACTCTTCCTGTGACTAAGAGTCCCAGATAGAACACCAACCTTTGAGCTTTCATACTTTGTTCAGGGATCAAAGAATTCACACCTAATCAGCAAAAGGGCATAAGCCTGGGGCTTTACACTTAGTTAGCAAAAGGGTGTGTGCCTGTAGCTTTGCACCTAGTAAGACTCAATCAAAGACACTTAATTAATTTAGCATTCTAAAGCAGTAAAAAAAAAAGTCCCACCTTAATTACCAATACAGAATGTGTCCCTATTTTTCCCACATTTATATTTTCTAGTATTTGTATTTTCCTTTTCTATCATGTTAACCAATCTTATAAGTGTGAAGTGGTATCTCAGAGTTGTTCTAATTTGCATTTCTCTTAAGCAATAGTGACTTAGAGTATTTTTTCCTATGACTATTGATACCTTTGAGATCTTCTAAAAGCTTCCTGTTCGTATCCTTTGGCCATTTTATGAGTTGGAAAATGTTTCTTATTTTTATAAATTTGGCTCAGTTCCCTATACATTTGAGAAATGAGGCCTTTATCAATGAAACATGCTGTAAATTTTTTTCTCCAGTTTTCTGCTTTCCTTCTAATTTTGGCTGCATTAGTTTTGTTTGTGCAAAAATTTTTTAATTTTATGTAACAAAAATTATCCATTAATGAACCTCTCTATCTCTTTTTGGTCATGAGACCATCCTTTATTTGTAGATCTGACAGGTAATTTCTTCCATGTTCCAATAATTTGCTGATGATATCACCTTATGTCTAAAGCACATACCCATTTTGAGTTTATATCAAAATATGGTGTGAGATGATAGTCTCTGCCTAGCTTTTGCAAAACTGCTTTGCAGTTTTCCTGACTTTTTTTTTTTTGGATGGTGAGTTCTTGCTCTTTGGTATCAAACACCATGTACTGTGCTCATTTGCTTCTATATTCTATGTGCCTAATTTGTTCCACTGATCAACCTCTCTGTTTCTTGTTCTGTTCCTTAACAAATTGTTTTGATGATTACAGCTTTGTAGTATAGTTTGAGATCTGGTACTTCTAGACCCCCTTCGTTTCCTTTTATTCCATTGATTTTCTTAACATTCTTGACCTTTTGTTCCTCCAGATGAATTTTAGAAATCTTTTTTTGCTTTGCAATGTAATTCTTTGGTAGTTTTATTGGTATGGTACTGAATAAGTAAAATGATTTAGGTAGCAGTGTCATTTTTATTATATTGGCTTAGCCTCCCCATTTGTAATTAATATTTCTCCTGTTATTTAAATCTGTCTTTATTTCTATGAAGAATGTTTTGTAATTGTGTTCACATAGTTCCTCTGTATATATTGGCAGACAGACTCTGGAGTATTTTATACTGCCCACGGTTATTTTAAATGGAATTTCTCTTTCTATTTCTTCTAGCTGGCTTTTGTTGGTAATAAAATATGTGTAAACTCCTTGAGGACCAGAATTTTTGTCTTATAACTCTCTCTACACGTAAATATCACCCACAGGACCTTCAATAACAGTAAGTGTCCAATAAATTTTTTTTCCTGTTTTATTATTACAAATTTGACAAAAATCAACAAACGAACATTTCCCTATACAGAAAGAAAAAGGGCACTGTATATGAAACCATGAATCTTCATCATGTATAGCTTTTAAAAAACAGTAATAAAAGATAAGATTTGAGCTAATAGTTGCAAAGTACTTTGAAAAGGGGCTACATAAATGCTGGCTATTATTATCATCACTATTTTATTATTTTGATTTTAGTATGGTTACTTCCAACCTTGCCTTATTTCTCCCTGTACACTCCTGAACTTCCTTCTATTCTCTTCTGTGTATTTTTTTAAGTGATTGATTTTCCTCTTTTTTTTTAGTATCATTATCAACAACCCCAATTATTCCTCATAAATCTTCCCTGGATATGCGAAAAATAGATGCCTTCCATTGTAACAAATAAATACTGGCCCACAAAACAAATCTACATTTCATGAAAATGTATGCCTTGCTTTGTACCTCTGGTCTACCATCTGTTCCTGAAGCGGTTAGAGGTGTGCTTCATCATCTTTTGGAGTCATGATTGATCATGGCTTTCACTAGAGTTCTGAATCCTTCCAAGTTGTTTGTCTTTTCCCTGTTGTAGTAGTTGTACAAATTCTTCCCTGAATTCTGCTCTTTTCTTCCTGCATCAATTCATAGAGGTCTTCTGAGATTTCTCTAAATGTATTCTTTTGGCCATTTCTTAGGACACAGTAATGTTCTGTTACATTGATAGACCATAATTTGTTCAGTCATTCTCTAGGTGAGGGACATGCGCTCTGTTTTCAGTTCTTTGTTACAACAAAAAGACTATCTCCTGACCTCCTTCCTTCAGAATTTAGCTCAAATCCTACCCCCAGAAGGAAGCCTTTCTTACTAGGGCCTTCTTTCTGAGATCACCTTCCATTTGCACTATACAGATAGATACACACACACACACACACACAAACAAAGCTTGCATGTACATTGTTGTTTGCATGTTGTCTCGCTCATTAGATTGTGAGCTCTTGGAAGGAAAGGAAGGAGCCTTGATTTTCCCTTTCTTTATATCCCTTGTGCTCAGCATGGCATTAGGCACATAGTAGGTACTTAATAAATGCTTATTGACTGACCATAAATATGTTTGTACATATGAGACCTTTTCCTCTTCCTTTTATCTCTTTGGGGCATAGGCCTAGTAGTAGTATCATTTGGTCAGAGTGTATGCACGATCCAGTCACTTTTTGTGTATAGGTCCAAATTCCATTCCAGAGTGATTGGACCAACTCACAGCACCATCAGCAGAGCATTAGAATTACAGATATAGTGCTGGAAGGCACCTCTGAGGCTGCTGAGTCCAACCTCCCCTTACATATAGATAAGGGAACTGAGACACGGAAAAGTTAAGTGACTTGCCCAGGGTCACACAGCTTGGGAGTGAATGATCTTAGGACTTCCTGACTCTAGGCCCAGAGCTCTATTCACCACCTCATACTGCCCCATCAATGCCTGTCCTTGTCTCACCACCACCTCCCCTGTTATCCCCTCCCTGACCACTGCCGGCTCCCGTGTTATCTCCTGCTGAGCCTCCACGGACGACTTCTCACTCCTACTTAATGTCAGCGTGTGCAGTGTGCGCGCGCTCTCCCACGGCAACTCCCACAATTGTCATTTTCCTTCTGGCTGTCAACATCAACCTGATGGGTGCGAGGGAGAATCTTTAACTTGTTTTTACTTTCATTTCTCTTATTCGGAACATGTTTTCACGAGGTTGTTGGTCTTCCTTCGAGAAATGCTTGTTCTCATCCTTTCAATCAATCAATACGCCTTTATTAAGCGCCTACTATATGCAAGGTATTGGGCTGAGCTCTGAGGATGCAAAAAGAGGCAAAAGACAGTTATGGCCCTCAATCTAGTGAGGGAGACAGCATGCAAACAAATATATACAAACAAGCTATATAGGGGATAAGTGGGAAATAATTAACAGAGGGAAGGCACCAGAATTAAGAGAGTTGAGACAGGCTTGCTACGATAGATGAGATTGTCATTGGGACTTAAAGGAAGCCAGAGCAGTGGAGGAGTTGAGAAGGAAGTGTTCCAGGCACGGGAGACAGCCAGAGCAAATGGAGAGACAGTCTTTCTTGTAGGCAGAATGGCCAGGAGGTCAGTGTCACTGGATTAAAGAGCATGTAAAGTATAACAAGATTGGAAAAGTAGGAGGGAATCAGGTGACGAAGGGCTTTGAAGGCCAAACAGAAGGCTTTGTATTTGATCCCAAAGGCAACAGAGAGTCACTGGAGTTTACTAAGTAAGGTGGTATGTGGTCAGACTTGCGTGCTTTAGGAAAATCACATCGGTGGCTAAATGGAGGAAGGACTGGAGTGAGAAGAGACTGGAGGCAGGTCGAACTGCCCACCGTACCCCGCCCCCACTCCCCGCCCCAGCAGCTACTGCAATAGTCCAGGTGTGAGGTGACTAAGGGCCTGGACCAAAGTGGGAGCAATGTCAGAGGAGAGGAGGGGCATATTCAAGAGATGCTACAGAGGTGAAATAGCTTGGCAATAGCTTGGATGGGAGCAGTGGGGTGAGAGAGAATGAGAAATCCTGGATGGCTACTGGCTTGGGAGCTTGGGGAAGGATGGTCTTGCTCCCTACAGTAACAGGGAAGTGGCCAGGGCTAGGGGAAAGATAATGAGTTCCATTTTAAACATGTTGAGTTGAAGATGTCTACTAGACACCCAGCTCAAGATGTCTAGAAAGCAGTTAGAAATGAGAGATCAGAGGTCAGCAGAGAAGTTGGGGTAGGATAGGTAGATTTGAGAGTCATCAGCATGGAGATGGTAATTAAATCCATAGGAGCTGATGAGATCACCCAGTGAAGTAGCATAGAGAGAGAAGAGAAGAGGGCCCAGGGCAGAATCGTGAGGGATGCCTACAGTTAGAAGGTATGGTTTGGATGATGATCTAGCAAAGGAGACAGAGAAGGAGTGGTCAGAGAGTCTGGAGGAGAACAGGGGGAGGGGGGTGGGGAGGCATATCCTGAAAACCTAGAGAGAGTATCAGGGAGGAGAGAGTGATCAACAACGTCAAAGGCCGCAGAGAGGTCAGAGATTGAAGATCGAGAAGAAGCCATTGGATTTTGCAACTAAGTGATTGTCAGTAGCTTTGGAGAGAACAGTTTACTGGAATGATGAGATGGGAAGCCAGATTGTAAGTGGTTGAGAAGAGAGTAAGAGAAAAGAAGGCAGGGGCTCCTGTTGTAGACCTAGATGGACACTTTATAGACAGAGTTTTCAAGGAGTTTACCTACAAAGGGAAAAAGAGATAATGGATGACAATGAGTAGGGATGAAAGGTTCAAGTGAGGGTTTTTCTTAGGGTAGGACAGACATTGGCATTTTTGTAGGCAGGAGGGGATGGGCCAGTAGAGAGGGAGAGATTGAAAATGAGTAAAAGATACACGGAATTGGAAAAAAATACTGTTAAATTAAAAAAAAAAGAAATCAATAAAAGAGTGGGGGTGGCAGAGGGGGAAATCTGTTGGAGGAGATGGGATAGAATGGGGGTCATTTGTAGCCTTGGGAAGGAGTAAGTCGACCTCATCATCTGAGACAGGGGTGAAGGAGGAGAGAAGGCATCTGAGTGATGGGAGATGAAGAATAGGGGAGAAGAGAGCGTTCACAGTAAATGGCCTTAATTTTTTCTGTAAAATAAGAGGCAAGATTCTCAGCTGAGAGAGTGGGGATTGGGAGAGCCATGGGAGGTTTGAGGAGGAATGAGAAGCTTTGGAAGAGTTGCTGTGGAGACTGGGAGAGTGAGTTGATGGGGGAGGTATAGTAGGATTGCCTGGCAGCAACGAGGGCCCGGGTTAGATCGTGTGACATAAATTTTAGGGAACCAGTCAGAACAGTTGCATGATTTTCTCTACCTTTGTTCAGCAGAACATGTGTAGGAGTGAAGGTGATAAGAGTGGCTAATGCTGGGGTGATGGCTTGGGAGAAAATTGAGGGGTCAAGGGATTGGAGATAATGGTAGAGATGAAGAATAGGGTTTTGCAAAGGAAGACAGAGGGAGAAATGAAAAGCAAATGTTTATCATTGAATGGAAGATTCTACTCCTCTTCCCAAAGGAGGATGGAGATCAGACTGGAGAAAAGTTCAGTATGTGTGGGAGGCTTTGCTTCCCTTCTCTTCCCTCTGAAGGGTGGAGATCAGGCAGGAAATCCTCTGACCATATAAGGAGAACTAATAATGTTAGTTAATAAATGGATGGAGTAGAAAGGAAGGGAATCCTGGGATGAAGGTCAAGGTCCTTTGGCCCTTTGCCGGAGGTGCAGATAAGGAAGAGAGGTGACGATTTGCATTCTTCCCATCTCCTTTCCACTAGATTATAAATTCTTGGAGGACCCAGGTTATGTTTTACTCATCTTTGTATTCTCAGCTATGCTTTACCAATAGGAGTTTTTAATATCAATGCGTATCAATTTTTTTTATCAATTTTGTCAATATTTATCAATATTCAGTAAATATTTTTTGAATTTGTGAAGGGCTTTGAGACTCACGCAGAATATCATAGATTTCATATATTAAAATAACCCACTCCTAGGTGGCAGAGTGGATA
This sequence comes from Phalanger gymnotis, assembly GCA_028646595.1. Taxonomy (NCBI): domain Eukaryota; kingdom Metazoa; phylum Chordata; class Mammalia; order Diprotodontia; family Phalangeridae; genus Phalanger; species Phalanger gymnotis. The sequence continues at coordinate 792,477,899 of CM053622.1, read as the reverse complement.
ATGTTGTACTTGGAGGCAGGACGACCCGAGTTCAAATCTTGACCTCAGCCATTTACTAGCTATATTTCCCTGGGTAAGTTACTTAACCTTTGTCTGCTTCAGTTTCCTCATCTGTAAAATGCAAATACCTCCTAGGGCTGTAATGAGGATAAGATAATATTTCTGAAATGTTCTTCAAACCTTGAAGCACTCTATAAATGCTAGCTATTTATTATTATTATTAATTATTAGTAAGACTCTAAGTTGCAGGGCTGGTATTGACCTATACTGGTAAAGGAAGTTTTTTTGTACTAGTGAAATCAGGTTGTTAAGTTGTTTTTCAGTTATGTCCGATTTGCCATGACCCTATTTGATATTTTCCTGGCAAGGATACTGGGGTGGTTTGCCATTTCCATCTCCAGTCCATTTTACAGATGAGGAAACTGAGGCAAATAGCGTGAAGTGACTTGCCCAGGGACACACAGCTAGGAAATGTCTGAGGCCAGAGTCTTCCTGACTCCAGGCCCTGCACTCTTTGTACTATGGCGCCACCTAGCAGCTCCTAGTGAAATCACAAGTCCGGTCCTTAATTGTCCCTATTTACATAGCACCTTAAATAAATGATCACATTTGGTGCTCAAAATACCTCGTGCTGTTATTTCCATTTTATACAGCATCACACAGCTAATAAGTGCCACGCAACTGCCAAATATCAGAGTCTGGATTTGAACTCAGGTCTCCCTGCCTCCAAGTCCAGTGCTCTATTTATTACACCTATAGGTAAGGAGACCACGTAGGGCCTGCCTCAAGTAGCAGGGAGTAGAGAGGAAAGGGAATTGTTCCGAGAAAGTTTCTAGCCAGGGAGTCTAGTAGAATGGGTGTGATGGCGACAAAAAATACTATAGTTGGGGACCAGAGCTGGGCTCATGGGGAAGATGTGTTCCGGAGAAGAATATTGGCCTGGAAAAATGATAGCAAAAGCTCTAGGGGTGGCCAGGTTTTTTCTGTGTTGAGTGGACACCAAACAAAGGTACCAAGGCTGGACCTCAAGCTAAGGACTCAGCATGGACTCCCCTCCTTTTGGGAGGTACCTGACAGCCAAGGAAGCTGTCTGCTGGGGCCTTAACCCTGGCTTGGGGGAGATCAGAGCCAGATCAGAGGAGGGCAGTGCTAAGCGCCCCCTCACCTCTTGGAGGGCTCCCATCCCTTCAGGATGGCTTCAGAAATCTCAGTAGGCCACATCCCGGTGCACTTTATTTATTGGACAAGCTTAGCCTGTTTGCAAAGCAGCAGGACCACTGGCCCTGGAGAGTCAATTGCAGGACACCACGGACAGCTTTAAGTTATTGGGCCTTTGGCTGGTCTCACACCAACTCCCCTCTGAGGTGGAAGGGCAGGTAGTCCTGCCCTGTCCCAGGGAGGTCCTCAGGCACCAGGTCATAAATCCTTGCAGTCTCCTCATATACTCCATGGGGCCACTCTCCATGCTGATAAGTACCCTGGGAAACAGAGAGAAAAGGAAATGAAGAAATGGAGATGAATATGGGCACGGGGAGCATGAGGACAAGATCCAGGGGAATAGCTCCCCATCAACCTCACAGGGAAGCAGAGGCCAGGGTGGGGGCTCTTAGCATCATCACCATTTCTGCCGCTTTGTGGGGAGCTTGCCAGGCACCAGACAGGGGGTACAGCCTTTCAACTTCATCATAAAGGGGCCTGGGACCTGCCACCTCTTCATATTCATGACCCCAGAAACCTAGAATGGGAACAGAAGTCAGGGGAGTCGGCTGGCTAGGAAGTCTATTGTCCTGATCTGGAAGGTTATTTCAATCTCTAAAGGACTGGAGGAAATAGGCAGAGGGGGAGGGGAGAAGAGCTAGGGGGCTGAGCAGGGTGGCCTTTCCATTTACCTCGATACTGGGGTTCCTCTTCAAGTGTTGGTGGAAGCTGGGGGCTGAAGTCCTTCATGGAATGGTAATAGGGGTCCATCTCTGCTGAGCTCTCCTGTTCTCCAGCCAAAAAAAAACCAACCAAACAAAATCAAACCGTCCAGGGAGCTAGGGAGTCTGAAAGAATGCCCTCTTTCCTCCCCACTGTCTACCTGGGACCTGCAGAACCCCTTGCCCACTTCAGCTGCACCCGGATGGGGTCCCAGATGTGTGTCCCTCCTTATTCCCCACCCTTTTCATCCAATGCTCTTATTCCTGCCCAGGAAGGGATCTGAGAAATTCATCCACTCAAAGGAGTTGTCTCCTTTTGAAGGCAATTTGCTTTTTAAAAGAAGGACCAGAACAAAGAACTACTCCCTAATAATGGAATTCCAGACACCAGGGACACATGGATTGGTGGAAACATTCAGGAACACAGAGGCTTTTCCTAAACCCATTCAAATCATAGGGGGGCAAAGTAGATAAAGAGCTAGCCCTGGAGTCTGGAAGACCTGAGTTCCAATCCTGCCTCAAACACTTTCTAGCTGTGTGACCATGAACAAGTCACTTTACCTGTTTGCCTCAATTTCCTCATTTGTAAAAGAAGGACAATAATAGCACCCACCTCCCAGGGCTGTTGTGAGGATCAAATAAGATAATATTTTTCAAGTGGTTTATCAACCTTAAAGCACTATATAAATATTATTTATATTTATTGTATTATTATTATTATCAGCTATTATTATCTAAGCAAGTCAAGGAACTGCCTCCTCCCAAGGCGTCCCTGGGTCACCCTGTCCTGTCCCCGGTCTCACGGTAGTGCTCGGGGTGTGTCCGCCACTCCATCTGCTCTCTTCGTATGCATTCCCAGCTCGAGTCTCTGACCTGCCGTGGGACAGAAGAGGCTGGCATCAGCTTCCCTCTATCTTCCCAGACCACAGCTATCCCCCTCTCCTCTTTCCTTCCTACTGATGTGGGTACAAATGGTACCCTAAAGGTTGAAAGGAATAGTAAGGGTCACTTTCCTAGGCCCCCCTGAGGGGGTCTGAGGCTCATTTTGCAGCCCATCCTGTAACTTGAGGGTGTCTTAATGCCCTTTCCCCCTTATCTTGAAATACCGGACAACTTGTACCAAAAGAATTGCTTTTGCCCCTCTCACCCTGAGTTCCCTATTCTCTCATTCATCTTCCTCATCCTGCGTCATGACCACTTTTCCTTATCTTGAAAGCATCCACCTTCCTCACCTTGTTTGTACTTATCCTGTCCCTATATCTCCAACCCCCATAAGAAACCCTAAGATTACATCATCATCCTACAGGCTGTCTAGTTTTCTGTCAATATAAGTCTGGGTTTTTTCCTATAACAAGGCCTTTGTTTAACTCTTTGCTAAATCTCAGGTCCATGTGCTTTTACGTAAATAAAGTTCCCATTGGCTAAAGAGAAGGTCTAAGTGAGTTCTTTCACATCTGAATCAGCTCTCGACACTGCCACCCTCCTATCCCATCGATCCTCTCCCTCCATCTAGGATACGATACTTCCTTACCCTTCTTCCGTCTTTTCCTCTTTGGCTCCTGAGGGCAGAATGAGAGTGACAGAGTTAAGGTCAGCCCATTTAGGGGGCATCTTCATGGGGTGTTTGGGGAACCAGATCCACGCTCTTCCCTTTGCATGCAGAGTGTTACAGTTAACATCGTCCCTTTTCCCCCAGCGGGATGTCCTTACCCTCTGAGGGATGCCCACGATGTCTCTGCCTCCAGAGGACGTACCCTATGCAGGAGGCATTGGAGAGGAGGAGCAGAAGCCCTAGGGCAAAGAGAACGGGGAGCAGGAACCACCGAGGGAATTCTGGGGACACAAACAGAGAGTCCTCAGGAAGGGGAAAAGCCAGGGGGTCTACAGAGAACTCTCCTTCCATTTCACCATCAGCCGAGAGCCAGTCCCCATTCTATCACACCTGCTTGGCTTCCTTTCCTTGCCTCCTTAGTGGTCAACTACTCCGTTTTTCTCTCACTGTTACATCCTGCACACGGATGCCCAAGTAATCTTAACCCATTCAGTCATTCATTCAATATTAGTCACCAAGAACTTATTCATCACTGAGCCAGTGGAGTTAAAAGGCAAAACCAGTCTGTCCTCAATGAGTTTACGATCGAATTGTTAAAACAACTATGAACAAACAAGGCGTTAATGCAGGGTAGATGAGAGGTAATCTCCGAGAGAAAGCCCTAGCAATGGGGGAGGCAGAAATGGGGGTTGAGGGCACAAAGGAGAGGGTGAGATTTGAACTTTTGTCTTTAAGGAAGCCAGGAGGTGGAGTCAAGGAGAGAGAACGTTCCAGGCCACAGGAGATTGTTTTGTTCAAAGGATAGTGAGGAGGCCAGAATATTTGTCTGCAAAAGCATTCCTGCAAAGAGTGCTGGATTTGGCCTCAGAGAACCAAGTTCAAACACCAGCAATGCCCTGCATGACCTGGAGCAAATCGTGTAGCCTCTCAGGCCTTAGTTTCCTAATCTGTAAAATAAAAGGATTAGACTCGATGACCTCTAAAATCCTGTCCAGGTCTACATCTATGACCCTACTATCCCAGATCAGAAACCCACAATGGGTCCCCACTGTGTGCAGGACCAAGGATACCTCTTCCTGGCATTCAAAGCCCTTCCTGATCCAGTCCTATCTCCTATCGCTGCCCAACATACACCTCTGCTCTGGTCAGGAGAGTCTTGCCTCATCCAGGCAAATATTACTGAATTTTCAAAGCCCACCTCAAGGCTCACCTCTTTCATGATGGCCCCAAACAAATATGTAATGATAACGACTAGCGTTTTTATAGCCGTTGGAGGTTTACAAAGTGCTTTATGAACATCTCATTTTATCCTCACAACAATACTGAGAGGTAGGTGCTATCATCACCTCCATTTTACAGATGAGGAAGACAGGTGAAATGATTTGCTAATAAATATCAGAGGCCAGATTTTAACTCCAGGTTCCTGATTCCAGGTCCAGGCCTCTATCCTCTGCAGCCACCTAGCTACCTAAAGCATAGATTTCATTGAACACTGGATTAATAGTGCACATTGTTCAGTAGTATTCATGAATTTCTTAATGTACATATAAATCTTATCTTTTCAACAGGATGGTAAGGTATCTAAAAGCAAGGAACATATCTTGCAACTTTCTCCATCTCTCTCCCAGTGCCTTGTTCAGGATTGGGTACCAAGTAGGCACTCAGTAAAATTATATTTAGTGCAGGGCTGTCCAAAATATGGCCCACGGGCCACATGAGGCCCACAGTGCAATTTTATGTGGCCCACCTCTGGGTTTTAATTTTCACGAGCGAAAAAATAAAATAATAGTTTGCATGGAATGCATATCCAATTTTTTAAATTCCATCACTAATAAATAATCTCATCGATGTTAATTTTCTTTGGTGTTTTTAAGCAGTATTATGGGCAGAGCACATCGCACAGAGTTTTCAATTGATCTGTGGGATGTGTTCCATCTGTACAATGCAAACTAGTCAGTATGCACCTACGTTTATACTGTTGTGTTGTCGCTTTGTTGTTTTGTGTTTGCTATTGTGCTTTGCACCTTTGCCTGTCATATTGATGACGAGCGTTCCCCTACTTTCTATTAGCGTACTGTATTTTTATTCTGGGTGCAGCCCTCGAATAATTATTTTATTTTAGTGCGGCCCTAAGATAACCTAAGGTTGGACAGCCCTGATTTAGTGAATTAAATTCAGTAAAGAAGGAACGGAGAGTGTGAAAGAGCTTCTGAGTGGAAAAGAAAGAAGTAAAGGAAGTTGAGTTGACAGGTCAAGAGGATGGCAAGAAGCTAAAGGAGATGTGGATGGGGCCACATGGAGGGAGCAGGTAGGTCATGGAAAAGAGCTAGGTAGTTGGTGATGGTAAGACAGATTTCTTTCCTAGACAAAAGAATAATGGAGGTTGGTTCCAGGAACGCCTCACCAGGTTGTACAGGGAACTGGTCCTCTGTCTTATCAGATGAGTCTTCAACACCTGGTAAAAAGAAAATAAGTGGGTTGGACTGACTTCAGGATGTCGGGGTACCCCCTCTAATGCTGGCTAACCTCATTTACCCTCTCCCAGCCTGAATGGAGCCTGCATCACTGTGGGCACCATTATTTACCCAGTTCCAGAAAGTTGAGTGCTCAGGGCTATCTTTGGCCTTTCTCTCTCCCTTGGTTCTCTGAGTCAAACAGTGACCAAGTTCTGATTAGTCCATCTCACCCATGACCATTCCCTTTCTGTATAGTTCCCCTGTGTTTTCTCAGCTATAGGAAGGACCTTGTATCCCACCACCTACATCCCAACACGTCTGGCCTCTCTACTTCACCTACAGGAAGGACCTTATGACCCACCACCTGTATCCCAGCACATCTGGCCTCTCTACATCCTCCTTTACTCAGCTGCCAGAATCATCTGCCTCCCAATGGTTTCTAAGGCACCTTCCAGATCAAAATCTAACATCCTTCAGTCCTTCATGGATCCATCTGGTCTTGTCCAACATCCGAGATCTCCCACAGTCCAGGGTCACCTTCTCTCCTTGTCTTTTCTCCCATTACTCTGTCCATGTCCTCTATGCTTTAATCAAACTAGATTACTGTCTGCTACAAGAACCTGCCCTTTTATTTCTGGTCTCTCTGTCTTTGTCCACAGTGGTATCCTATGCCTAAATGTTCCTGCTCCTCCTTCTGCAGTGGGTAGGTCATTGGGCCTGGGGTCAAGGTTCAATTTGGCCTCAGACACTTCTTAGTTGTGCCACCCTGGGTAAGTCACTTAACCTCTGGCTGACTTAGTTTCCTCAACTGAGGAAAATGGAGATCACAATAGCACGCATTTGCCAGGATTGTTGTGAGGATCAAATATTTGTCGAGTGCTTAGCACAGGCCTGGTATGTAGTTGGCTCTGAACAAATGCTTCTTCGCTTCACTCTTCCCTAGGTGGCAAAGGCAGGAGTCTCTGGACGGGAACTGTAGTTCCTGCTCTTTCCATGGACTCCCTAATGCCTAAATTTCCCTACCACCTTTCCCCCGGGCACCTATGGTGGTGACCGGGATCCGTGCTCCCCGATCAGCAAGGTCACTGTCCCCCAGCGCATTAGTGGCCAGCAGAGAGAAATGATATAGGGTGAAAGGTTGAAGACCATCCACAGTGAAGGAAGTGGCTTGAGGCGGGAAGACATCCACGTACAGGTACCCTGGTGTCTCAGGCGCCTCATATCTGCAGTGATCATGGGGAGTTTATAGATGAGTAGGCCGCTCATTTCTCAGTTTCTGCCTGCTCCCTCCCAACTCTCTCCTCTTGGCCCACTGTGGTCCCTACCTGACACGGAATCTCTGCTCCAGGCCCCCATCAAAGCCTGCTTTCCATTCCAAGCCCACAGAGTGGTGGGTGATATTCATGACCCTTAAGCCTGCTGGTGGGTCCGGGCGACCTGTCAAGGAGACAGGTGACAGGTGACAGGAAACCACCCTCCTTTCTCCATCCTGTGCCCATTTTCTCCCAGGACCCAGGTAGCTCTACCTTTCATTGATCAACCTTAACATATGAAAACTTGAGTTTATAAAACCAAATTAAAACAGAGACGAGGTTGGAGGGGTGGAAATTGCCTCTTAACAAGATGATTGAGCCTGACTTTTGCTTTTCTGAAAGGGTCACAGGTATTCTTCAAAGATTAAACTCTCCTAGCTCCCTGGAAATAGTTTTTGTGTAGAAAACTTCAAAACATGCCCAACCTTTCTCCTCAGGAATAGGGATATTTCATGAAGTGAGGGATACATATAATCTTTCAGGCTGTGGAACAAGAGATTTCCCTAGAGCAGGGGTTCTAAGCCAGTTTTTTGTATCATAGACCACTTTAGTGAAGCCTGTGAGCCCCTCCTCAGAATTATGCTTTGTTGGCATAAAATACGTAGACTGATAAAGGAAACTAGTTTTGATGAAATTAAAATTTTTTTCTCATTCAAGTTTATGGACCCCTCTGCAATCTCTGGGGGTCCATGGCTCCCAGGCTAAGAACTCTTGCCTTCTGCCCTCCCCTCTCCTGCTCCATACCCCCCCCCAAACCATACTAATGCTGACGATCTGAATGTTGGTGTGGTCAGTGCCCAGGTTGTTGGTGGCTGTGCAAGTGAAGAGGGCATAGTCTTGGGCAGCAGTGATGTTGGCAATGGTGAGGACGCTGCTATGAACTGACCCCTCGTGATAGATATGTTCCGTGTATCTAGGAGAAAGGGATGGATAAGGAATGAAGTAAGATCTGGCAATGGTGATGGTGATGGTGACAGTACAGATGGTGATGGTGATGGTGATGGGGGTGGTGGTGGTGACGGTGATGGTGATGGTGGTGGTGGTGGTGATGGTGATGGTGATGGTGGTGGTGGTGGTGGTGATGGTGGTAGTGGTGGTGGTGGTGATGGTGGTGGTGGTGGTGATGGTAGTGATGGTAGTGGTGGTGATGGTAATGGTGATGGTGATGGTAATGGTGATGTGGTGGTGATGGTGGTGGTAGTGGTGGTGATGGTAGTGGTGGTGGTGGTGGTGATGGTAATAGTGATGGTGGTGGTGATGGTAGTGGTGGTGGTGATGGTGGTGGTGGTGGTGATGGTGGTGGTGGTGGTGATGGTGGCAGGAATCAGAATAGGTGGGGCTGCAGACTAGACGGGGTTGAGATCAGAGGATATGGTGCTCAGGGTTGAGGGAGTGACGTGAGAGTTTGGGACAAGTAGAGTGTGATGTTAAAGGCAGAAGGGCATGGGGCCGGGTTTAATGAAAGGGTGTCAAGGAATGGGAATAGGTGTGTGGGATTAGGAACTGGGTGTGGAGAGACATCTCTGTAGTGAAATGCCTATATTCCCAGGGGTGGAGAAGTGAGATTAAGTCCATGTGGGGTTAGGAGGCATGTAGAAAGCAGAGATGTGTGGGTCAGTGAGGATTTGGAGTCAGTGTAGGGGCTGACCTGGGGTCTTGGAGGTCCAGGGGAACCCCATTCTTGGCCCAGGTGAAGGCAACATTGGGGACACCTCGTGCCCGGCAGTGTAATGTGGCTGAGCTGGACCTGTCCCCAGTGGCAGCCACCTTGGTGAGGGGCTGAGGGTATTCAACCTTAGGAGCAACTGGAGGGACACAATAAGGAGTGAGCATAAGAGGAGGAGTTTTGCTGTCTAAGGAATGGTCGGACCTTGCTGGGTTTCTCTAAGTGCTAAGATCCCAAGGGGCCACAGCGAGGGGCTTCTGAGGACTGTGGCAGAACGTCGAGTTTAAGGTCCAGGGTGGAGATTCGGGTGTCAAGATGAACTCAGCGTGAGGAGTCCATGTTGGGGTTCCCCTAATTTGGGAAGGTCTATTACCTACATCTCACAATAAGCCTCGAGAGCCTGCGGGCAGGGGGAGGTATCCCATTGTCCACAATGCATTGGTACGGCCCAGCCTGCTCCAAAGTAGCCTTGGGGATCTGTAGACGTCCTGTCAATCCCTGTGATGTCTGTTCCATGTCCTCCAAGTCTTGTTCTTCCTCTCCCTTCAGGGACACAAATCCCGTCGAGAGCTAGAAACCCACCTTCTCAACCTGCCCCCAACAGAGACCCTATGCTGGTTCTGCCTTCTAGCCTTCCACAGCAGCAGCAGCAGCAGTGCTGCCCTGAACACTCCCAACCCAGCTCCTCCCCTCCTGCTCCTGTCTGTCCTCTTCCAGCCCTGCAGAGGCACAGAAAACAAGCGTTTGGATAACTCCAGGAAAGTCCCTGAAATCACAGAGATGATTCGTGCAAAATCTCTGCCAGATATCTAGGGTCAAGAAAAGTGTCTTTCTTTGAGCTGTGGAAATCAAGTCTGGAGGGTGGGCAGGGCAGACCTAGCTGAGGCCCTATAGGAATGTCATCGAGTTGGGGAGTAGCAGGCTGGGGCTGGGCTCGGGGATCTGTAGCCTAGGGTTGAGGGTTGGATCAGAACTGAAGTGGAGGCTGGGGCTGGGGCTGGGGCTGTAGGGGAATCCCTCACCAGCCTCTCCCACCGAAACATGTCGGGAAGGACAGGGCTGGCATCGACAACGCAGAGGATCTCTGCCGATCCACCTACATCCACCTCTGTGACATCGGGGATGGTCCGGATGGTGGGGGCATCTGGGGAGGGAAGAGAGAAGAGGGGCTCAGTCTGAGGGAGGGGTTGCTGAAAGGAAGGCTGGCCACTCTCAGGCAAGGGGAAGCTCACTCACAGTGGACATCCAGCCTGACCACGGCCTCAGTGATGCCCTCTGCATTCTGGCACAGCAGCTGGTACTCCCCTCTATCTCCCCTTGTCAAGTTCCATAGTTTCAGGGCTCCTCCGGGGAGGATCCGGTGTCTGGGACCCCCATCTGGTAAGTGAAGGGATGCAGCATTCACAAAAGCATGCCCTCCCCTTTCAGAGCCCTTCGGGGCCATAGTCCCTCTTGCCAAGACCTTCTCTCCCACTTCTGGTACCTGGACTCAGTTTGCTTCCCTGGAAACTCCAATTGAAGAATTCAGGAGCTGGGTTAGCAGACACAGAGATGGGGAGCAATGCTCCCCCATGTTCCTGGGCTTCCACTTTGAGGACCTGATCTTCCAGGAATTTGGGAGGGTCTGTGTGGATAAGGAAAGTGATTATTGAGACCCCTGTGGGGGAAGGGTCAGGGCGGGGGCATGGAGGATAAAGTCAGTCAACAAACATTAAGCCTTTACTATGCACCAGGCACTGTGCTAAGGGTGGCTTAGTTGTAGGGTCTGGTTCAGGTTTAGGATGGGATCAGGGATGGATGGAGGTGGGTTATGGGCTCCTTCTCCTCAGCCTGGTTCCCCCAGTAGAACACGCACAAAGGACGTGGAGCTGGTAGAAGGCGCTCACGGTCTCTTGAAGCTCAGGGCTGTTAGCCCTGCATGTTATGCGGTTCCCATGGTCCTGGGAAGACACATGAAGCCATATGCTCCCCGCTGCCTCCGAGCCCCTGAACCGGGATGGCCTGTACCTGAAGGTCATTCCTTGGAGCCTGGGAAGGAAGGGGACATGAGAAGGTGTTAGGAGCCATGGGGACAATTCTGGGGGCTGGGCTTCTAGTGAGCAGGCAGGGTTGTGATTCTTCAGACCCAGGCTAGGTGTGAAGGTTGGGCGGGGAGGGTGGAGAGTACAAAGTGACCTCACCTGTCCCCTTCCTTTTCCCAAGAGAGGTTGGCTGGGGGGTTACTGCTGAGGCTAACACAAGTGAGGTTCACAGAGTCCCCAGGGCGCAGAATGGAAGCATTGGCTGTAATAGTCACATTGATGGAAGGGACTGCAATAAGAAAGAAAGTGTGTGTGTGTGGGGGGGGGAGTCTGAATGACTCTTGTGCTGTCCCCAAAATGTCCACAGTATGATAACTTTCCAGGAACTCCTATCCAGCATCCCCTCCCTTTCTCCCAGAGGTGAGAGTTACCTAAGCCTCATTCCTTGGAGCCTCCCCACCCAGGATCCTTCCTTCAGGGGTGTGAGAGCCCCCTCCCATTCAGGGCCCTCCCCAGGAGGATCAAGGTGATGTCTCACACTGCACATGGAACTTGGTGGAGGCTGAAGCTTGGTCGTTGGTGGCCTTGCAGTTGGAAGTGGTCTTGCAGGTGTAAACAGCCTGGTTGTCACTGGGGTCCAACTTTAGGATCAGCTCTCTGGAGAAGGTGTTCCCTGACTTCTCCACGGCACTCCGTGGCCTCTGCTCCATTCCTGACTTGGTCTCCACCACAGGCTTCTTATCCTTTCAATCCATTTCCAGCCCCAGCCCCAGAATCCCTTGGCACCAGACTCCCAGTCTGGGATTTCTCTCCCCACCCCCTTCCTGCAAAGGATCCGCATTTGGGAATTCTCACTCTTGACTCTCTACCCACCTGTCCTTCAGAAGCTGTTCTGGTTCAAATTCCTCCTTTTAAGCATTCAGCTCACCTACCCTTAGGTAAAGTCCCAGAATCCCCCAGTGATTTCCAAAGCCACATTTCAGCTCATCACACAACTGGTCTCCCAGTTATAGAGAGCTCCAAATTCCTGAGATTTTCTAGCAGCCTATTCTGGACATCCACCCCTCCCATCCCCCACCCTCTGCTTTATACAGACACACCTGTACCCCTGAGAAGGGATTTTCTGCCTTTTAGGAATCCTCAAATCCCTTCCCTGATACTGAGGTTTTTGCAATCACCTTGCACCAGGAGAGGGAGGGCTCTGGGTTGCCCCCAATGGCCAGACACAGGAGCCGAACCTGGTTTCCAGCTCGAAAATTTTCCCCCTTCGGGAAACTCTCAATCCAGAGTCTTTGGATAGGATCTGGTGGGTGGTGGGGAAAGGGAGATCAGTCTTTTTTCTTTTCCTCTCCCCACTACTCTTGAGCCATGGGGGTCTGGGACAGGGTCTCAGAGGGAAATGTCCTCGAGAATAGCCTGGACTATTGAAATAGCCTTCTGATTGGTGTCCCCATCTCTAGCCTCTCCCATCTCCAGTGTCCAGTGGATATTCATAAAGCACAGGTCTGACTGTGCAGTCACTCCTCTGCTCAAGAAGCAGCAATGATTCCCTATTCCCCTTAGGACAAAATACAAACACCTGTGTTTAGCATTTGAAGCCCTTCATCATCTGGCTCTGGTCTATTTTTCCAGGCTGATGATACATTTCTCCCTCTCCCACAATCTTCATTCCACCAAAACAAGCCTACTTGGCAGATGGGGATCTCCACCATTTCATCTCTGTGTACCCCTGGACTACACCTCATTTCTTGGAATCCTTGCCTTATGTCAAGATGCTCCAGGATCACCTTCTTCAAGACCCATTTTCATATTTTCCTATTTGTTGGTGCCCTCCCAGCCTAGGCACTGTGTATTTATTTTGTGGTCTAGCGTGTATTTGTTTATCTGTGAATGTGGCAAACCCTGCCCACATCCTTATGCCTTCCCCATCCCCTACAGAATTTAAGCTCACAGAAGGCAAGTCTGGATCCTTTGAATATTTATATCCCTATCACTCAGTCTGGCACATAGTAGGAGCTTAATAAAAGCTTGTCAATTGATTAGGAGGTTGAAGAGGGGCATTCTGTTAGGTTTTTGGAGGATCTTTGGGGACTCACATTTCACATTGAGTGTGACTGATTTCTTGAGGGTCTCCTTGGCAAAAGCCTCACTAAAGGCCTCACAGGTCAGCATCAGCCCATTGTCTGCCCTTCGCATGGTATGGGTCACATTGGACATGGTTACTCGACCACCATATAGCCCCTGAGGATGGAATTGGATCCTCAAACTCAGGCACCCAGCCCACTGACTCAGGGACTCCCCCATGCTCCCTTTAAGGGTAGGCCAAGTCTTTGATTCTCCCCCACCCCAGGCTACTGGCTCTTTGGGGCCCCTGGGCTCCAGCCCTCAAACCTCACATCAGTGACAGTCACATCTGTGGGTCTGAGCTCCTGCCAGCCCAGCCACCAGCGTAGCAGGACTCCTGGGTTACTAGACTTGGTGAAACAGGAGAAGGATGCAGTCTTGTTTTCATCTAGGCTTGTGGAGCCCAAGATGGTGATGGAGCTGGGGGGAACTGTGAAGAGGTGAGACAAGAGATGTGAAGACGTCACCAGAAAGAGCTAGAACTAGGCCAGGGTGACTGGGGCTTTTCTCCAGGGTATCCACAGGGGGCAGACACTTTCTCTCCATAAAAATCTCACACCTCGACTCCACTGCTGTCCCCAAGATCACGCCAGGGTTCTCTGTCTGCTGCCACTTGCCTTCCCCTGCCTCTGAGTTGGGGAACTCATTGGCTGTTCCTCTGGAAGAAGGATTGCTCCTTCTCTAAGTGTGACTGAGCCCAACCATATGGACCAGAGCCATGCCTTTCATGGAGGATGAAAGTACCATCCTTCCCACTCATTATAAGGAAGGCTGGTGTCTGTGTACCTCTTCAAAGGGTAGTGTCCCAGGGTCTCTTCTCTCTCTGAGGCTTTGTTTCCCAAGGTCTGTTCCCCTACATTAAATTTGCCCTGGGCACCAGAATCCCAGTCATGGTTCTGGTGCTAGAGCTGGTGGAACTAAGCAAAGCTAGGTAGGCCTGGGTGGGGTGGGGGGCAGAGGAAGGGGATAGACTGCTCCAGAATAGGAAGCAGTGACTCTAAGGGGACTGTAGGGGATGGAATGGGACAGGCAGCAGCTCCCAAGATCCCAGGATCCTCACAGGAGATATGCAGTGTAATCACATGTTCTTGAGCCTCGGGGGACACACTGTTTTGGGCTTCACAGCTGAGCTGGGCCCCATTGTCCTCTGGCTGGATGGTTAGAGGGAGGATGCTTCTGGCCAGGGCCTGCTTGTGGTCAGTCTCCCAAACTGTGGAGATCACCTTTCCATTCTGGGGTGGAGATGGGATGGCATGGAAAACAGTGAACAGGGGATCCTAAAACTGAAAGCTCAGATTGCCAAGACCCCTCTGTGGTGTCCCCACCTCACCTTCAGCCACTGCAGGGTGGCGAGAGGGTTTCCCCCTCGCGACACGCAGGGTAGCTCCAAATCCTGTCCAGCTTTGGCTCTCCCCTCCAGCTGGCCAGGCCACTCAATGACAGGAGGGCCAGGGGGAACTAGGGAGAAGGAAGCCAGAGGGACCTTGGCAAGGAGATCCTCCTCAGCCCTGGAGGTCTTCAAAGAGACCCAGAACTCAGTCCCCTTACCATCCCTCCCTGCTCTCCCATTTTCCAAGTCTCTGAGTCATGATGGTTAGACTTCCTGTATGAGAGCATGCTTGGCACTCTTGGTGAACAAGTGTGTCCATGGTGCCCTCCCCTTCCCACTTGGTCTTGGGGCCTTAGCTCACATAGAATGTTCATAGTGAAAGACGCTTTCAAAGATTCCTTCATGGCTGGGTTGATCACTTCACAGACCAGGAGTTTCCCATTGTCAGAGGGCTTGGGAGTTACCCTGGGCAGAGACAGGAATTCAAAGGTGGGCCAGGCAGCAGAATAGATTGAGAGAAAGCATTTGGGTCCTTGGGGATTCAAGTGCCACCCGTACCTGACTGTGGCCTCCGTGGTGACGAATTTCTCATACGATCCAGGGTTTGTGTAGGGGAAGACGTCTGGAACCAGCCAGTTGTCTGATTAGCAGAGGAAGGGGGGAAGGGAAAGAGACTCATGGAGCTAGATCAGAAGTTAGGGAGAATAGGGACCACATCTCCCAGTGAGTGACCACTTATCCCCAAGCTCCAAACATCCTTGGTTCTGCTTCTCTTGCTCCACTATACACACCCACCCACACAACTATCTCTATCTTGGGTTCTACTTCTGGGGTTCTCTCCCCCAGTTAACAGCTCCCTATCATATAGTCTGCAAATGACTGTCTCCCCAACCAAACTCATGGTTTGGACAACCCAACCCCCTTCTTCCTGCCTTCCTTACTTCTGTTAATAGCCCTGCCATCCTCCCAGTCACTGTCCACTCCCACATCCAATCAATCACAAAGTGGTGTTGATTCTATCTCAGTAATATCTCCTCTTCTCCCCCCTCCTCTCCAGAGCCACTGCCCCCACACAGCACAAGCAAGCTTGGGCAGCTGTGGATTCTGGCCTAGACTATAGTCCCTCCTTCTCTCCAATCCATTCAGCACAAACCACCAGATTTAGCTCCGATCTCTATGCCGCTGCATGAAGCTTTTAATGGTTTCCAATTGCCCAGTGGATAAAGGCCAGATTCCTTAGCTTGGCATTAAGTCCAGGTGGCCACCATGGCCTTCCTAGAGCTTTGCTTCTCCCAGCTCCCATTCATGCTCCCCTCTGCTCTAGCCCAAATGAGACTTTCTTGCTTTGTCTCCTCATGCACTTCACCTTGGAATGCCCTTCTGGGCCAAATCTGCCTGGCCACTTCCTACCTATCTTTCAACGTCCAGGTCAAATATCACCTCCGCCAGAATGTCTTCCCCAATTCCTCCCAAAAGGAAGTCCACTTATCCTTCTCTGAGCCACCCTAGTACCTTTAAATGCACTTTCATAATCTGTCTCACATTATTGGAAGGGGAAAAGAACAAACATTCATTGAGCGCCTTCTTTGTAGCATGCTAAGAGCATCATAAATATTTTTTCCCTTGATCATACTTGTAAACGTATCTTATCTTTCCTACTATGGACCAAATTGGACAGAAGAGCTGGGGTACAGACAAGAACTGGTCTCAGTCTCTGGGATGAGGAGGTTTCCTCTATCAATGGAGATCCCAGTGTTGGGAGACTCTTCCTAGGGCTGCACCAGAGGACAGAGGGGGTTTGCGTGGCACCTGCTCACTCACCGAATATAGTCTTAAGAAGCTGCCTGGAGCCCTAGGAGCTTGGGACTTGCCCAGGAAGACACAGCCGGGATGTGTCAGAGGTGAGGCAGAGACGACATTTGATTCATCTTTGGATTCCCCACAAAGTCCCTCCCACGGTCTTACAAAACAGTTGACACTCAATGCATCCTCCTTGAATTGGTGACTGATCACTTAATGATCTCACCAAAAGTCTCAGATGCTTTCAGTCACATATATCCACTCACCCTGGCGAAAAATGATCTCAGCCTCTGGTTTAGAGTCTCCAGAGGTGCACGTGACTGAATACTCCCCTCCAGCCACCCAGGTGACCAAGCTCCCAGCCTCAGGATTCATCTGGATCACCTTAGGAGGTACTAATGGAAGCATGGAATCAGAGAGCAGAGTATCATAAGTCAGAGAGAGTCAGCCCAAGACTAGACACCCAAGTCCCCGAAGCATGTAAAGAATGGGGTGACTAATGCATGGATCCCCAAGGTTCCCTGCCAGAATCTGGCTAGGAAGATCAGAGGCTAGAGGCTTGTCTTTGGGAGTTCTGGGGCTGTGGAGGGAATGGGGGCAGAGGGAAAGCTAGGGACTTGGGAAGATCTCATACCTAGCACAGTGACTCTGATTCTAGGAGAGACAAGCTCAGGGCTCGTCTCTGAACGGCTGACTTGACATTCGAACTCTGCGTCGTCACTGATATCACACTTAGAAATGTGGAGGTGAAACTCACCTGTCAGGGAAACACAGGCACAGTGCAGGATTCAGCACTGCGGGGTTGGTTATGGGCCAGTCCCATTCGTGGGGGGGATGCTCAATTCTCCCATAATCACAGTGCAGGAAGGGTCCTCAGCCCCTCCCTGAAAAGGAATCCCTGCCTCCTGTAAATGTGGACAAGAGGGTTGTCATCCTGCCTCTCCTTGGAAACCTCCAATGAGGAGAACCAGTGACCTCTGAGGTGACCGATTCCATCTTCAAAAAAGCTAGAATTATACGTGTTTTCCTTATGGTAAGCCTGGGTCTCCTTGAGGGCTACTCTTTGCTGAGTCCTCTGTTCATGGGGAGGCAGTGGTACAGTGGATAGACTGACGAGCCTGGATCAGGAAGACTCATCTTTCTGAGTTCAAATCTGACCTCAGACACTTCCTAGTTGTGTGACCCTGTGCAAGTCACTTAAGCCTGTTTGCCTCAGTTTCCTTATCTGTAAAATGAGCTGGAAAAGGAAATGGAAAACCACTGCAGTATCTCTGCCCCCAAAAAAACCCAAATGGGATCACAGAGAGTCAGACACGACTGAAAACAACTGAACAACAATTGCCCACGGGCAGTTGCTAGTTCAGCCCTTGGAGGCCAAACATGAACTCACCTTGATTAGGGTTGCCCGTCATGCGGTATCTGGGGAACCCTGGGATCTCAGGGTTGGGGCCCAACACAAAACCATCTTTCACCCACTGTACGTGCCCTTGTCTGGCTCGGACGCCACATTTCAACACAATGTCCTCTCCTTCAATGACTGTCACATTGTCTGGTAGCAGCCAAAAGTCCTGGTGGGGTGGGGTCTGGAGCTGGACTTTGGGGAAGAGTAAAGTTGGTGGATGAGGGGCCTGGGATCAGAGGTCTAATATGAGAAGAGTCAGAGGCCAGTGGTCTCTCTTACCTGTCATAAGCAGCTGCAGGAAGATTCCAGTGTGCAAGGCTCCCCTGGGCTTCAGCCTCAAGACCCAGAACATCTCTGCTCCCCACCTGCAGTCCAATCCTGCCCAACTCCACTCTCTACTTTGGAGTGTCTTAGAGACTTAGAGAACATCCAAAGTTTGCGGGGTCTTAGAAATCACCTAATTGAACCCTATCACTTTATCTGGAGTGTGGAACAGCTTTGCCCAAGGACCCCAGGTGAGGAGCAGAGCAGGGATTGGAAGGCAGGTCTCCTCGATCCCAGCTCAGGCTTCTTGTCATCATCCTCTTTCTGACTGTCTGACTCTATCCCTCCTTATTTTCCTACTGAGGTGGGGGCAGAGCCCAGGGCCAGGAATCCCCCGATGTCAGCACATGCCAGTAGCATTCCTCAGTCTGACAACGCCTCCACACCCTGGAATGGCCAGCTCTGCTACTGGCCCCCTCCCCTACCACGCACCAGTTGGGAGGCTCAGCCTGGGGTTTTCACCAGGTTGCTGACCAGGGGCTTTGCATGACACCTACAAATGTAGAACTGGAGTTAGGCGGTGTCGTGGGTAAGAGCCTTGGAGTTGGCATCAGGAAGACTGGAGTTTGAATTCTGCTTCATTGACTACAAGTCACTTAATTTCTCATAGATGTTCCTGTCTTTAAAGTGGTGACAGTGAGAAAAATAATAAAATAAAATGGTTCCAATGAGAGCCCTTCCTTTACAAGGTCGTTGTTAGGGTCAAAGACTTTGCAAACCTGAAATCACTATATAAATGTCTGTTCTTGTTACTGCCCTCTGATCCAACTCCCCATTTTACAGACAGGGAAATGGAGACCCCAGGAGGGGAGTCTCTGGCTTAAAGTCAGAGGAGCTCAGTTCAAATCCCGATTCTGCCACTAACTGTGTGTGTGACTTTGGTCGAGCTATTTGGCATTCCTGGGCCTGTTTCCTAGTATGCAAAATGATGGAATTGGGCCCCCGACAATGACAGCCTTCTAGCTCTAGACCTGTGCCCTTTCAGCTTCCTCCTGGCTCTCTACAGACGATGCCATGGGGTCCCTTTCCAAGGCTGGCTGCTCCTCTCCAGACCTTCGTCATGCGTGCAGGGGTGGGAGGAGGACTAGTCGGGGGATATTTCTTCTCCACCCTCTATCACTCAGCAGTCCAGTCTCCTCCTTTAAAGTTGACTGCGTCCTGGCCAGATCCTCAATGGAATCTCACCCTCCCTCCTCCACAATGAATGAATCCAAAAGCATTTATTAAGCACTTACTAAGTGCATGGGCCACTAGGTGGCGCCACCGTGCACAGAGCACTGGGCCTGGAGTCAGGAAGATTCATCTTCCTGAGTTCAAATACCGGCCCCGGACACTTACTAGATGTGTGACCCTGGTCAAGTCATTCACCCTGTTTGCCTCAGTAGATGTGTCCTCTTGCCCTCTCTGGGCAGAGACCTGGATCTGGGGGGTCTGGCTGTCCCCTTTTCCATGTCTGGTGTTACTTTCAAGGGGCTATAGCCATAGCCCTCGTCATCTGTCCAACCAGGCTTTTCCTCCATGTGCCCAATGCACCCACCCCCACAGCCGTGTGATTGTAGGATGACGGGAAGTCAAAAGTGAGGCCCAGATAGATTTTGTACGTACTCTATTAAATCAAGAGCAACCTGCCAGACACACAAATGAAGAGGGGCAGGGATTGGGGGAGGCAGAAATCCAACGAGACATAAAAATGCTTTGCAATTCCCCAGATGAAGGGGAGCAGAGGGAGGAAGAGGTTATTCATACACAGATGTGTTCCTGAGGGCATCCCCAGAGGATTCTTAGAACCATAGTTTCCATTAAGTCTATTGGAAGCAGGGTTGGAAGGAGGTAGAGTGTGGTTTGGGGTCTTGGGAGGGTCATAGATTATCAGGGATGGATGGATGGATGGCCCATTACAGATTGAGAGGCCATATGGCTGCTAGGTGGTGCCAAAGTGCACAGAGCAGCTTTGTCAGTTCAAATCCAGCCTCAGACACTTACTAGCTATGTAAATAACAAATAGTAACTGTTTCTCTTTTGGCCAGGAACGCTGAGGGTCTTGCCCTCCCAATTGATTTTTTTTTTTTTGAGTTTGATTAAAGGGACCATTGCCAGATTAACTTCTTTAAGAGGCTTATTCACTGAACGGGCATTACCTCACTCAAAGTGAGAACCTGAAAAGACCTTAGCCTGAAAGGGCCAGGGTCTCCCATTGCATCCTAGGCCATCTCCATCATCTTGGTGAATATCAGGCCACTGGACCCAGAGGGCTCTGGAGGAGAAAGTGAGGCTAGTGACCTTGTACAGCCCTCCCTCACTCAAATCAAAGTCATCATTTCCCTGATGAAACGGTCCTCTTTGAGAACGAAGGACAAACACAACCAACAACAATGTGACACTGGGCAAGTCACGTCACCCTGTCTGCCTCAGTTTCCTCATCTGTAAAATGAGCTGGAGAAGGAAGTGGTAAACTGCTCCAGTGTCTCTGCCAAGAAAACCCCAAATAGGGTCACAAAGCGTCAGACACGACTGAAATGATCTAACAACTATGATCTAACATAGCAGTAGTAGATAGGGTGTTTTGCAGTTCAAAGGCCTGGATTGAAATCATAGTTCTGATTTGATTGGCCATGTAGCCAAGGCCAAATCACTCAGAGCCTCAATTTTCCTGCCTATAAAACAGACATGGTATTTACCTCACATTTGTCATGGGTCCCAGATAAGAAAATGTTCTTAAAATGCCTTACGAACACCAGTTATCATCATTTAGCCCTGTCTTCTTACATTACATATTAGAACATTGAAGCCAAGAGAGCTGGTAACTTGCCCAGGCTCACAAAGCCAAGTGTCAGAGCCCTTTCCCTTGCCCCATTGGTTGGGGTCGGGGGAGAGGGAGTCAGGAGTCTTAGCCTTGGGAGGTTCTCCCCTCTGGATTTAGGCTGCCCCCAAGGATAGAGCTCAAATAGCCTCCACGATAACATGGTTTGAACTGGATAAATCCCCTAGGAAGGGGGGTGGGGGTCAGTTTGGTGTAGATGCATGTATAGAGGCCAAACAGCTTTTGTGTGACTGTGGCTTTTAAAACTATACACCAAGACTGGCTGAGATGAGGGAGGGAAGGAAGGGAAGAAGATGGCTGGGGAAAGGAGTGCATGTAAGTGATCGATGATGTTAGAACTACTAGCAAAAGCAGACAGAAGAACTATGAGAGCTCAGCATTCTGTGGTTCCACATCCCTAGCCCCTAAAATCCCAACTAGGGCCTCTGCTCATCTTTGACGTCCTTTCCATTCATAGGCTTATCTTGAGTGTAGCGGTAACATTTCACGATTGCCGCGCACCATCTAGTGGCAAAAGAGGGATAATCTCATGCTAGTAAAGTTGATACCTTTCATCCAGACTTCTGGGAAGCTTCCCAGTCCAACAAGCATTTAAGGACCTGCTGTGTGCTGGATACTGCTAGATGTTGGATTCCAGTGACAAAATAAAAAAAGTGTCTGTTCTCCACCCCCTCCCCTCATTAGAATGTAAGGGCCTTGAGGGCAGGGGCTGTTTGGTTTTCATCTTCAGAAACCAAGCATCTAGCACCACATCTGAATCAATCCACAAACATTTATTAATGTGCAAGGTATTGGGGATCAAAGGCAAAAATAAATAATCTACTCTCAAGGAAATTAATTCTAATAGGAGATATGTACATACATAGATAAACACAGCATAAATTTAAAAAAGAATAAATACAATGCAGGGGATTTAGAGAGGGAGAATATTGGCAACTGGGGATCAGGAAAGGCTGCCTGTAGAAGGGAATGATTGAGAAACTGAGTCTTGGAGGTAAAGAGGTAGTGCATTCCAGGGATGGGGGCCAAAAGCACGGAGGCAGGAGATGAAGGTCCCTGTGTGAGGAACAGACTGAAGAATACAGGAAAGAGAGTAATGTCGAAGGAGCCTGGAAAGATAGGATGGAGTCAGGTTGTGAAGAGCTTTAAAAGATAAACAGAGCTTAGTTCCTTCATCTGTTGTTGTACTTAACAGCCTCTAAGGTCCTTTTCAGATCTAAATCTGTAACTCTGAGTTTATCCTAGGAACAAGAGGGAGCCACTAATGTTTATTGAGCGGGAGAGTAACACGGAAAATCACTTTGGCGACTGTGTGGAGGTTGGACTGGAGAAGGAAGAGATTCGAGTCAGAGAGATCTGTTAGGAGGCCATTGGAATCATCCAGCCAGGAGGAACATGATGAGGACCTAAACTAAGGTGGAGGCTGTGTGAGTGGAGAGAATGGGTCAGATGTCAGAAATGTAGTGGTACAACATGGCCAACGTGGAAATGTTTTGCAGGACTTCCTATTTATAATGGGAAGCGTATTTCTTGCCTTCTTAATGGGTGGAGGAGGGGTGGGAGAGAATTCAGAACCGAAAATAAAAATTTTTTCAAAAATTTTAAAAGTCAATTTCAATTCCTTAAAAAAAAATGTAGTGGTAGAAATGACAAGATTTGGCAACTATTTGGACATGCAATGTTTAATAAATGCTTGATGATCAAAGAAGATAATTTAAAATGTTCAGCATAGTGTTTGGCACATAGTAATACATACATATTATATATCTATATGAGTTATTATTATTATTAAACTGTGAATGTCCTTTGATACCCCTACTTGGCCACCAAAGAGATGAAAGAGAAAAAGGTCCTCTGTGTATAAAAATATTTATAGCAGCTGTTTATGATAGCAAAGAACTGGAAACTAGGGGGGTGTCTTTCAATTGGGGAATGACTGAACAGGTTACATCATACGAGTGTGCTGTAAGAAAGGAAGAGGTTTCAGAGATCCCTGAGAACTGTATGAACTGATGCAGAGTGAAATTAACAGTATCAAGAGAGCCACTGATCCCTCAACAGCAATGCTGTAAAAACAGACAGGCTGGAAAGACTTAAGAACTTTGATCAACATTAGGAAAGGAGCCAGGAGATGGGAAGAGACTGATGACTAGAAACAAGAAAATCTAAGAATCAACCTTCCCAGGTAAGACACTGAAGAAGGCAGAATCAAGGGCAAACCCGCCTAATTCTAATTAGTTAGGTCTACACAGACTGATCACAAACCCACTTTAATTTCAATAGAAGTTGTAGCCAAAAAAAAAAAAATCCCTGTGGTCCATCTGGTGATGAGCCTGTCCAAATTAACCTAGGTTGGTCTCTGGTTGCCTTCTGGCACCGGACCTGTTTGTTTGTCCTTAACTCAAAACTGGACATTAGCCACACAGTCTAACTCTAGGTTTCGGTTCGACACAATGTTCCAGAAGTTGTATTCACCCTCATTGCCTTCAAGGTCCCAGGGTTACTCCTCTAGTACCATGAGGCATTGGGTAATAGGACTTGAGCAGAGGCCTTGGAAACTCATCCAGGGAAGGCAGTTCTGAGAGTCCCATGCCCCCAAATCCTGCTTCATAAAAGCTCTTTGAAATCCTAATTTGTATGCTTAAATGGAGACCCTTTGGCTGGATTACATTTATTTATAGACGGCACAATTAATGCAACTTGGCTGGAAAGACTCTGGCTTGTTAGCTGGAAGCAAACAATTAATGATTATTTTACCATTCTTGAGGAAGCTGAAACTGACCCTGAAATTAAGATTTAAAAGTCACACAAGAATTATAGGAAGGGTGTTCAATGACCCCTGGATTATTAACACCAATCGAGGCATAAAGCAGGGAGACGTGTGCTTGCCACACAATGGTAGGTATTTGCTCCTCAGTCATGGAGATTCAGGGGACAGCCCAGATCACAGGTGGATTCCCCAGAGATGGTGAGGTCCTCCAGGGGCTTCTGTTGGTGATACTGAGCTAACTGCACCAAGTATAGGAAGCACTGTCATTTAGATAATGCTTTAAGGGTTAGGGCTTCTCACAAGCTCAGTTCCTACAAGACGACAACAGGACACCCAACTGGCGTGTACCCGTGGGCGGGAAGAATAGCAGTCAAAAGCTTCATCTTACAATGCATTGGGTTGACTCAGAAGTTATCAGAGACTTACCAGTACCATTACTTTGAAACTCAGCCCCTGATCCAAACCAAAAACACTCCTGGGAGCCACAGTGGAAAGGCCCTCGGCCCCCCAGTGCAGCCAAACTTTGGGGAATGGAGTCCTGGAACCGCCTGTCACATCTCAAAAGGGCAGTGCCACCCACTTGAATTTCAGAGCCCACAGGTGACCTGACCCTAAAGATTAAAAGGCGTCCGAAGCAGCCACCATCTGAGGTAGACAGCTGTTCCCAAGACCCCCAGGACAAAAAGATGACCAGATGTGGACCAACCCGAGAAACCAGACATGGGCTGAGGTTTGCAGTTACTCCCTCGATGAACTAAGCCTTTTTTTCTCCTGGCAACTGTATCTTCAATCATGGAAGCAGCAGTTTTTTCTTTCACTTTTGTGTTGTAATTATCTCTTTTTTTGTGATTTAAGTTGTGATTAATGAAAATTTTGCTATTTAGGGTAAAAATTCCTAGGACCGTAATTTGTTTTAAGCTTTGATTTCAGGGATAGTTGTCTGAATTGCCACGAAGCAAATAATGGAAAATGGCATGTGTGGCAGTCTGAAGTCTGCTAAGATCTGTCTGTGCCTGGAAAAGCTTGTGAGGATGACTTATCTAAGAGCCTCCTGACTTTTATTTCCCCATTGTGTTATTTCCTTTCTGGAAAAAGAAAATTCCTACCTGGTTAATCCTGTGCTTTGTCTTAACACTTTGTAACTACATGACTGGCTGTCAGATGTAATTCATGCCTAGAATCAAACAGAATTAATGGAATTTTTTTTCCCTTGTTATATATAACTATGTCCCTCTTTTTTATTTCCTTTTATAGAAAATTTCTGTAATTAAGAAATTTTTCAAAATCGTGTTTAAAATGAATGTTCCTCATCGGCCTTCAAGGGTTGTTCTGACCTTCTTGGCCAAAAGGAGAGAATAAGAAGGGAATTATAATTTTCATATTGACATGATATGTGTGATGAATATACTAACCACCCTGCCTTGGGAGTCAAAGGTCACAATGCAGCTTACACTGATTAATCAAAATTGACAGTGCTCACAATCACTGGACCTTAAGTAAAGCAAATCCAAGACTGTAGAACCCGTTCCCGTCACAGAACTCTGGTTCTGTACCCTTGGGGGGTCACGACCTCAAAGACTAGACTCTAGAATTTTGTATTGTGGGACACGTGGGTTTCTCATGGGAAACCACTAAACGATTGTTTGTAATCCACCTTCCCCCTCCTCCTTCCCCACTTGTAGTTTAAGTACAAAACCTAAGAGAACATTCCTCACTCTGAAACTGACTAAACTACTTCGTGACTGGCACTCCCATGTCTAGGCCTGCTTTGTGGGGCTCTGAGCATTCTCAGGTGAGAGACTGGCTCAGTAAAAATCCTGCTAATAGCTGCTATCTGTGTTACTGAAAGGGATGCTCACATGAGAGTTCACAAACTTGAGACAGTACAGAGGTCCCCTACCATGTAACTGAGGCATGTTTACACCATTTTACTGATTTAACTACTCACCAAATGAACTATTTTATCTGTTTTTCTAACATTTTTAGTTAAAATGCTACTGACTAGTCAGGAACTCAACTCCAAATGAACATTGCTCCCGCACAAAAAGTGCTACCTGCTTCCTAAGCTTCCATTACAGTACTGCTCGGCATGGGTAACCTGTACCCTGCATACAAAGGCAGGAAAAGCTGGTATAGGAAGCTGAACACGTATCCAACTTCACCATTTTATACAATAAGTTGTAGATTTCCATCCACAATTAAAATAAACCCACCAATGTGTGAAAGGCACAAGCTTTCCTTTACAGACACTCAATAAAGGCTGGGTGAGGGACTGACTGGAGGGGACTTGGACCCCAAGAGCCCATCTCATCTTCTTCCCACAGCAAAGCACAGAGAACCCCTACAGCAGAGACACGTAGTTCTTGGCAGTGAACGCCTCCCTCAAACCCTCCAAAAACCCCACTTAACCTCCAGAGCGGAGAAAATTCTGCCCAGTCAGCTTAGTGCACACAAGAAATGTTCTAAGATCCTGTCTGTACCCATCCAGGACGGGACCCACGAAACATTACCCAGAGGCAAAGGCAGCAACTCCAGCTCCATGGGTGGCAGCCAGACTGGGGAAGGTAAGTAATGTTTCTCCCCTCCTTCCCACACTCTTCCTTCCCTCACTAGCCTGCTGCGGACACTCACGGACACTCAACACTTGCTCGATTCCAACAGTTTATTTTACCATGATTCAGGTCCCCCAGAGCAGGAACAGTCACAGATCACATTTCTCCGCTCTGAAGGAAGAAGGGATCCAGCCCCAGGCATGGGGTGGGGATGAGGGAGGAAGAGGAAGCAGCTCAGATCTTCCCAGGGAACGTATCTTCTGCTCGGCGATCATCCCAAGTATTCACCTACAGAAAACGGAAGAATGCCAACCTGCTTCGCTCAGGTTGAGTTTTTCCCTCATCCCCAGGCCTGATCCTAGTTATTACACGTGACTCACACTCATGTATCTCAACACTCCCACCCCAAAGGTTATTCTTTCTATCTTACAGAAAAGAGAAAGCTCCAGGGGAGGGAAGCACAGAGATTTTCTCAGGGTCACACAGAAGGTCAAGGCTAGCACCCAGGCCTCCTGGCTCTAGGACACAATTAGGTTCTGAACTGTGGGAAGCTAACTCTAAGCAGGGGTGCCAAAAATAGGCAAGTTTCAGGGTGGAAAGGCTGGAGGGACATCCTGGCATCTCTGGTTAAGAGAGTATTTATGTCTGGAAAGGCAGCCATAAATGGAAAGATAGACCCAGTATGGTGCCCTTTCCCCCTCACAAAACCCAAACAAAATCTCCCAGGGCCACGTACCCAGGACACAGGACAGAGGGACTTGTAGACACGTTTGTACCACTGGCAGACAGACACATCACCACCTCTCTCGTTCATGGCCTTCTCACAACGGTGAAAATCTACAAGGCAAAGGAAGAGGGGCTTAGTAGCTAGCCTGGAGGGGATTGAAGAAGCCTGATCTCAGGGTCTGAGATCCCAAGAGGGGACCAGACACCTGGGAATCAATTCAACAAGCATGTATTGTCTACTCTGTGCCAGGTACTGTATTAGGGACACAAAGACAGCTTCTTCCTTTCATGAGCTGACACTGAATGGAACTGGAGAAGTTAAAGCTTAGGGGTTGGGAAGGAAGGATTCTTAGCCTTTTTTGTATCATGTATCCCTTTGGTAGTCTGGTGAATCTCAGGGACCCCCTTCTCAAAATAATGTTTTAGATGCATAGAAATAGAATACATCGGATTACGAAGGAAGCAAATTATACTGAAATGCAGTTTGCGATGTATTGTTTGCATTTGTATTGAATTTGTTGTGTAGTTGGGGAGAAAAAAAGAAAGAAATCCCCAAATTCAGAACTCATGCTGGGAGAGCTGGGGGCATGAGCTGGGCGGGGCTTAAGAGGAAGACACCCCCCCCCCCCCCCCCCCCCCCCCCCCCCCCCCGCGCACCCAGGTAGTTCTGCCAGCAGTTGCGGGTCTGGTTCTGGTTGGGAAAGCGGCTATCAAAGGGTGCAGTGCGGTAGTTTCGGATCTTGGTATTGATGTCTTCAGACATGGTGGCTCCTGGACTGGAGAGAGCAGAGAGTCACTCGTGGTCCTGGGAACCCAAGAGATCTCCTCTCCCTGACCCCACCAGGGTCTATCCTGATGGGCCAAGAGGCAGGAGGGAGAGGGCCAGAATCCTGGGCCAAGGCCCACTCTGTGCGCTGCGGAATGAGGAGGGGGGTAGGGCCTGGGGTGGTGAGGCAGGGCTACGGGTAGAACACACCAGGGTGTGGATGGCTGGGCTGCTGTGCAATATACCCAGGCACAACCAATGTGGGAGCGGCTGAAGGAGAGTGGATTGGGGGAGGGGGCGCTGGGGATGAGGAAATCTGGGAGAGGGGGCAGAGAGCAGGGTCCTGATGTGTGAAGGTGGGGTACATGGTGTATAAAAGAATGCAGAGAGTGGGGTATGCAGTGTTATGCATAAGGGCATGCGCTGTATATAGGCAGGTGTAGAAAGTGGGATGCATGGTATAACCAGGAGTAAATGAGCAGAAAGAGGCTAGAAGTGCTGAAGCATATATAGGAGGGGTCTGTGAGAAGGGGAAGGGCAGGATACAAGTGAATGTAAAAGGTGGGGTGTCTGATATAGATAGGCATATAGAGCATACAAGCAAGTGTAGAAGGTGGTGTGGTGTGTATATACATACACGCATGTATGTATATATATATGTATATATACACACATACATACATATAAGGGAGAGTGCCGTATTCATGGGACTGTAGAACGCTGGGTGTGGGGTACATATGGGGGATGTGTAGCAAACACATAAGTGTGCAGCATCTATGGAGCATAGAAATAGCTGTATGGGGAATATGTAGCATATTGGCGGGTAGCAGTGGGGTGCATGTCATATTTAGGGGTGCGTAGCACATAGGCAAGCGTAAAAGGCTGAGTATGCGGTATATATATAAGGTGGCAGAGGCTGTGATATAAGGAAGGCGCTGCGCAGTATACAGGCCAATGCAGAAGATGGGGTACAGGGTATTATATGTGTAGATATGCAATAGGTAGGCAAGTGCAGAATATGGGGTACAGAATATGGCTGTAGTATACAGCAGGCAACATTTATGCGAATGTAGAAGGTGGAGCGCTGGCTATATCTGGGGGTACATGACACTGAGGCTAGTGTAGAGGGTGGGGCGCGGGGTATCTCTGGGGGCACATGGCTCTGAGGCGAGTGTGGAAGGCGGGGCGCGGGGTATTTCTCGGGGTGCGAAGGCTGCGCCACACGGGCGGTCACGCAGCCTCTAGACGAGTGTGGAAGGTGGGGTATCTGGGGGTCGGGGGCCCGGGGCTCCGGCACATCCAGGTGTGTGTGTGGGGGGGGGGGGGGGAGTCACCTGAGGTCGCTTCCGCCGCGGTCGCTTTTCCTGTCTCCGCTGCTCCTCCCGAAGACGCTTCAGACTCAATGTGACCCTCAGCACTAAGGGTCCGAGGCCGGAAGCGGAAGCGCAAGCCCGGGATGCGGGCGGGTAGGGAGGAGGCGAGGCGAAGACTTCCTGCGAGACTAGAGCGGCCACGGAACGAGACGGCGGGGGGGGGGGGGGGGGGGGGGGGGGGGGGGGGGGGGGGGGGGGGGGGGGGGGGGGGGGGGGGGGGGGAGAGGAGGAAGAGCGCTTCGAGCCCACATTGGGCCAGAGGACCCGCCCGTCATGTCCCGACGAGCCAATCCTCATCAAGAGCGCCGGGAGCCAGTTTCAGCCCGGCTCCCTTCTCTCGTTCTCTTGCCGCCCTCGTCCAAGAAGACCCTGAGTTTTGTTTTGTTTCAGAAATAAATCTATTATTTATTTTTAATAGTCATTGAAAAAAATTTTAGTCTCAAATAAACAAACAAATAAATAGCAAGAAAAGTAAAGTGTAAAAAGCGTACTGCAGTCTACACTGATTATGTTATCTCTGGTAGCATTTCTCATTAAGTCGTTTGGAATTGTTATGGATCATCGTCTTAATCAAAGCAGCTAAGTCTTATGCTGTTAATCGTTGCTACAATGTTGCTGTTACTATGTACAATGTTTTCCAGGTTCTGCTCACTTCATTTTGCATCAGTTCATATAAGTTCTCAGGTTTTTACGAAATCATCCGGCTTGGCATTTCTTATAACATAGTAATATTCAATTACAATTGTTTACCACAGCATATTCAGCCATTCCCCAATTGATGGGCATCCCCTCAATTTCCAACTCTTTGCCACCACAAAAAGAGATGCCAAAAATATTTTTGTATAAATAGGTCCTTTTTGTAAAAAATCTTTTTGGGTTACAGACCTAATAGTAGTATTGTTGGGTCAAAGGGTATGCAGTTTTATAGCCCTTTGTGCATGGTTCCGAATTGCTCTCCAGAATGACTGGACCCAGTTCACAACTCCACCAACAGTGTATTAGTACCTCTGTTTTTCCATATCTCTTCTGACATTTGTCATTTTCTTTTTCTGCCATGTTAGCCAATCTGATAGGTGTGAGATTGTGCCTCTGAGTTGTTCTAATTTGCATTTCTCTAATCAATAGTGATTTAGAGCATTTTTTTAATGTATCAATAGTTTTGATTTCTTCTTTTGAAAACTGCCTGTTTAAACTCTTGACCATTTATCAACTGGGGAGTAGCTCTTATTTTTATAAATTTGACTCAGTTACCTATATATTTGAGAAATGAGGCATGTATCAGAGAAATTTATTGCAAAAATCCCTCCCCCCTGCAGTTTATTGCTTTCGTTCTAATCTTGGTTGCATTTGGTTTTGTTTGTGCAGAAACTTTTAATTTAATGTAATCAAAATTATCCATTTTTTTTTCTGTGACCCTCTTTATCTCTTATTTGGTCATAAACTCTTCCTTTTGATTTTTCTTACTAATTTCTAGTATCTTTGCCAAGAAAACCCCAAATTAAACCATGGAGAGTCAGATTCCAGGGAAAGGATTAAACAACCAATAAACATGTTAGCTGATATTTTGTTGCAACAACCTGGCTGCTGTGAGGGTAAAAGACCAACACAAGCCCAACAACAAGAAAGCTGCCAGCACAGGTTCTTTTGATCTGCTTTACTAAGGAAAGCAACGTTAAGGGGTTAACAATCTTACTTCAATCCAACATACAAATATCATTCATTTAGTTCAAGGGAAAAAGCCAGCACCCTGAACTTCAGAGCAAATACAAATTACAAAGATACATTACAAACAGACCAAATACAATTCATAGTTACCAAGAAGGCATCCACATCTGGGTTCACAAGCTGGAGGGCTCTTAACTACAGCTGCCCAGAGTTTCCACATCAACACTCCTTCAAGAGTGAGAGCCCCAAGCAAATAGTTCTGTTCTCTTTTTTTATACAGTCTTTGGATGTCATCAAACATCATCTGAGAGACCAGAACTTAGGCAAATATTATTGGCTCTGGTCTTAGCAACTCCCCATAGGGCCCCAAGGGCTTCAAGGCCACATCGGCTTAGCACCTAGTAGATAGGGTTTTGGGCTTGGGGCTTTGCACCTAGTAAGGCTCAATCAAAGACAATTAATTTAGCATTCTAAAACAGTAAAAAAAAAAGTGCCAACTTAATTGCCAATACATAGTTATACTCCTTTTTTTTTTCCAATTCAGCAATCAACAGCTCTGTTACTGCTGATGTTTCTCAAATTATTTGCATGTCCTTAATTTCTTTCTTGTTTATCCTTTTAATTTATCTAAGTCTGAAAGGGATATATTGTTATCTCCAAGTATGACAGTTTTATTGTCTATTTTTCCCCTTAATTTTTTTTTCTGTCTAGTACTATCTGTACCCTTCCCCTCCACTATTTTCCCTGAACCACATTGGAATATTGCCCGCAGAAAGAAGTTTCTTTTATGGGACCAAGTAAACAAAATTACCCATATGAGCCACCTCCACTCTTGGGACCTAATCAGGAATTAATTAATTAATCAGGATTAATTTAACTAACTTAATAGGATTTGAAAAAAAAAATCCAAGCTGAAGGTGATGGACCTCTAGGGGTCTAAAGTTCAGCCCTCTCCAGATCACTTTCACTCAGTAAATTCTTCTGGTGGCTTCCATAATATCTAGGAGCAATTATAGATGCCTCTGTTTGCTATTTAAAGGCTCTTCAAAGCCTGGCCCAGCTACTTCTCTTTTGGCCAGGAACTCTGAAGGTGTTCTGCTCTCAGTTTGATTTTTTTTTTTGAGTTTTGATTAAAAGGGCCATTCCTTGATCAACTTCTTAAAAAGGCCTATTCACTGAATGGGCATTACCTCACTCAAAGTGAAAACCTGAAAAGACCTTAGCCTGAAAGGGCCAGGGTCTCCCATTGCATCCTGGGACATCTCCAGTCGTCCTGGTGAATATCAGGCCTCTGGACCCAGACGGCTCTGGAGGAGAAAGTGAGGCTGGTGACCTTGCACATTCCTCCTGCATTCAAATCCAAATTAACTGCAAGTCATGTCATCATTTCCCTGATGTCATGGTCCTCTTTGAGAAAGAAGGACAAACACAACAACCTTCTGCAAAAGAAAGGATACTGGGTTACATTAATGACAGGGGCAACCACAGGGTTTTTATGAGAAATTACATCATCAGGCAAATGTATTCTTTAACAGAATGCAAAAATATCGTGCACAATTAAGTGGAAATAAGGCAGGAACAGGGGAGGGCCTTTTCATTTTACCTGGCTGAGTGATGGAATAAAAAGCTCACAGTCACACACTTTCCAGCTCATCCATTTAGATAGAGGTCATCTCTCATGGCCCCAAAGAAAAAAACTGCAGACATGGTAGACAACAGCTGGTGCCATAGACTGATCAGTACTTCTCTCTTCTCCTCTCCTCATTCTCAAAAGTCCCAAAACAGCCTGCATGCAAATGGGCTGATCTTCTGTTAATTTCATCTCTTTTCAAACTGGAAAGAAGTTCAAATCCTAGGGTTTTTGTTTTTTTTTTGTGATCGACCCCTTGCCAGACATTGTTATATTCCTCCCTGGAGTCTAGAATTTTGCAGTCTTTCACAAAATTAGCTGTGACAGGCCTGGTACATCATGTTCTTTTATATCATATAACCCAAAATGCCAGAGTAAAGATTATTAACGAGCATCGCAGAAAGTCACCTCTGAATACCATGCATAACAACAAAGACCAATGCCAATGGACATAGCACAATGCAGAGGGATGCCTGGAAGACTGCTTCCATGACTAAAGTGAAAATCTAAATTACCTGTAGAATGTATCAGGAAAGAAGGTAAGGGAAAATAATAAGCATTTCTATAGCACCTACTGTGTGAAAGGCACTATGCTAAGCACTTTTTACAAATGTTATATCATTTGATCCTCACAACAACCCTGTGAGGTAGATGCTATTAGAATCCCCATTTAACAGTTGAAGAAACTGAGGCTAATATATTGAATGACTTACCCAGGGTCATACAGCTAGGAAGTGTTTGAAGCTGGAATTGAACCGAGTCCAGCCCTGGTGCTCTATCTACAACACCCCCTAAATACCATTATCAATGAACATTTTAGAGTGGTGCATGTGTGTCCATAAACTGAAAGCAAATAAGCCTAGAAATAATAATAGGCCAACTAAACAGTATGATAGGTCCAATAGCAAACCTAGAAAGGTTGACAAATGGACCTACAAAATAAATGAAAATCTGATAATAGAAATATACTAGGGGCCACCCGGTGGCGCCATAGTGCATAGACTGCTGGGCCTGGAGTCAGGAAGACTTATCTTGAGTTCCAATCTGACCTCAGACACTAGCTATGTGACCCTGTGCAAATTGCTTACCCCTACTGTCATCGGCTTCCTCACTTGTACAAAGAGCTGGAGAAGGAAAGGGAAAACCGTTCCATTATCTCTACCAAGAAACTCTAATGGGGTCACAAAGAGTTGGACATGGCTGAAAAATGACTAAAGGACAACAACAAAAAGAAATATACTTGGGGGAAGCTAGGTGGTGCAGTGAGTAGAGCCCTGGCCCTGGAATCAGGAGGACCTGAGTTCAAATCTGACCTCAGACACTTGTCACACTTACTAGCTGTGTGACCTTGGGCAAGTCACTTAACCCCAATTGCCTTGCCAAAAACAAAAAAAATAAAAAATAAAAAAATAGAAATACACTTGAATATACACATGCATCCATGAATATAGGTAATGATATACAAGGCACAAAGCAGGAGAGAAAACAATGCCCAAAGCATTATCACCTGACTGTTCCTACTTTCCCCTACAACAATGAAAGCTAGTCTGGTCACTGGGCAGAGAGTCTTGACCAGGGTTAGGGAGCTTTCACAGAACAAATCAGTCAAAGGGCGGCACTTGAGGACCTAGTGGGCCACACACGGCCTTGAGGCTGCAGATTCCCTGCCCCTGGTCCTGACCTTTCTGTGACCTACTGATCCATCTGCCCCTATACTGGTACTTGGTGAGGGTGTGGGCTGACCAGAATCCTCCTCAGAACTATAGTCTTACCCACATAAATCTGACCCTATGCAGGGCCCAGGCTGGCTAGTAGAGTTAATGTGTTCTGAGGGAATCATCTGTCCACAAGGAGTCTCTGTGGCTGAAGTATTAGACAGATAAAGGGGTAACTGATGGATTCGGTTGTCTCCTCTCATCTGAGTTGACCTTGGGGATATCACAGATAACGTCTTCTTTATTTGTCTGAATCAGACAGTCTATGTGACTGGCAGGGGAACTTTTTTTCTTAGGGTCCACTGAGGGGAATGTCTCACAAGCTCAACCTGCCAATCTGGGAAGTCAACCAACTCGCCAACTGGCAATAAATGACTTTGATGAATTGTCTCTCCAGGGGCCCCATGTGTCTTTTATACATCTTTTTTTCTGTATGTTCCTGTTGCCTAGGCCTTTTTTTCCTCTCTGTTTTATTATTTAAGGCAGCTAGGTGGCACAGGGGAAAAAGCATTGGACCTGGACTCAGGAAGACCTGAATTTAAATCCAACCTCAGACACTTACTAGCTGCGTGATCATGGGCAAATCATATAACCCTGCTTGCCTCAATTTCCTCATCTGTCAAATGAGAAGGAACTGGCAAACTGCTCCAGTATCTATGCTGAGTAAACCCCAAATAGGGTCACGAAGAGTCAGACACAATTGAAATGACTGAACTACAACAGTAACAATTCTTGTTTATCTATAGAGGGCATGAATCAACCCTCGCCATGTGTGTATCCGGCATAAGGTGTATAGGCATTCCAGGAGGGCTAGCACCTCTGATGTGATGGCTTGTTGAGCCTTTTTTAGTGCTGCTCGTCAGTCTTTGGTGTCTATCTGACACTCAACTCTCACCTGTGGCTCCAAGAAGCTGCGGTATATGCAGCAGCCACACCCCAGTAAAACCATCTTGGTAGACAGGCTCAACCAGGATGAGGGTAACGTATGGACCTCAAACCCATAGGTGAATTAGAGGGGTGGGGGGGCATTGCCAGTCATACTGACTTTTGTCCCGCCACTGAACTGTGATGACTCTGGAAGAGAGATAACTTTGTGCATCTCTGCCTCACTTAAAGCCAATTCACGCATGAGTCAATACATCACCCATGATGCCACTGGTCCTTTTAGAAATGGACAGACAATATCCTGCATGTGTAGTTTAGATTCCTAGCCACAGAGGAGGGATTGCTGAAGAACACTTTTTAGCCTTCTAGTCTCATCGTATCCTTTGTATCTTTATCCTTCTGATCTTATTCCATGCATGGTCGACCTAAATATTAAATAGTACCATAGGATAACTAACTACCTGTGATGTTGGAACATATTTGTTTTGGTCTGGACCTTTGATTTTATCCACATAGGGAACTCCAAGTGATAAAGTTAAAAGTCCTTATAGGCTGTTATTACTCTCATGAGCAGAGGAAGTTAATTGTAAATCTCCACCATGGAAGGAGGGGATAGGGCTGGATGCCAGAAACAGCCTGGGCTTTTACAGACTGAACTCCATCTGCTGGCCAGAAGGGATTCTACAATCTCTTAGCAAGGCCATCTCATGCATGCCCAGGGAGAAAGAGACAAGGTCTTTGGGCCATTCAAATAGAGTTAGACCTAGTGAATAATTCAGATATTGCTGCACCTTGCAGTATTATTAATATAGTGACACAATGTCCTATAGTTGGCATAAGGCAATCAGTATTGGATCTGAGAACAAGAGTCTTAAATGTAATGTATTTATTATTGTTTAGTCATTTCAGTCATGTCTGACTCTTTGTGACCCCATTTGGGGTTTTCTTGGCAGAGATACTGGAATGGTTTTGCCATTTCCTTCTCCAGCTTATTTTACAAATGGGGAAACCGAGGCAAACGGGGTTAAATGAGTTGCCCAAAGTGACACAGCTAGTAAGTGTCTGAAGCCAGATTTGAACTCAGAAAGATGAGTTTTTCTGACTTGAGACCCTGTACTTTATGCACTACGGCGGCACCTAGTGGCCCAGTGTGATATATACATTATCTTACATTATATTGTAGTCATATGCAGTGTGACAAATACATCATCTTATTTGATCCTTCCCACAAGACTTTTAACTAAAACCTTCCCTTCATACTTTACTGAAAAAATTGAAGCTATTTATGGAGAATTCTGTCTTCTCCCATTCTCCTTGGCCCCTTCCCACCCCATCTCATAAGTCCCTAGATTCATTTCTCATGTTTTCCTCACTTATTCACCGCATCCTACATTGAAGAGTTCACCCTTTTTACTAAGGCCAGCCTCTCCACATACATCCTCCATCTCATTTCCTCTCTCTTTCAGCTTTTTGCTCCCAGTATCATCTCCTTTATCTAATCAACAAATCTCCTCCAATCTGTTTTTTCCCTACTGACTACAAACATGCCCAATCCTTCACCATCCTCAAAAAAAACTCCACACAACCCCATTATCTAGATAACTATTATTCCACATATCTCCTCTTTGGAAAAAAGCATTCTGTTAATCCCCTGGAATCTGTATTCTGATCTCATCGCTCAGCTGAACCTTCTCTCTTTTTTTTTTTTTAAAAACAAATTTATTTATTTATTTAAATTTTCAACATTCACTTTTATAAGATTTTGAGTTCCAAATTTTTTTCTCCCTCCCTTCCCACCTCCCTTCCCAAGACAGCATGCAGTCTGATATGGGCTATACATGTACAATCATATTTAACATATTTCCACATTAGTCATGTTGTGAAAGAAGAATCAGAACAAAAAGGAAAAACTACAAGAAAGAAAAAAACAAAAAAAGAGAAAATTACATGCTTCGCTCTGCGTTCAGACTGCATAGTTCTTTGTCTGGATGTGGATAGCATTTTGGGGTTGTCTTAGATCGTTGTATCGCTGAGAAGAGCAAAGTAAATCATAGTTGATCATCTCATAGAGTTGCTGTTACTGTGTACAATGTTCTCCTGGTTCTGCTCACTTCACTCAGCATCAGTTCATATAAGTCTTTCCAGGTTTTTCTGAAGTCTGCCTGCTCATCACTTCTTACAGCACAGTAAGTATTCCATCACATTCTTATACCGCAACTTGTTCAGCCATTCCCCGATTGATGGGCATCCCTTCAATTTCCAATTCTTTGCCACCACAAAAAGAGCTGTTGTAAGTATTTTTGTCTCTGTGGGTCCTTTCCCTTTTTTTATGATTTCTTTGGGATACAGACCTAGTGGTGCTATTGCTCGGTCAAAGGGCATGCACAGTTTTAGAGCCCTTTGGGCATGTGGACTCATTCTTTCCAAGTCAGCCCAAATCTCATCCTTAGCAAGTTTCGTGGCTTCTTAATTTTCAGCCTTCTCAATCTCTCTTACTACCTTTGACACTGTTGACTCCCCTTTCCTGAACACTCTTTCCCCTGTGGGTTCTCAGACAAGTCTCTCTCCTGGTTCTCCTACCAGCCATCTGCTCTCTGGCCATTCCTCCTCAGTCTCCTTTGCTGATTTATCATCTATGTCATGTCCACCCTTAGTGTTCCCCAAGGCTCTGTCCTCGGCCTCTTCCTTTTTTTCTCTCTGCTCTCACTGTTGGTGACCTCCTCAGCTCACATGGATTCAATAATCATTTTCATGCAGATGACTCCCAGATCTATCCAGGCTTAGTTATTTTCTTGTGCTCCAGCTTCTTATCACCAACTGCCTATCAGGCATTTCAAAGTAGATATCCTGTAGGCACCTCAAATTCAACATATCTAAAAGAGAACTAACTTTTAGCTTCCCCCCAAACCCTTTCTTCCAAGCTTCCTTAGTTCTGTCGATGGCACTACCACCAGTCCAGGTTCAAAACCTCATTGTCATCCTGGATTCCTTACTCCCACCTCACATTTGCCAAATCTCCTTTCCATCAGAAGCAGCGAGATAGTGCTGCACTTGGAGTCAGGAAAGCCTAAGGACAAATCCTGCCTTTGATACAACCTCCGTTTCCTCATCTGTAAAATAGGAATAATAATAGAGCCCACCTCCCAGGGTTTTGGGGAGGATAAA
This sequence comes from Phalanger gymnotis, assembly GCA_028646595.1. Classification (NCBI taxonomy): domain Eukaryota; kingdom Metazoa; phylum Chordata; class Mammalia; order Diprotodontia; family Phalangeridae; genus Phalanger; species Phalanger gymnotis. The sequence continues at coordinate 792,439,924 of CM053622.1, read as the reverse complement.
GTGGAATATATTTGCAAAGTGCTTTGCAGACCTTAAAATGAACCCAAATGCTGGCTATATTGTTCTCTCCCTATTCCTCTGATATGTCCCTTCTTGTTGCCTTGCACCTGTACTACTAAACCACTAAAATAGTCTTCAATTTCTCTGTCTTAAGCCTTTCCCTCATTCCAGTTCTTCCTCCTCATAGCTACTAGTGATTTTCCTAAAATGCTGATTTGCACTACCCAACAAATTCCAGTGACTCTCCTTATCTCCAAGGATCAAATAGAAACTCCTTTTTGGGGGGAGCAATCAGGGTTAGGTGACTTGCTTAGGGTCACACCTGACACTGCATTGAACACAGGTCCTCCCGACTAGTAGTGGTACTCTATCCACAGCACCACATAGCCCTCAAACCCCCAAACTCTTCTTTTTTAGATCTCTCTTTGTATCTCTCTGTGTCTCTGTCTCCCTCTCTCTCCCCTTTCTCTCTCCACTTTCACTCTCTCCTCTCTCCATCTCTCTCTCCTCTTTCCCCTTCTCTCCCCCTCTTTTTTCTCTCTCCTTTCTCTATCTCTCTCCACCTCTCTTTCCTCTCTTTCTCCCCTCTCTTTGTCCATCTCTCCGTCTCTCTTCTCTTTCCCTCTCTCTCCACCTTTCTCTCTCTCCTCTATTCTCTGTCTCTCCACCTCTCTTCTTTCTTCTCTTTTTCTCTCCCTTCTTTCTCTCTTTCCCCTCTCCTCCCCTCCCCCTCTCTTTCTCTTCTCTCTCATCCCCTCCTCCCTTTCCCCTTCTCCCATCTCTCCCTATCTCTCTCCATCTCTCTCTTCTCTTTCCCCCCTTTCACTCTCTCCTCTCTTTGTCTCTCCCCTTCTCTCTCCCCTCTCTCCATCTCTTTCCCTTCTCTCTCCATCTCTCTTTCCTCTCTTTGTCCATCTCTGCTTTCTCTATCTCTTTTCTCCCCCTCTTTCTCTTCTCTCCCCTCACCCCTCCTCCTATCTCTCTCTATCTCTCTCTTCTCTCTTTACTCCTTTCTCCTCTTTCATTCTCTCCTCTCTTTGTCTCTTCCCCTCTCTTCTCTCTCCCCTCTCCCCATCTCTTTCCCTTCTCTCTCCATCTCTTTGTCCATCTCTCTCTCCATCTCTTCTCTCTTTCCTCCCCTTTCTCCTCTCTCTCCTCCCCATCTCCTCCCATCTCTCTTTATCCCTTCTCCACTTTCACTCTCTCCTCTCTTGTCTCCCCCTCTTCTCTCTCCCCTCTCTCCATCTCTTTTCCTTCTCTCCTCACCTCTCTTTCCTCACTCTCCCATCTCTTTGTCCATCCCTGTCTCTCTTCATCTCTCTCTTCTCTCTTCCCCCCTCCATCTTTATCTTTCTCCTTCTTCTTCTTCTTCTTCTTTTTCTTCTCCTTCTTCTTCTTCTTTTCTCTCTCTCTCTCTCTCTCTCTCTCTCTCTCTCTCTCTCTCTCTCTCCCTCCCTCCCTCCCTCCCTCTCCCACCCTCTCTTCACATGCCTGGAATGTACTCCTTCCTTTCCACCTCTTGTCATTCCTGGTTTCCTTGAAGACACATCTCAAACCCACCCTTCTTATGAAGCCTTTCCTGATCTGAGCACCGGCTAGGATAGTCCCTCTCCCATATTCTGTACTTTGGCTCATTGGCCAGTTCCGTTCCATTCCTAAGTCTTCTCTCTTACTGAAAGCTCCTCGAGAACAGGAACGAGAGCCCCATGTCGTTGTTTCACTAGATTATCACGCACAGAGTAACGGCTTAATAAGATGCTAGTCAGTTGATCCAGAAAGGAGATATCGCAAATATTATTGTCATTTACACAGAGGGAAGCGAGGCTGAGAGGTTTGGAGGGATCCTTAGAATCAATCCATCAACAAGCATTATTAAAGCCCTACTATGTGCCAAGTGCACTGTGCAAAAACCGCAACACTTCCTGCCCTCAAGGAGCTCACATACTAGGTGGGGAGAATAAGCTGGGGTCGGTTTGGGCAGCTCAAGGCATCGCTTTTCTGTACTCTTGCTCACTGCTAATTTCAGCTCTCGACTTTGGAGAATGCCTGGTACTCAGAGCTGGACAATAAGGCCCACGAAGATCTTGTGAGGCAGGCCACTAGCCACCGGGAGGTGCAGACACACACCAATGGGCCAGCCCTGGAGGAGAGGTCTCTGATTTCTTAGTTAACCCTCCCACCGTTTCCCCTGGGGGTGGTAGTGGAAGCCAAGGGCCGGCAGAGGGAGGCGAGGGCCCCAAAGGCTGGAGTCGGAAGAGCGCAGGCTGGAGGGAAGGCCAGAGATCAGGAAAGCCTTGGAGTCCGGGCCGCTTCCCTCGGGACAGAGAGACTCGTAGAGGCGCATGGAGGAGTCCGAGGCTTTATTCCTCCCGCGTGTGCCCCCAATACCCGCCCCCGCACATGGTTCTCCCGGGTCGGGTCAGGGCAGGTCGGGAACACGACCCCCAAATCGGTAAGTGTACTTTCGGCCGCCGCTCTTGTGCACGATGTCCCGGCGGTAATAGTAACGCAGCCCCCGACTCAGTTTCTCGTAGTTCATTCCTGGCTTCTTTTTACGTTCCCCCCACAGACGGGCCACCTGTGCAGAGGAAGGGCAGACGAGGCGTTGAGCACCGGGCCGGGGTGGGGGGGCACCTGAAGCCCAGGGGAGGTGGGAAGGAGGAGGGGAGGGAAAAAGCAGACGCGGAGAGGGGGAGGAGCGGGGCACAACTGGGCACGGTACCTCCTTCGGGTCGCACAGCTGGAACTCGCGGTTATTCCCAGTCCAACGGATGCAGCCTTCCCCCGCTCGGTCCCGGAGCAGTTCCAGGAGGAATTGCCACAGCTGAATGGGACCTGAGGAGAGGGTTGGTCGGTGAGAACCTAGGGGTACAGCTTCCCAGCTCCTCAGTCTCGTCGACTCTCTTTTCCTCAAAGCAGCCTCATCTCTCCCCCTACCCCACCCATAGGGATGCAGAGTGTAGGTGCCACATGCGCACAAGTAGAGCGTCCTCTCCGCAGACATGCCCCCTCAATCTTCCATCTCTCACTTCATCGGGGACCCAGGCACCCCAGCCCCAACTCTAGGCCCCTTACTCAGGGACTCCTGAGTCCTATTTACCTAAAGCTACCCCCAACACTCTTAACTCAAGAACTAGAGCGTTCTATTTGCCCGGAGCTGATCCCTCCACCTCCAATCCTCCCACTTCAGTAGAGACTTAGGCGTTCATTTACCACGGTGTCCAGTCCTGGGGCCTCTGGAGGCGCGGTCCGAGCGTGGTGTTGAGTTCGATGTGACGGGGCACCCACTTGAGGGAGCGGTACATTGTGAAGGCTGGTTTAGCTCCCAGGAGGTGGGATATTCCATGGCAGCAGCGCTCCCGCCCTCCCAACAAGGGCCGGTGGGGCAATCCCAGTGGGAAGGACCGCTTGGGACAGAAGGGGTGGCCCACGAGGTAAAGCTGGCCTGGTTAGTGGTAAGATCCGCGATCCCCGCGCTTTCAGGGTAGGTGAAGGGGATAGGGCCGTAGGACTGGGAGACTGGGTTGAGCCACGCAGAGTCGGTCCAGTCGCCAGACCACTGGAGGTTCAAGGAGGAGTCTAGGAGGAGAGACCTGTCTCGGTCAAGACGGGACAGAGGACCCAGCCCCTTTTTCTCCTATCTCGGCTGCAAGAACCCAGATGCTCTACACTCTCTCCTCCATTACTTCGGGGACCCTGCCTTTCGAGTCTCCTCGGAGACCCAGGAATTCGAATCCCTGATATAGGTCCTGAATTCACTTGGAAGACATTCGAGGTGGCTCTCGTCCCAATCCGAGCCTTTCCCAGAAACCCTGGCTCCCTAATCTCCTCTAGTACTTACCAGTCCCCCACGGAAATTCAGGCGACAGGAAATCAGAGCCGCATTCGTTAGCTGGGAGCCCGGGAAGGTGTGAAATTGATGCTGAATCTGGGGAGTAAGGAGAAAATAATCGTTGTACGGTCAGGAACCCAGGAGCATGCTCCGCCCCCATCTTCTGAAAGCCTGGGCTCCAGCATATGCTCCCTGTTCCTCCCTCTCCCCCCCATCCCCCGCCGCGCTCCCCCGAAGCTGATCGTAATTCCATTTCCAGTCTCCGAGCCTTTGCCGCCCATTAGACTCCACCTTCCCCTGTGCACTCCCTTCTCCCCTTTGCCCATTAGGATCTTCTTTCTAGTTCTGACATTGCATTCTCCAAGAGGTCTTTTTTTGATCCCACCAACCGTAAATGCCTGTTTCTGAAAATTACCATGTATCGATTTTACCTTTTTAATACTTATACAGTAAGTTCATGGATCCTCCCTATAGAATGGGCAGGATCGTAGCAGACAGTTAATAAACACTTATTGTTTCGGGACCTAGGTGTCCAGGCCTCCAGTATCTGCTCTCTTAGGGACCCACAAGTCCCCCTACCTCCAGCTCTTGACCCCAAACGGACCTAGGCTTCCGATCTCTCCTTACCTTTCCATCCAATCCCAGTGGTCCTAGGATCCAAGTCTCTGGGCTCTGATAAGGCGGAAGCCTTTGAATTGTAAAAATCTGGTTCGCTTGAGACTGGAGATGGGGAGGCAAGGAACTAGGGTCAGGGTATCGCCGGAGAGAATTCCGGAGCACGAATTTAAGGTTAGGGTTAGGGTCCAGTTTCCCTGGTAGTGCTTTTCTCTCCCCCTGCCCCATAGCGTCTTACCCCGGCTTGGGTGCTCCATGCCCGATCCCAGGGGCACTTCCTGTAGAGCCAGCTCATCCCAGCAAAACCAGCTTAGGTCCATGGTCATTTTTGTGGTTCACGGCAGCAGTAGGATGCTAGGAGAGGAGAGACACGTGTGACGGTACTCGAAGGACCCAGGCACTCAGGTGCAGCCCTCAGATAGTCGGACAGCCCGGGTTCAGAGACTTAGAGTGGTCCAGAGTCCAAGGCACCCACTCTGTCCCACCTCGTCTGAGAGACCTGTGTTTTTTTTTTTTGTTTTTTTTTTTAATTTTTCACTCTCCCCAGGAATCTGGCTCCTCAATCCCCAGGAGGCTGGAAGAACCCTTAGTAGCATCCTCGAGGACCCAAGGAGTCCTGGAAATGCTTTGCTTTCTCCGGGGCTCAGAAATCTGATGCCCCAAAGCCTAGTCACTCTTCCAATCTGTCAGGGGCTTCAGGCTCTCCGACCCTCCCTCATGGACCCAGGCATCAGACTCCAGACTCCGTTCCCTCCAGAAGTCCCAAGCCCCAGAACTGCTCTCACCTTTCTGGTGTTCCCTGTTCCTCACCCCGGGGTCCTCAGTCCCATTTCATACTCAGGACTCCCCCCTCCGGAGTCTGGGGAGGGGGGATATTTTCCGACACGTCAGAGTCTCTAGGAATGGGGAAGGGGTCAGGTTGCAATTGTAGCAGGGGGCGGGGTTGGACCGGACACTGATCCCGAGCATTGGACTGATCATCTCAAAAGCTAGCCCTTTCTTGAGACGCCCCGGGAGGCCCCCTTTCTTGTCGCTTTCCCCAATGTAATTAACTCCAGTTTGGGGCCTAGTTTCGATAGCACCGGGAGCAGTGTGTGGGTGTGGGGTTGAGGTCCGATCCCCCCAGCACCAGCCCCTCACTCTCAGCACCCCAGAGTCGGAGTCAGGTGGGTTTCCTGGAGGTGGTGGGATCAAACGAGCTAGCGACCCCCAGCCCCTGGCCACCCCCAGCCCCGCCCTCAGGGGCTTGGGCGCCTGGGACTGTCGCAGTCGCTGGGCGAATCCCGCAGCACGAGGAATTTGCGGTGGGTACGTCTGAAAAGTTTGAGGGACGGGAGGCAGGGTGTAACGGGGGCCACTGTGGGTTCGGTGAGTGACTTGAGTAGGCTTGAGCTTGGGAAATGGGGCTCGGCGGCAGGTTGGTTAGACATGGGGACTTGGGGAGGGGTCTCTGGGCAGGGTTAAAGGTCTCTGAGCTGGGAGGGGGCTGCGGGCCGACGGTCTGGCGGGCGACTGCGGGGGCGGCTCGAACTCTTATCTCCGGAAGTGGAGGATTTCCTGCTGGGCCCCCCAGGGGCTGACGTCACAATCAGCGAGTGTGACGCTTGGGGAGCGGGTTTTGGTGTCTCCGTCGGTCCTCCCTGCTCGAACACCCAAGCCCTGTATCCTTGTCCCTTTGAAGGGGTATGGGCTTGCCTCTCCTGTCTCCAGGAAGTCCTTTGGCACGCCATTTCCCAACTCCCCATCCAAGGTGAGACTTGCCTTGTGACCCTGGCCCTATTCTCTTCCAGTTCCGGAGGCGCAGGGTTAGTCTCAACTCCCCAGCCAGCCAGCGTCCTGTAGGAGACACAGGGATCTGACAGACCCCATAACCACAGGGTCCAATGACTACATCCCTACTTTCCTCCCTGTTTCTGCAGCACCACCTTCATGGGTTCCCCTCCATTTCTCTCTCTTCTCTCCATCTGGGACTCAGTTTCCTCATCTGTAAGGAGACAGCAACATCTGTAGTACCTTAGCCCCACAGAGTTGCCCTGATCACGTCTCCCCGCCTCTGTATCTGTCTCTAGGACTCAGTTCCCTCATCTGTAAGAGGGGCAGCAATGCCAGTAGGACCTTCTCCCCGCACGCTTGCCAGCGAGGCTCAAAACGGCGCGTGTAAGGCTTGGTAAATCTTAGGTGTCAAAGAACAGGCAGCCCCCATGTTCCTGAAGCCCTCCTGGACGGAGCGAGTCTCTATCTGTTTCTCCATCTGACTCTTCCTGTTTCTGTCCCCCATCACTCAATGAGTGTTTACATTAATCTTTGAGTCGGTCTGGTCCCCTTCCCCCACCCGAGACCCTGGAAAACGGGCTGGAGTGTTGAGCCCAAGAGGGGAGAGGGCCCCCCCGGTCATTTCCTGTTGGAGGATGGGCCCCATGCTGACTCCGAGACCCCCCCCTACAGCATAACGGAAAATTTGACATCAGAGAGCCCAAGGGAGGGGAAGGTGGACTAGGGCTGTTTATGTGGGCTTTTCCTGGGGCTGACCCCTCCCCCTCGGCAGCTGCCATCCTTCCAAGTCTCATCTACGATGGAGGTGTCTCTGGAGAAGGGATCTTGGGGTCTCATCTTTCCAAACCTCATTCCCTGCCCCCACTTCAGAAGCTGGTAGTGTTGAGGTGGTGTCTAGATGACAAAACGCTCTAGAGTGTCTGATGGAAAGAATTCAAATTTATTCAGACTGAAGACAGGGGCAAGGTCATCACAGGGGATAAAGGGGAATCTTGGGGGTCTGGGCTATCTAAGCCCTAGTTTCTTCTTCTCCTTCTGCTTCTTCCGAACAACATCCAGGTTGCGGTCCTTCCACATGCTCTTTCGAAGCTTGATGGGGCGTGAGCCCACATACTTCCCTGGGGGGAAGAGAGCCAGGTCAGTCAGGGGATCTGAGCTCAGGGCTGGGGGTGAAGGACTTTGGACTAGGAGGACTCCGTCTGACTTACCATTCATCTCCCTCATGGCGCGCACATAGTCACTGGGGTCCTTGAAACTGACAAAGCCATAACCCTTGGTCTTGCCTGTGCGCTTATCCCGGATAACTTTGGCCTTGAGGAAGGAGGGAAATCGGCTGAAGGCTCTGGCCAAAATGTCATCATTCACCTCATTGCCCAGGTCCCCACAGAAGATCCGGAAGTCATCTGGGTCACAAAGGGAGACAGAGAGAAGATGGTCTCTTTAATCCCTTGGCCCCGACCTCTCGAAGACATTTCTCCTCGTTCCTGGGCCTCAGCAGCCTCTAATCTCTTACCTGCGTCCCACTCCAGGAGGCTGGGGTCTTCCCAACTGCTCCCAGCTGCTGTTCGGATGCAACGTTTTAGCTTCTCTGGCTTCCCCTTCTTCTTGTCCTCACCCAAAGGCTCTGGGACCTGGGAGGAGGGAGCAGGGGTGAGGACTAAGAAGCCTCTGGGGGATAGGGGTGTGCCTGGAGCAGACTAAGGTTTTCAGTCCTCTGTCCTTCCCCACTCAAAAAGCATTTACTAAATGCCTACTGTTGGGAAAGACTTCCCTGATACCTTCCAAATCACTTTTGCCCTCCCTAGCCCCAACCCCATGCTGCTCTCAAGCAGAGGCCTAGCCCACACTGACCTCGAGGGCCATGAGTCCTGGGGGTGGCTGGGGCTCAGGCCTGGGCCGGGGCCGAGGCCTGAGGGACAGGAGCTCAGGGATTCGAAGAGGTGGAAGCAGGCCCCGAACGACTTCCAGGGGTAGAGGCAGGGGCTCAGGCTCAGGCAAGGGCATGGCCAAGGGCAGGGGGAGGCTGGGCCCAATGACTGCAGTGGCTCCTGGGCCCCCCACAGCTGCACCCGCTTCTTCCAGCCCTGCAGCCGCAGCAGCTGCCACAGCTACAGCGGCAGCTTCTTCCTTCTCTTTCAGGCCCAGGCCCAGGCCCAAGCCTAGTTCCCGAGGGGCTGAAGGCTCCTCCTGCCAGAAACACAAGGAGATGAAGGTGTCAGAGAAATAGAAGGGAACAAGGGGCCTCAGAGCCAGGAATGGGTAGCTGGCCACATAATGCCCAAAGCAGGCCCACTACCCCCAACTCCACAGCCAGCAGGCACTCGTAGCTCAGACTGTGGAGTACCAGAGTGGGTTCAGAGCTTGAGTGGGAGGAGAGGGAAAAAGAGACAGAGATACAGAGGAAGCAGAACAAGAAAGGAAAACAGAGAGAGATGCAGAGAGACCAGAGACACAAACATCTAGGGGAGATCCGGATGATACTCTCAAAGTTGGGGATTGAATTCCAGGATTTATGATAGGGATGCTTGTATCCCCACAGATTCCCTTCTCACACGCCCTGCACACTCACTGGAGGAGGCCTCAGGGTTGCCATTGTGCCAAGTGGGGGTCCTGGTGCCCGGGCCATTGGTGGCAACATCATGGGAGGTCCGGGGGGACCAGGCAGGGGAGGCCCAACCAGGGCCTGATGTGGGGGCCGAAGAGCCATGGGGCGTGGGCCACCTGCTAAAGAGAAAGACAAAGTTTGTGGTGAAGGGGGTTCCTTGGGTCTCTGAGGTGCCGGGGACGCCAAAGAGGGGATGGGGCCGGGCCAGGAACATTCCCTGGGCCCTTCTCTCACCCGCTCTCTGCAGCACATGGGGGACGAAGGCTGGGCGCAGGATGGGGGGACGCTGCGGGGGCACTGCTGAGAGACACAGACAGAGATGGAGACAGGGCGTGAAGGATCATGCCTCAGGGTCTTTGAAGGAAGACCTCAGGGGTTCAGGGGATCCTAGGATCACTGCTGGTACCTCTGACTCAGTCTTTTGAATCTCAGGGAGTCCTGAGATCATTGGGAGATCTGTATGTGGGAGGAAGGGTTGGGTATCTAGGGGTTAGATGATTCTGAAGGGCTTGATGGTATCTTTTGGGGTCCCTTGGGGTTAGGTCTCTGAAAATGTACCATGGTCAGGAAAAATGTCCCTGAGGAGGCATCGTGGAATTGTTGGGGAGTTCTAAAGGATCAGGAAGAAATCCTGGGGGAATCTCAGAATTTTGTGATTGTCCTGGAGGGATTTCCTGGGTAGGTTAATTTATTTAGTGGAGGTGGGGATGGAGGCACTAGGTGCGTGTGTGTTAAGGGCAGAGAAAGTTGAGTCCTAGACTTTGGGTCCTGGGCACTGACCCGCCCGGCGAAGGAACATGGCATCCCGGGCCTCAGGGCTGTCGAGACGACCTCTATCTCCTCCAGGACCAAAACCAACTGTGGAGGAGGAAAAAACTGAATTGGTGGGGGAAGTTTTTGGATTCTTCCTTCTTGACCCTCCCTCATACCTCCTTCCCAACTCACCAGGACCCACAAAGGGGCCAGGGGGACCTACAATGGGAGCAATTACTGTGGCTGCTGCTGCTGCCCGGGCCTCCAGGCTCTGCTGGACCTGACCAGGGGGGAGGACAAGAGAAAGTAGTCAGTGAGGGAGCTCAGATTCCTTCTTTTTTTGACAGCCTAGGCTAATAGGCAAGTGGGACAAAGGATAAAAGCTGGTTTGGAACGAATGAACTAGTTGAATGGTAGAATCTACACACATGAAGGCACACCAGACCCCCTCCTACCTGCTGGTAGGTGTTGGTGGCAATGATTGGGCGGATCACAGGTGCAGGTTCTACAGCTGGCACAACTGGGGCTGGAATCCCAGATATCGGGGCTCCCAAGACTTCCTGCTCAAACCTGCAAGGCAGAAATATGAAATGATTTAGATACATAGGAAAATCACTGGTTTTGGTGCTAGAAGGGATCTCAGAAGCCACCTGGTCCGACCCTCTCTCTTTGCAGGCTCAGAGACAGAGAAGTATGAGATAGAGAGAAACACACTGATGTCAGGCGAAGATCAAGACACACAACGAAAAATGGACATAAGAGGACACAGAAAATGTTTAGGAAAGATAGCAAGTGTGGGGCAAAGACTAAGGATGTGGATGTGGACAGGGAAAGAAAAAAGGAGATAAACAATCAGGAACACGCAGAGCCAGAGCCACCTCCAGAATGAGACACGGAGACCAACAAACACACCAAGAGATAATTATAGGAAAAAATACATCCAGAAAGAGAGGGACGCAGAAAGACGCCAAGCAGGGGCATAGACATTCAGAATCTGAGCCGAATGGAGACGCTTAGATGGAGATACTCAGAGACAGACGCAGGGAGGTGGAGAAGAGGCAGAGGAAGAGAAGAGAAACACCCAGAGACCAGACACGCCGAGATGGGAGGTGAAGAGAGGCGGCCCCACCCCCGAGGAGGGGCCGGAGGCAGCGGGTAATGGAGGACCCCCCCTTCCCCGCCCTGGCGGGGAGACAAGCGGCCTCCCCACCAGGGGGGTCCGCGGGCAGACACCCAGCCCCCCTCTCCTTGCTCCACCCCCACGAGGTCGCCCCTCCCCGCTCCCGGGCTCCCCGACACTGAGGCAGGGGGACGGCCGCCCTGGCCCCGGGCGCGGCGGGGGGAGGGAGGGGCTCACAGCGCCATCTCCGCCTCCATCTCTTTCAGTCGCTCCTCGCCGCTCTTCCCGGGCACGCCAGGCCCTGGGCCCGAGGGCAAAGCTCCTCCCGCACCCGGGAGTCCCGGGGGCGGCCCTGTCCCGGCCATCTTCGTCTCTACAGCCGCTTCCGCCGCGGCCACCGTCAGTCTGTCTTTGCGGGCGCACGCCGATGACGTAGCAAGCACGTGCTCAATAGGAACCAACCAGCTCCGCTTTGTGCGGGCCGGCAGGCGCGCAAGCGCAGTTGCTTCCTCGCCTCCTGAGCCAATGACAGCTCAAGGAACCAGAGGCCACGCCTCCAGCCCGCAACTTTGTTTCCACCTAGCAGCACACTAGTGGGAGGTTTATTTTCCAGCCGGGAGGACGGGGATTTTCCCGCCTAGAGCCGGGAGAAGTCCCTTCCCCGCTACCGCTGGGGGTTCGGGTTCGGTCCCTAGCCCTCCTGTAACGGGCCCGAGTGTTGCAGGGCGCGGTCAAATTCTCGCCCTTCTGGCTTTTCTACTTGGAAAATGCTGGGGTGACGGTCTGGGAGCCCTGGAAACCTGGGGGGACGGAGCCTTGAAGGCCGATTTGCAGGAGGCGCGGACGGGCAGGGGAAAGGCTGGGATCTAGTGAGCCCCCTGAAAGCCTTCGTAGGCCCCCGGGAGCGAAAGGGTCAAGGCTCGGGGGACACCTCCACTGGGGGCAGGACAAAGAGCCAGTTTAAAAGGTGAACCAGGAAAGAGGGAGATGGCTAGCTCAGTGAGAGATTGCGAAGCCTTTTATTTAAGATTGGGGAGATAAGAAGAGTGTAAGCAGATGGGAGGGCGCCGAGGACGGGGTGGGTAGTAACACTTATTAGCTGTAAGCACGCGCGGTACACGCCACTAAACCTCGGTGCCTCAGTTCCCTCATCTGTAAGAGACACCACACCTGCCTCCCAGGATCGTGGTGACGTCTGCCCAATGTTTTGCAAATCTAAAAGCGTTGTATAAATAGCATCAGCTGCTATTAAAACCGAAGAGGGAAAGCTCTCGGTCGGAGATCACCTTTGCCAGGGTATGGGCGGAAAATGCTCTTTCTAGGAGCATATCCAGCTAGAAACCGAGATGAGCCTTTTCTAGGGAGAAACAGGTAATGACAGGGTCTAGCTGATGTCAGAGAGGCCTCCAAACCTCTCCCTGATCCCTGGATGGAGGCACACTGGGACAAATGGTCTTGGAGTGAGTCCCTCCTCACCCCCAGAAGCACCGGGGTCACTGCCCATTTCCATTCCCTGCAGGCTCCTCCAGTGCAGCGCTGCAGCTGGGCTCTGCTAGCTCCTCAGAGGAAACGCTGAAGGTTTGCTGGTTGGTAACTGAAGAACCCCGTTTCCTAAGGGGGTGTGCGTGGGGGAAGCCTTTACCTCGGAGAGATGCTTTGGGAAGGGGTCCTCTTCCAGCCCCGATCTAGAAGAGATCTTTGGGGATTATCTGGTCCCTGATTTTTCAGGAAGGCCATTGGAATTTAGGTTTCCTGGGGAATGGGGAGAGCAAACCTTCCTGAGCAGAGGTCCCTGGTCACATGCTGGGGGACAGCAGATAGCCCTTTAGTTTTCCAGGTTCATCCTATCCCCAGCTCATCCATGCCACCCCAGCTTGGATCTGTGGGGATGTCTAAGTACCTTGGGAGGGCAAAGCTCTGACAGGGGCTGGGGCTGGGGCTGGGGGAGGCAGCAGTATTGCCTCCCAGAGGCATGGCTCTCGAGCAGGAGCTCAGGGTCTGGCCCCTTCCCCTGCCTTGTCTCTACTCCCCAGTAAATACAGTGCTACTCTCCTAAGGAAGACCTTGATGAGAAAATAGCAGCTGAGTACCCCAAGGTCTGGGGAAGCATTTCCCTCTTTTGGGAACTCCAGGGGGACTCTGACCCTTTAGGGGTCCAGGATCCCTTAAGCATCTCCCATGACCCACTTAACATAGCCTACACATTGAAGCAGGCCCGCCTGCTCAGTCACTGAACACTGGGAAAGAAGGTGGGAGGGCTAAAATTTTATGAGAACAATAGAGTCCCCAGGAAAATGTGGCCTTCCACCAGGAGTAAAGCTGCCACTTTATCTTCCCTAGGGAAGGGCCCCCCACAGCCCTGGCCAAACTTAGGCAGAGGGAAGTGCCCTTCCCAGTCTGCTGCCAGTCCCTAGAGTGCCTCCTCCCCATGTGTAACATGTGCTATGAGGGAGCCAAGGGCACCCTGAGGGTGCCAATGTGGAGATCAGCTCTTAGGTCGTGGCCAGATTTCTTTCCCTGCCCAGGGATGGACTCTTAGGCCAGGTGAGGGATCAGCCTCTGTCCAAAGAACCACCACAGTGAGAGCTTCTTTCACCCTCCTCTCCCAACCATCACCTGGTCCACTTGCCACAGATCTGCTCCCCCTACCCCCTTCCTTAGAGGGGTATCTCAAGCCTTTGATTTCCTATCCTTAGGGAAATATCCCCCAGGTGGGCAACATTGCCCTGGGGAAACGCTGATTGCCTCCTCTCTTTTTAGCTGAGGGAACAGGCCAGGCAGGTCAAGGGCCAAGGGGACACGAGTTGGTCCAAGGACAATGAAGGACTAGAGAAGTTGGAGGGTTAGAGGTTAAAGGCACAGAGAAAAGCCCTGATCCCGAAATCTTTAGGCACTTTACTGGGAGCGGGAGTTTGTAATTTTAACAGTGAAAGGATGGAACCAATTCTATTCACGGCAACGTCTATGTCTGGCTCCATGTTTCTGATTCCAAACCTCGGTGTTCATGCTCTCCGCCCCTGGGCCCGGGCCCAGCGAAGCTTCCACTGCTGTAGGGAGAGGCTGTCCTGGTCCTGGAGCTCTCCAGGGAGTGCATTCTGCCCTGGCTGGTCCCACCTGGGGGCAAAGCAGCAGGGAAGGGCTGGTCCCTGGAGGTCCTGGATCCTCTTCCCAGCCCAGACCTGAAGCACCCCCTCCTCAGCTCTACTCCCACCACATCCTCTTCTCAGCCAGTCTCATCTCCTATCCCACGTCCCTTGAACCCAGGGCTGCCCCTCTCACCAATCCCCCACAGCCTTCAGAAGCTGGGGGATGCGGTCCAGTCCTTGCTCCATCAGCTCCTCGAGGCGATGCAGAATGGGGCCCAGATGCTCTTGTTGCTTCTTCTCCTCAGACACCTGGATCTGAAGCAGTTCTGGGTAGGGGGAGGGGAGGCAATTCAATGTGACTCAATGAGCATCCATTAAACTCCTCCACTGGGCAGGACCAGATATTTTGTGGTGGGATTTTAGCAAACATGATCCAATCTTTGTCCTCAAGGATTTTTCAGTCTAAAAGGAGGAAAGGTCTTGCACAGAAATAAGTATTCTAATAAGGGAGAAGTGAAAAGGTTAGAAAATAGAATACGATGCAATATTTTAGGAAAATCTGAGGAGGCAGATAAAACTTTCTGATTTTCTGTTGAGGTCTGGGCATTCAAAGCCACATGTGTGTGGGAGGGCACTGCATGGGTCATTTTTTCCCATGAATCTCCATGTTCTCTTTGGTCCCTCCCTTTCCTTGACCTCAAACATCCTCCCAGGGCATCCTGCCTCTACACTATCCATCCATGCATTTCTGCTGCCAAGAGATGGCCATGTGGCAGCAGAGGGTACAGAGATCATCAAGGTGATTGGGACTGAAGCAGAGGGGATTTCTGGATGAGATGGCTGTCTGTGTGGAGGCCTACCCTGCTTCTGGACACCTACTTCAGCAAAAACCTGAAATCCACCCCAGATTGAATAATGACCAAGAAATCACAATAAGTGATTTCTTCTACCCCAGAACTGCACCAAAAGCCATCAGTCCACAGGGCATAGGAAAAGGGCCCACCAGCAAAGCAAGCAAGACTATACAGCCTTCTAGCATAACCAGAAAGGGATCAGGCCAAGGGCAGCCTGTATGGGCAGCAAGAATGAAGAGCTCCCCCTAAAAGCCACAAACAGGAAGGGCCTTGACAAGGGTGAGTGTGGTTCAGACCAGGGCACTTCTTGGCTCTGGGGTCCCTGTCTTCACTTAACAGAGAGGGCCTTGAAGATCCAGAACTCCAGACCTTGGAAGAGCAGAGGGCTTTGGAAGGAGGAAGTTGGGGTGGGGACCCAGATAAACTAGGGTCAGACTAGGCAGGGTCAAACACCCCAGCCACAAGTACAAAGGCTGGGCGGTGAAAATCCTGACCCCCGCAGAGCCCCAGTTCAGGAGCTGAAGCTGGGGAGATGAAAAAAAAAAAAGCAAAGAAAACACCAGCTAGTATCACAGATAACTTCCAGTCCAGAAATCTAGCCAGAAGAAAGAGAGAGTAATTCTATTAACAGCTACAGGTGGAGACTCAAAGAAAAACAATGGATTTTTCTACAAGGACTTGAATAACCAGAAAGTGGAAAGATAAAAAATGAAATAAAAGCTCTTGAAGAAAGAATAAATATTAAATAGGTTTGAAGAGAAACAAATCTTATGCCTGAAAACCCAAGGAGTCCAAAGAGATTCCGTGAAACACTAAAAAGTATCAGAACAAAATTAAAAGATTAAAAAAAGAAAATGTAGATATCAGATATCACAAACAACTGGCTTGAAGAACAGACCAAGGAGAGATAACTTAAAGAGTCATTGTACTATCTGAAAACCATGATGTATTTAAAAGAAAAAAAGAAGCCTGGACACGATATTTCAGGAAGTCATAAGTGAAAACTGCTCAGATCTATGAAAACCAGGGGGCGAAGTGAAAATATAAAGAACCCACCAATTATTTCCTGAAAGGAATCCCCAAAAGGCATGTTCCATATCAAAGAAAAACTACTGCCAGCATCCAAAAGGAAGCATACTAAGCAGACCAAGATACCCCCATCAAGATCACACAAGACAGGACAGTTTTTCTAAAAACAAAAGGAGATCTGGGAATACAATATTTCAAAAGAGACAGGCTTACAACTAAGGATAATTTGCCCAGCAAAGCTGAATATAACCCTACAGAGAAAAAAATAGACCTTTAACAGAAGAGAAGACTTTGTGGCATTTTTGTGGTAGAGATCAGAGCTGAGTAGAAACTCTACCATACAAACACAAGAGTGCAGAAAAACCTGGGAAGGTAAATGTATCTGAGGACTCAAAAGGGACTGTATGATAATATTCTAAAGGGGAAAAGAAACAAATGTTCCTTCAGGACTTAATTTCATCAAAGGAATTTAGATAAAAACAGAGGGCCTGGGATGAACTGGTCCTGCTCTGAAGAGGAAAAAAAGAAGTAAGAGTAAAAGGAGGAAGACACCAGCACAGACAGAGGGAGAAAAAAGTGGGGACTGCTGTTTCTCATAATCGGGGTAGATAAGGAGAAGTTTGCAAATACTGTGGAAGGGGTGAGGGAGCAGTGGCGGATGAAACTCATTTCTACCAGAGGTGGACAAAGGACGGTTGAACATGCAGTTTGGTTGTAGAAATACTTAAGACTCAACAGGGGGAACAAGTGAGGATGAGGGTGGGAAGATGGGATAAGAGGGAGCATGACACAGGGGAGGGAAATTCTATAAGCAAAACAAAACTTCCTGACCCTGAAAGGGAGGAAACAGGAAAAAAGGAGAGTATCAAGAAGAGGCCCACTCTCTGGAAAACAGCTGGACAAATTGTGGCATGTCAGTATAAGAGCTATTACCGTGCTGTGAAAACTGATGGAAGAGAGGATCACAGGGAACCCTGGGCAGCATGAACCGATCAGAACCAGAGAACAGTTTGGACAAGGTTTGTCAAAACAATAGCTGGTTAACTGTGTCTGTGGAAGGCCTAACCCAGTTCCTGGAAGAGAGGAGAGGGGTTCAGGGTGCAGAAAGACATGGACATTTCTGGAAGTGGCTACATGGGGCTGATTTGTTCTGCTCGACTTGGCTTATTTTTCACAAGGTTGGTTGGTTTGTTTTAATTGTGTGGAACTGAGAGAGAGGATGGGTGCGCAATACTGATTTTCCCCAAAGAGGGATTTTTTATAATGCATGGAAAAGAACAGAAGGAAGTTCATAAGGGAACACAGACAAGCAAGAGGGTTTGAAAGTCAGGTAGTGGCCTGAAACAGAGGGTCACAGTTTCGGAAACTCTGTGTGTGTGTGTGTGTGTGTGTGTGTGTGTATGAAAATACTCTTTTTGGGGGTATTTAAAAATTTGGAGTATTAATTTTTTTTTAAAGAAAAGGCTGGTTGAGAGGGACCTGGACTCAAATCCCAGAAATTGAATTTTGAGGAAAAATGTAGGAGAACTTAGAGCAGAGGGGAAAAAGGATCAAGGAAATAGGACCTGAAAACTCCCAGGAAAGGAGAAAGGAAGTGACAACCAGATGAAGGGTCAGAGGGCAAGATATAAGTCAAACAAATGGGGGAAAAAAAGAAGTGAGAGAAGGAAACAAGACAACAAAAAATGATAAAGGAATAAAGAGGTGAACAGGGGGCTTCAGTCAGTTTGGACCACCCTAAAGATGAGTTTCTCCATCACTGAAGAGCTTGGGAAAAGGGGCTGTGGCTGACTCTGCACCTGCAGCGTTGGGATCTATGAAAGGGGCAGGTTCCTAGGTTCAAACTGCAGGTAGGTCAAGCTGTCTCCTAGAACTAGAGAGAGTGAAGGTGAAGGTCAAGGAATTCCTCTGGGGCTCACCTCTCGATAAAGGGCAAACTGCCTGTTTTGGTAATACCTGGAGAGCCAAGAGCAGGGTGATACTTGTAAATATTTATTTCATTTACAAATGTAAAAACCTGTTCTTAGCTACAGGTAGGGTAGCTGGCTAGCTCCTGCTCTAGGTCATTAAAAACGACTGCTGAGTTTCCCAATGGCCAATTCAATAGTCAATCCTGATGGTCTTCTTTGCTGCAGACCTCACTGACCACCCTCTTTTCTTCTTTCATAGTCTCAGTAAAATGAGTTTATTGTCTCTATGCAGAGGACTTTCCCTGAGATTTCAATCTCACATCACCAGCCCTCTATGGGACAACCTCAAACTGGACATTCAGGAGGCATTTCAAACCATATGTGTCCAAAACAGAATTTTACCTTCTTTTTTCCCTAACCGCGTCCCTACTTCTGTCAAAGGCACCACCAAATGATTCTGGTTCATAACCTTAGCATTATTGTTGACTCCTCCCTCCCTCTCACTTCCTGAATCCCACCTTTTCCACCTTCACGCCTGCACACTCAGTCAGATCACCATTACCTCTCACCTCGACTCTCTCCCCACCCTACCCCCTCTCCCAAAGTGACTTTCCGTAAGAGAAGATCTATGTCCCTATTCTACTCAAACACCAATGGCTCCCTACTGTCCCAGGATCAGATAAGAACTCCTCAGTTTGGTTTTAAAGTCTGTCCCAACATGGCCAGCTACAGCCTCTCTCACTTCACACATTCTTCTTTCTGTACTCTCTGGTCCAGCCAAACCAGTCTTCCGTTTGTTTCTGACACATGGGGTACTTGTCTCCCACCTTTGTACCTTTGCCCCACAGACTCCCTAACTCCTTCTCTTCAAGACTCAGCTCTGGCACCCTGTTCTACAATAAGCCTTTCTTGCTTCCACTGACTGCAGTGCCCTCCTAAACTCCCTTGTTTGAGACATACATATACATACATGCACTTCAGTGTATATACACATTGTCTCTTGAATAGACTGTGGACTTCTTGAGAGTAGGGATTCCGTCATTCTTTTATTTGTGTCCCTGGCAACTGGCACAGTGCCTGGCACCAAGCGAGTGTTTATCAAACGAGGAAACATGGCGTGCAGTGGAGGTGGCCGGAGGCACCTTGCTGAGGGCTGCTGAGGTGATACTGAGCTTCAATTCAATAACCAAAAGGAGGTGTATTGTCGTCTTCCTGAGGCGTATTTTAGCAGAGAACCTCTCAAGACTTGTCCAAATAGATTCATGACTACCCACTTGGGGCAATTTCACACAGACACAAATGATACTGCTGGCAAACCTTGCCAAAAGTTAGTCAAGCTTAGACAGAAACTGGAGACCCAAAGGCCATAAGTAGTGAGTACATCACTGAAATCCAAAGAGGGCAAAGGATCTGTGGATCTGGAAAGTAAACCGATGGCTCAGAAGAAGAGGTATCTTAGAAGGACGTTTGGATTTCTAAACCACAGCTTTAACCTATGACCAGGGATGGAGGGCATCTCATAAGAGTGTATTTGCCCAGGAGGACAGAACCAAGATGGTGGAGGGAATCGCACATTTCTGTAGAGCTCTCCCAACCCAACCCTCTAAAAAAAATTAAAAAACCCATCAAATCAAATTCGGAGGTAACCCAGACCAAATCAGAATGACTCATTTTTCCAGATCAAGACAGCAGAAAGAGAGGTCAGTGGATAGCACAGTGGGGATAGCAAAGGGTATAGACCATGCAGGGCCTGGAGGCAGCAGCAGCTGTAGTAGTAGCATGAGGAGGCTAAACGCTTGGCCAGAAAGAGATTAGAGGGGACAGGCCCTTGTGCCAGCATCAGGCATAGAACCAGGCACCATCTGGCAATCCCTTTGTCCATCACCTAGGTTGCAATTCCAGGGTAGAGAGGAGTAGTTATAGTCTGCCATTGAGAGGGAGCACAGGCCCCACCTCAGTATGGAGCAGAGTTCAGAGGAGGAGGACAATGACCAGAACTCTCTGCAGATCACACTACCCCAGAAACACTGTAAACCTATACACCCCCAGATTTAGCCACAGGAACTCAGATGGCCATCGCCCCCAGAGGTGAGCAGAGCCCAACTCTAATATAAAGTCCAAAGTCAAGAAATAGCCTGGAAACACAAGCAAACAACAAAAAAAGAACTTGACCATAAAACTCTTATAAGGTGACAGGGAAACTCAAGACACAAACTCAAAAGACAATAACTTGAAAAACATCTACAAGCAAAGCCTCAAAGGAAAAAATGTAGATTGGACATAAACCTAAAAAGAATTTCTAATAAAGCTAGATACAAAAAAGAGCAAAAAAAATTTTTTTTTAATTAAATAAGGGTGGTAGAGGAAAAATTAGAAAAAGAAATGAGAGAGAGGTAGAGCCAAGATAGCAGAAAGAAGCCGGAAATTGCTGGAGCTCTCCTCAGTTTCCCTCAGAAATATTAAATCAAGCCTCTAAATGGATTCTGGAGTGACAAAACCAACAAAAAGGTGTAGTAAAACAATTTTCCAGCTTAAGATAATTTAGAAGGACTTCAGAAAAAGTTTATCTCACTTGGGTAAAAGGGGAGCAAAGCTCAGCATAGATGGTGTCCAGGAAAGCCAGTGAGAGGCTCTTAGCTGCAGCACAGATAAGCCACTAAGCCCTTCAGTCCTGGCTCAGCAGCTGGCTGTGAGGCCTCCAGCCCCAGCACAGAAGACAAGTTGCCAGGCCTGGAAACCGGCAACAACAGGCATGAGTAGACCAGGGCACTCTAGCACAGTGAACAAACTGCCAGCACCTGAGGCCCCAGTGCATAAAGCCAGTGACCAGGGCCCTGGCCTCCTAGTACAAGAAGCTTAGAATTGTGCCCCTTTGCTCCAGCAGGAAAGCTCAACTTTAAAAGCCATGAAGTAGGCAAACAAAATGAGCAAGAAGCAAAAAAAAAAAAAAAATTGATGACAGAAAGTTATTATAGGGAAGATCAAAACACAACCTCAGAACAGGACAATATTGTCGATACATCTACATCCCAAACCTCAAGGGGGTATATGAATCAGTCTCGAGCCCAAAAACCTTCTTGAAATAGCTTAAAAAGGATTTTAGAAGTCAAATAATAGAGGTAGAAGAGATACTGGTAAAAGAAATGAGAGGTATGCAAGAGAAAGTTAAGTCTGAAAAAGGATGGACAAAAATCGACTGATAAAAACAATTCCTTAAAAAATACAATTGGCCAAATGAGAAAAAAAAAACTCCACTGAAGAAAACAACTTCTTAAAAAGTACAATTGACCAAATGGAAAAGGAGGTACAAAAGCTAACTGAAGAAATAAATGCTTTTGCTTTGTCTGAGATCAGGATTGCTACCCCTGCTTTTTTTACTTCAGCTGAAGTATAATATATTCTGCTCCAGCCTTTTACTTTTACTCTGTGTGTATCCTTCTGCTTCAAAGGTGTTTCTTGTAAACAACATATTGTAGGATAATGGTTTTCAATCCACTCTGCTATCCACTTCCATCTTATGGGAAAGTTCATCCCATTCAAGTTCACAGTTATGATTACTATGTCTTTCTCTCCATCCTATTCCCCTCCCCTCCCATTTATACTTTTCTCTCTTCTTTCTTCCTTTCCCTCCTTATCAGTGTTTTGCTTCTGACCACTGCCTCTCTCAGTATCAGCTTCCCTCCCCTTTCCCCTACTACTTCTACCTTCCTGTAACTCCCTTAACGTCTCCTCTAAGAATCTGTATGCCATACCACTTGGTGCATATATGTTTAATATTGATATTACTTCATTGTCTATGATATGTCTAATCATTGGCTATGATTTTAGCAAGATGTAGTTTCCTTTCTTATCCCTTTTAATTAGGTCTATTTTCACTTTTGCAAAAAAGTAGGGATAGCAATCCTGATCTCAGACAAAACAAAAGCAAAAACAGATCTAATTAAAACAGATAAGGAAAATAAATGAGTTGCAGAAAGAAATAGCAAAACTATACTAGTGGGGAATCTCAACCTCCCCCTCTCAAAATTAGATAAATTTAACCACAAAATAAACAAGAAAGAAGCTAAGGAGATGAAAAGAATTTTAGAAAAGTTAGATATGATAGGTATCTGGAGAAAACTGAATAGGGACAGAAAGGAATATACCTTTTTCTCAGTGGCACATGGAGCCTACACAGAAATTGACTATGTACTATGGCATAAAAAACTCACAATCCAGTGCAGAAAGGCAGAAATATTAAATGTATCCTCTTCAGATCATGATGCAATAAAAATTATGTGTAATAAAGGGCTATGGAAACATAGACCAAAAATTAATTAGAAACTAAACAATCTAATCCTAAGGAATAAGTGGGTCAAACAACAAATCATACAATCAATAATTTCATCAAAGAGAATGACAATAATAAGACAACATACCAAAACTTATGGGATGCGGCCAAAGCAGTTGTTAGGGGGCATTTTATATCTCTAAATGCTTACATGAATAAAATAGAGAAAGAGGAGATTAATGAATTAGGCATGCAACTAAAAGAGCTAGAAAAAGAACAAATTAAAAATCTCCAATTGAATTCCAAATTAGGAATTCTGAAAATCAAAGGAGGGATTAATAAAGTTGAAATTAAAAAAAAAAAATAAGAGTTGGTTTCATGAAAAAAAAAACAATAAAAAAGATAAACTTTTGGGTTAATTTGATTAAAAAAAAGAAGAAAACCAAAATACCAGTATCAAAAATGAGAAGGATGAAATAACCACCAAAGAAGAGGAAATTACTATTTTGCCCAACTGTATGCCAATAAATCTGGCAATCTAAGTGAAATGGATGGACATTTAAAAAAATATAAATTGCCCAGATTAATAGAAAAGGAAATAAAATACTTAAATTAACTCCATTTTAGAATAAGAAATTGAACAAACCATCAATGAACTCCCTAAGAAAAAATTTTCTCCAGGGTCAGATGGATTTACAATGGAATTCTACCAAATATTATATAAACTATTTGGAAAAATGGGGGAAGAAGTCCTACCAAATTCTTTTTATGATACAAATATGGCGCTGATACCTAAACCAGGGGACCAATTCCCCTAATGAATATTGCTGCAAAAATTTTAAACAAAATATTAGCAAAGAAATTGCAGCAATTTATCATGAGGATAATACACACACGATCAGTGTATTTATACCAGTGTATGTATATGACCAGGGATAAACAAGGAATGCAGGACTGATTCAATATTAGGAAAACTATCAGCATAATTGACCATATCAATAACAAAAGTAACAGAAATCATATGATTATCTCCATAGATGCAGAAAAAGCTTTTCACAAAATACAGCCCCTAGTCCTATGAAAAATACCAGAGAGCACAGGGATAAATGGAATTTTCCTTAAAATGATAAGTAGCATCTACCTAAAACCATCAGCAAGCATTATATGTAATGGGGATAAGCTATAAGCTTTCCTAATAAGATCAACGTAAAACAAGGATGTCCATTATCACCACTGTTATTCAATATTGTACAAGAAATGTTAGCTTTAGCAATAGGAGAAGAAAAAGAAATGGAAGGAATAAGAATAGGCAGTGAGGAAATAAAGTTATCACTCTCTGCAGATGATATGATGATATACTTAGAGAATCAACTAAAAAACTACTTGAAATAATGAACAACTTTAGCAAAGCTGTAGGATATAAAATAAACCCAAATAAATCATTGGCATTCTACATATTATTAACAAAGCCCAGCAGCAAGAGATAGAAAGAGAAATTCCATTCAAAATAACTGTAGGTAACATAAAGTATTTGGGAGTCTACCTGAGCAGACAAACCCAGGAACTATATGAGCACAATTACAAAAAACATTTCACACAAATAAAGTCAGATCTAAATAATTAGAAAAATATCAGTTGCTCAGGGGTAGGCTGAGTTAATATAATAAAAATAACAATTCTGCCTAAATTAATTTACTTATTCAGTGCCATACCAATTAAACTACCAACAAATTATTCTACAGGGCTAGGAAAAACAATAACAAAATTCACCTGGAAGAACAAAAGAACATCAAGGGAATTAACAAAAAAAAAAAATGCAAAAGAAGGTGGCCTCGCCATACCAGATCTAAAACTGAATTATAAAGCAGCAATAATCAAAACTACTTGGTACTGGCTAAGAAATAGAGTGGTGGATCAGTGGAATAGGTTAGATACACAAGGCACAGTAGTCAATGACTATAGGAATCCACTGTTTGATAAACCCAAAGACTCTAGCTTCTGGGATAAGAACTCACTATTTGACAAAAAATGCTAGGAAAACTAGAAAATAGTATGGCAGAAACTAGGTGTAGACCAACATCTTATACTGTATATCAAGATAAGATCAAAATGGGTACATGATTTAGTCAGAAAAGGTGATACCACAAGCAGATTAGGAGAGCAAGGAATAGTTTACCCATCAGAGAAGGGAAGATTTTGTGACCAAACAAGAGATAGAGAACATTATGAAATGCAAAATGGATGATTTTGATTACATTAAATTGAATTTTTTTTCACCAAGCCAATGCAACCAAGATTAGAAGGAAAGCAGAAAGCTAGGAAACAACTTTTTACTGCCATTGTTTCTGACAAAGGCTTCATTTCTAAAATATATAGAAAACTGAGTTGAATTTATAAGAATACAAGTCATTCCCCAAGTGATAAATGGTCAAAGGATATGAAGAGACAGTTTTCAGAGGAAGAAATTAAAGCTATCTATCTATAGTCATATGAAAAAATGCTCTAAATCACTACTGATTAGAGAAATTCAAATTAAAACAACTCTGAGGTACCATCTTACATCTATCTGATTGGCTAATATGACAAAAAAGGAAAATAATATATGTTGGAGGAGAAGTGGGAAAATTGGAACACTAATGTATTGTTGGTGGAGTTGTAAATTGATCCAACCATTCTAGAGAGCAAGAAATTTGGAACTATGCCCAAAGGGCTATAAAACTGTGTATACTATTTGATCCAAGAATATCACTACTAGGTCTGTATACCAAAGAGATTTTAAAAAAATGGAAAAAGGCCCCACAAAAATATTTATAGCAGCTCTTTTTGTGGTGGCAAAGAACTGGAAATTGAAGGGATGCCCATGAATTGGCGAACAGGTGAGCAAGTTGTGGTATATGAATGTAATGGAACACTACTGTGTTATAAGAAATGATGGACAGGTGGACAGACTTATGTGAACTAATGCTGAGTGAAATGAGCAGAACCAGAACATTGTATGCAGTAACAGCCATAACGCGGGATGATCAACTTTGATAGACTTAACTCTTCTCAGCAATACAATGATCCAAGACAATTCCAAAAGACTCATGATGGAAAATGTTATATACATCCAGAGAAAGAATTATGGAGTCTGAATGCAGATTGAAGCATACTCTTTTCTCTCTCTCTTTTTCTTTCTTTCTCATGGTTTTTCCCTTTTGTTCTGATTCTTCTTTTCCAACATGACTAACATGGAAATATGTTTAATATGATTATACATGTATGGTCTATATCAGATTGCTTGCTGTCTTGGGAAGGGGAGGGAGAAAAAAAATTTGGAAATCAAAATCTTATAAAAGTGAATGTTGAAAACTATCTTTACATGGAATTGGAAAAAATAAAATACTATTAAGTTAAAAAAATGAAAAGGGTGAATATATCACTAATGAATACGAAAGAAAAGCAATTATAAGGGAAAAAATTAGAGCAATGCAAGTAAATTAATAAAGAAGAATTATGAAAAGAGAAATAACAGTTTGGTAAAAGAAGTACAAACCTCACTGAAGAAAATAACTCTTTAAAATTAGAATTGGTCAAGTGGAAGCTAATGACTCCATGAGATATCAAGAAATAATAAAACAAAGTCAAAAGACTGAAAAATAGAAGAAAATATGAAATATCTCTCTGGAAAAACAAATGATGTGGAAAGTAGATTGAGGAGAGATATTTAAGAATTATTGGACTAGCTGAAAGCTGTGATCCAAAAAAAAAAAAAAAGAGCCTTAAACACCGTATTTCAAGAAAATATAAAGGAAAAATATCCAGATATCATAGAACCAGAGGGCAAAGTAGAAATTGAAAGAATCTACCAATCACTTCCTGAAACAAATCCCCAAATACATCTATTTTGTCCAATAAAACTGACAACCTAAATGAAACAGATGAAAATTTACAAAAATATAAATTGCCCAGATTAATAGAAGAGGAAATAGAATACTTAAATTACCCTATCTTAAAAAAAAAAAATTGAACAAGTCATAAATTAGCTTCCTAAGGAAAGAAACCCTAGGACCAGATGGATTTACAAGCAAATACTACCAAACATTTAAAGAACAATTAATTCCAATATTATATAAACTATTTGAAAAAAAATTAAAGGAGTCCTACTAAATTCCTTCTATGACACAAATAAGATCTTGATGCCTAAACCTGGGAAAGCAAAAAGAAAATAAAAAGTATAGACTAACTTTCCTAATAAATACTGATGCAAAAAATTTAAATAAAATACTAGCAAAGAGATTACAACAATATATCATAAAGATCATATACTATGACCAAAGGATTTATATCAGGAATGCAGGACTAATTCAATATCAGGAAAATTATCAGTATAATTGGCCATATTAAGAAAACAACAAAAAAAACACCTCATGATTATATCAGAAAAAGCTTTTAACAAAATACAACACCCATTCTTATTAAAAACACTAGAAAGCATAGGGATAAATGGAGCCTTTTTTGAAATTTTAGTAGTATTTACCTAAAACCAAGAGCAAATGTTATCTGAAACGGGGATAAACTGGAGGCCTTTCCAATAAAACCAAGGATGCAGTAAAGATGCCATGGTCACCATTATTATTCAACAGTGTACTAAAAATGCTATAGCAATAAGATAAGAAAAAGAAATTGAAAGAATAAATAGTAAAGAGGAAACAAAACCATCACTTTTTGCAGATGATATGATGTGAGTCGCAATCCACAATTTAAGAAGCGCTGAAGGGTTCATGGGTGGAAAAAGTTTAAGAAGCCCTGGTACACGCTGTCTACATCCAGAGAAAAAACTACATATTCTGAATGCAGATCGAAGCATACCATTTTCTCTCTCCCCTTTTTTCCCCTTTCTCATGGTTATTCTCTTTGGTTCTGATTCTTCTTTACAATGTGACTAATGTGGAAATGTTTAATATGATTGTACACATATAGCCTATATCTGAATGCATGCTGTCTTGCAGAGGGAAGAAGAGAGAGAGAAGGGGGAAAATTTAGAACTCAAAATCTTTTAAAAGTGAATGCTGAAAACTAATCCCACACAAATCACCAGTATTTTTATATAGTACCACAAAATTCATCAGGAAGAAACAGAAAGAGAAATTCCATTTAAAATAACTGAAGACAGTATAAAATACTTGGGAGTCAATCTGCCAATACACACACACAGAGCTTATGAACATAATTACAAAACACTTCTCATAAAGATATCTAAACAACTGGAGAAATATTAATCCATCATTCTGAGCAAATGTAATAAAAACGACAATTCTACCTAAATTAATTTACTTATTCAGTGCCATACCAATCAAACTATCCAGGAGTTATTTTAAAGAGCTAGAAAAAATTATAACAAAATTCATCTGGAGGAACTAAAGGTCAAGAATGTCAAGGAATCAAGGAAAAAAAAAAAGTGAAGCAACGCAGCCTAGCAATACCAGACCTCAAACTATATTACAAAGCAGAAATCATCAAAACAGTCTGGTACTGGCTAAAAGAGTAGTTGATCAATGAAACAGATTAGGCAGATAATATAATGGAAGTAAATGACCATAGTAATCTAGTGTTTGAAAAAAACAAAGATCTAGGCTACTGAGGCAAGAACTCACGATCTGACAAAAACTACCGGGAAAACTGGGAAGCAGTCTGGCAGAAACTAGGCACAGACCAATATCTGCCACCATATATATCAAGTTCAAAATGGGAACATAAATTAGACATAAAAGGTGATATCATAAGCAAATTAGGGATGCATGGAAAATTTTACCTGTCAAATCTACGGATAAGGGAAGAGTTTATGACCAAACAAGAGGGTGAGAGGATCATGGCAAGTAAAATGGCTAATTTTGACTACATTAAATTCAAAAAGTTTTGCAAAAATAAAACCAATGCAGCCAAAATTAAAAGAAAAGCAGGAAACTGGGAAACAATATTATAGCAAGTTTCTGATAAAACTCTCATTTCTCAAATATAGGGAAAGGACCCAAATTGATAAAAATAAGAGTCATTTCCCAATTGACTGAAACACTGTGTAGTTTCCTGGGAATGAAACTTGAGAAAGGAGCCATGAATACCAATCACAGCTTCCAACATCTAGCCACAACATGCAAAGTCTAGGCAGTGAGTCAGACAACTTCCCCACAAGTCCTTCTGATGCCTGACATCATCTCCTGAGGCTTGTCTCAGGCCACATAAACCTGATTTGGGCTCAGTCTCTGGTCATCCTACTACCAGTGACACGCTAGTGGAGGCCAGAGGACTTTGAATGCCAGGCTGAGGAATTCCTACTGCATCCTGCCTCTTTGCTCTCTGTTATCACCCATATCCCATCCACTGCCCAGTGCTCATTCTACCTCCACACTCTCTTAGTGTCCCCGTCCCACCCCCCCCCCAACATTTCACATAGGAAACAGCTCCTAGGTAGCACAGCCAGCCCACCCCATACCTCCTGGCACTGCCTTGGAGGAATTAATACCAGCATGGCCTCCAGGAGGCTTCCTCTGCTACTTCCCCACAGTCTCTGCCCATTTCTCATGGCTCTTTACCTGGTCTCAGCTCTGCCCACGTAGCCCTATTATCTGTAGCTTCTTGAGAGCAGGATCTATTCCCTATTTAGCCTTTGTGCCTTATGCATAAGGAGGCTCACAAATGTTTTTGCATAGGCTGAATTCCTGTACACAACAAGCAACTGCTAAAGGCTAGTGAGCAGGAGAAGGGATTCGACAGATCTGTGCCCTTGGACAAGCAGAGGATGGAGAAGGGAGAGACCTGATGCGGGCAGGACTCTAACCAGGATGGGGTGCTTCCCTTGGCTGGTGCCTGGGGATGCTCAGTGACTGGCAGCTATCCCTAGTGCCTGTGCCTCTCACCCTGGGTGGACGGTCCTGGGGGCAGATCCCTCTGTAGGCGCATCAGCATACCACGCCTGTGACTCAGCTGGTCCTGGAGAAACAGCCAATCCTGGCGCAGGGAGACTGCATGGAGCAGGAGCAATTCTGGAGCCTGTTGGGGAGAGGCTCAGTGAGGCTGGGAGGATGTCAGGGGCAACGTGGACAGTCAGGGGATGGGGGTGAGGCTGGACTCACCTTGCCTGAGGGCAGCCCTAGGTCCTGGCTCAGATGGATGAGGTTCTGGGATCCAGGACATGCTGGATGCAGAGAGTAGACAGATGGGAGGACAGCTGGAAGGGGCTGTGGCCTGGAGAGGGGAGGTGTCAGGATAGTTACAGAGGTCAGGGCCATAGAGCCACTGGCTCACAGGAGTGTGAGGTGGGGGGGGGGGGAGGGGAGGTCTCTGAGCCAAGGGATCAGCAGTTGGGAGGGAGGAAGGAGAGGAGGAAATCTTCTGAGACATGTTCTCACCCTCCTGGATGGCGCCGCAGCAAGGGATTGAGTTCCAGGCCCAGCAGCCACTGGCTTTCTTCCTCCAGTCTGCCCAGCAAATTCTGGGCCTGCAGCCCCACAGCTCCTGCAGCCGGAACCACTTTCCTTTGGGCCAAAGCCTGTACCTGGAGGGGTAGAAGATGAAGTATGAGAAAGGCAGATTCCCAGCCCCACCCACCCTGGACTCTTCAAGCCTAAGAACTGTGATCCTAGTGCCTCATCCTCTTCCTCCTTAGCACCCCCAAGGCCCAGGGAAACCCCTAGCCAGACCTTTTTGTTCTTCCCTGGGATCTCAGAATCACTTTCCCCTACACTCCAAACCTGGGGCCTGCAGCCTCTCACCTCTCCCGGGCTCTTCTGAAGGTGACTCTTGCTGACTGAATTCCCCTTGATCAGCACCCGGATCCGCTCCTGGGTCTCCTCCTAGGGACATGCTCAGGCTTAGGACAGAGTGTGTGTTGGGGGGCCTGCTACCCCCCAAACAGGCACTGTCTGCTCACCACTCGCTGCCGCCAGCTCACGATGCGCTGCCGTTTGGTCTGGAGCTCCCAAAGCTCCTGCTGCCTTTGCTCGGCCTCCTCCTTCAGGCTCTGGCTCTGAGTTCTGAGAGAGTTATAGGTGGCCTGGAGTGCGGCCACCTGCAGCCCCAGGGACAAGGTTTGGCTGAAGGAGGGAGGGAGGAAGCACATAAGGTTAGTGACCCAGAGACCTGGGGATAAGAACCAGACACAGACACACACACCACACCCATACACACACACACACACACACACATACACACACACACCCCACTCCACACATACACAATCATCTCACCAAGCCTCCTGAGACCCCGTCACTCTCTGCGCCACTTCCTTCATTAGGCCCTGGAGTCTCTCAGCCAGGGCTTGACCTTGCTGCAGGAGAGGGCCCCGCTTTGAAGTTAGCACCCCTATGGCCCGCCAACCCTCCTGCGGGTGGGGAAGAGGAAAGAACACCTGCAGTTAGGAAATCACAGGGAACTCCAGAGCCCCGGTGGCCCAAGAGCCCTCCTTGCAAGGAGGGGGAAACAAAGCTGCTGCCTCGCCTAACCTCCCTCCTTGCTGGGTCACCCCATTACCTGGATAAGGTGGGTCAGGGAAGGCAGGGCTGGGGACTCTGATACCTTATCCAGTTGTAGCCTGTTCAAAGACAAGGAAGAATCAGATGCCTGGAAGAAAATGACCCTCCTCCTCTCCCACCAAAGGGGCTCCCACCTGCGTGTCTCCCCATCCCACTGCTCAGTCAGCATCTGCAGCTCGGCCGTCTGCCTTGAAGCCAGGTGCTCCAGTGCCCCCAGGATGTGTGCAGGAGGGTAGGAAGCCATCAGGACCTGGTATGGAGAGGGAGTGATCATGGGGTAGAGTAGAGGGAAAAAAAGCCAGACCCTCTCTGGAGCAGGAACATCCTCCAGTCTTGGCTCCTCAGACCCTGAGGGGCCTACTCACCTCCATTTCACTGAACCACTGCTGATGGGTGGTGGCAAGCAAGTCATCCTGGTTAGTCCTGAGGGAAGATGGTATTTAGAGGAAGAGAGATGAGGCCACACAAAGGCCATCTCTAGAGTTTGGGAGGGGGGAAGGCAGAGGTAACTCACAAAGTCCTTGGATCACAGTGAGGGGTCAGCAGAGCCTGGAGAAACTGGATACGCAGAGCACAGACCCTCATGACCTCTCGCTAGAAAGACAATGAGCAGGAGTGAGGGAAGCTGATGCCTGGGGGCACAGACAGCTGCCACTTGCGGCGTGCCCTCCCCCACTCTGAGGACACTTACCAGGACATCTGGCTCCAGGCCCAAGAGCATGGGTGTGGGAGGCCCAAAGGCTACATTTGCTTTTGCTTTCCTGGGGGAGAAAGGTTTCTGTCACTTTTTGTGTTGTGGGAGTGGGGAAGATTTGGGGCTTCAGACCCCTGGGGTTGGGGGTGAGGCCCACCTTGCCATGTCCTGCAGATGGCTGAGCTGGCCTTGGAGCCGCTGGGTCCGATCCTTGAGGCCTCGCTGCTGCCGTCGGGCAGCTGCTGCTCGTGCCTGGAGGAGCAAAGCCTTGCCCTGGGCATCCCGGATGTGCTTCAGGGTGAGCTCCTGGGCCATGTCTGTAGGAGGAGCAGGGTCACCAGGCAGTTAATGAATCTTAAGGACCCTCTCCCATTCCCAGACTTTCATGAGTCCCTAGTCACTCACCCTGGGCTACAGCCTCTCGCTCAGCCAGCTCCAGGCTCAGGTCCATTTCTCTGATCTCTGCCTGTACCCTCATCAGAGATGCCTCCAGCTCTCGCCTCCGGCTAGCCTACTGAGCAACAGTGATCAGGGGCTGCCCTCCCCTCCCCTGCTGAGCCTCCCACTCTGGCTGCTTTTAGAGGAGGGCAACGTGCTGCTATCCCAAAAGGCCTCTGTATAGCTGTGCACACGTTGTCTTTATTCACGTACATCCACTTTGTGGGAAGAGATTATTTTGTTGTCTTGTGACTCTAGTGCCTGGCACATAGTAGGTACTTAAGCAATGCTTGCTAAATTGAATTTGTCCCTGCAGAAGAGGGAGAGGGCAGAGGACTTTCGTTCCCTCCTCCCCCCCCAGGGTGGCACCCAGCCCAGGCCAAGGCACCCTGTCCTCTCACCTCTGGGCTTTCCTGGTGGCTGTACCTGCAAGGAATGGGGGGGGGGTGTTAAGGAGTTGAATAGGGATGTGCTGGAGGGGGAGAGGGGTAGGGGACACAAGACAAGGGCAGAAACAAAGCAGGGTCATAGAAAGGGGCGGGGGGAGGGAGGGCTGGAGAAAGGCTGACCACAGGAGGGCAAGCAGAGACACAACCTCTGGCCAGGGGAAAGACCAAACTGGAGAGGGAGGCAAATCCCAAGAAATGAAGGGAGGCACCCTGCTAAGAAAGAGTGCATCTGAAGGGCCATCTGAGGCCCACCAGCCTCCCCATTCTACTGCAGAAGCTGCCCCCTGATGTCTTCACTCAAAAGCTCCCTCCCCCTCCCCTCTCCAGGTGCTCTAGACAGGGCTGCCAGGACAAAGGCTCGGGAATCCAGGGCAAGGATGAAGGCCAGGTGGGAAGCTGGGTCTGGAAGATACCACAAAAGGTTCCCACGAATCTTCCTTATGGTCCTGGAGTGAAGCAAAGAATATAAAAGGCAAGCTTGGCATGAGACTTTTCTCTCTCAGAGAGGTAACCCTCCCTAACCCACTCCTTCCCCCACTGTGTCTCCCTCACCTCTGGCTATGGATCCTCTGGGTCAGAAAAGTCCAGACATCAGCCATGGGGCCCATACACATTCTGAGGAAGTGGGGTTGAAAGAGAAGTCATGAGGCCAGGAAAGAATAGGATCTGGGGAGATTCAGGGGCTGATGGCAGGAGACTAATGGTGCTGAAAAGGTATGAATGACAAGTAAGGTCAAGTCAAGATCCTAAGTTGAAGAGACAGAGCTGATATTTTTTTTTTGGAAGCAATCAGGGTTAAGTGACTTGCCCAGGGTCACACAGCCAGCATCTGAGGCTGGATTTGAATTCAGGTCCTCCTGATTCCAGGGATAGTGATCTATCCACTGTATTACGTAGCTGCCCCCAAAGCTTAGACGAGATGGGGCCAACTGGAATATGGCTTATTCAAAAGGAACTGATGAAAAAAAGCATTTGAGCTGGGCTGGAAATAGCACATCCAGAGACAGAATTACAGAGTCTGAATGCAGATTGAGGCAAACTATTTGCCCTCTCTCTCTTCTTTCTTTTTTTGGTTTTGTTTCTTCTTTCTCATGGTTCATTCCATTGGCTATAATTCTTCTTTACAACTTGACTATTGTGAAAATAAGTTTGCTGTGAAGGTATGTGTAGAATCTCTATCGGGTTACATGTTGTCTTGGGTAGGAGAGAAAATTTGGAACTCAAAAACTTGTAGAACTGAGTGTTGTAAACTGAAAATAAAAAATAAATTAAAGAAAACCACTCATTCTTCATCTGTAAGATGAAGGGATTGGCTAGAAGGCTTTTAAACTCCACTCCAATGAACTTGGAAGGGGGTCCTTGGAGAATGTTTCAGGGATCCTTCCTTGAGCTTAGATAAATAAATGGCCTGCAGATGACACAGTCAGCAGGCTTGACCAACATGATGGATGACAAAGTCAGGAGCCAAACATCCTGCCCAGTTCAAAGAGGTTTATAAAATAAGGAAGTTAGATGAGATAGCTTCTAAGGTCCCTGTGATCCTATTACCTGGTTACACAGCTAGTAAAAGTCAAAAGGAAAACTCGAACCCTAGTCTCTTGGGTCCAAAAACTTAACTGCATGGTTAACAAGATGAGATGAGTTGGCAAGAAAGCAGTTTGTCTGAAAAACAGCTGGGGGTTTTATTGGGCTGCCAGGGCAAGAAGCAATAACAGCAGGGAAAAAGAGGCTAATTCAATCTTAGGCTGTATCAAGAAAGAGAAATAATGTCTTTAACAAGGGAAGTGATAGGTCTTGCTCTGCTCTGCCCTGCCCTTCTTGGACCACAAATGGAACATTATTAGGCTCCATTTTAAGAAGATTGAGAAGCTGGAGTACTTCCAGAATTGTAAAAGGCTATTTATTTGATGCAATTTCCCCTACCCCTCCGCCTCAAAATAGAATTTAATTCACCAAAATTTATGGAAGGCGAGGATTATTTTGCTTTTCTGTCTTTCCTTCCTGTTGCCTCGCACAATAATGAATACATAAGACGCTTCATGTATGTTGAATACATATATAGCATTCTAAGGGTGGTAAAGCAGTTTAAAGATAGTTTCATTTCAAACAATCAACAAGCCATTTATTAAAAGGCTGCTGCTACGTGACGGCCGCAGTATTGGGCAGGAGAACACAGATAAAAAGGAAACGGCTCCAGTCCCGAAGAAACTTACATCGGGCCAGGGAGACACAGATCCACATATTAGCATGTAAAATGTCTATACGGAAGGAGGGCAGGAGCCCTGGGAGGGGGGATTATTTGAACTATAGGAAGTGGGAAGGAGAAGGGGAGGATCAGAGGGAAACAAGGCAGCTGTCCCCCGGTATTTGAAGGGGTGCCAGGCGGAAGGATTAAAGTCGCTGGATGGCTCTGGAGGGCAGAACCAGGGGCGAGAGTTGGAGGCTGCAGAGACGCAGATTCGGGCTTAAGACCAGGGAGAGCCCCCTGACAACCAGAGCTTGGCCAAAGTGGGGTGGGCTGCCTTGGGGGGTAATGAGCTTCCCATCAAGTCAAGGCTGGGACAGGTGCGAAATTGAGGCGAGGGGTTCCTGCGGGGGTCGGGGGCTGGACCCCCTGAGGTCGGAGAATCTGCGGTAGTGCTGACGGCAGGGGGAGGGTCCGAGTTGCCAAGGGAGTGGGACAGGGAGTGGTCCACGATGCCGGGGTAGAGTTCTGGGGGGGGGTGTCCACATAGTGGCGGGCTTGGGGGGTGCTGCAGGGGAGGGTCCGCACTGGGGGAGGAGGGGTTGCTGAGGGCGGGTCCAGACTGTGGGGGTGGGGTGGGTTGACGCTAGGTGGTGGGGGGACCCTTGCTGCCGGAGGAGGGGCGGCTCTCACCTGCGCAGCGCAGGCTCGGGGGGCAACACGGCGGCTGGGCAGCCCATCTCTCGGGCCGCCCAGCGCCCCACCTCCTGCGCCAGGCTCGCGGGGTCCATGGCGGCGTCGCTCCCGCTCTCGCGCTCGAATCCCGGGCGCCGGCGGGTGACGTCACGGAGGAGGGGGCGGGGCTGGCGGAGGAGGCTCTCCCAGGTGGACCAGGCGCGCTCGTGACGTCACCGGTTGCTGAGCAGGGACTCCTCCCAGGCCCGGGAAGGCTGTTTATAGTTTGGTCCTACTTCTTCCAGAGAAGAAGGAGAGGAGGAGGGAGAGGAGATGGGGCGGGGGGGGGAGAATGGGAGGAGAAGAGGGTGGGGGAGGAGCCCCCGCTTTTCCGTTCCCCCTCCCCTCCAGTGACTGAGCGGCGCCCTGTCCACATCCCTTCTCCTTAAACAATGGCCACCAGACCCTCTCCCTTCCGACCATCCTGCTGCCCAGGTGGTTCTCTCAGATAGAGCGAAGGTCTGACCTGGTCACTCCCTCCACAGTCAACTCCTGTGGCTCCCTGATTTACCTCCAGGATGTTTGGCATTCAAAGCCCACCACAATCTGGCCCCATCTTTTCCAATCGTTTTAATATTCAGTTTTATTTTAACAACTACAGATATTCAAAGGTGTACAATAGGATATAGAAAAGAAAATGAGAAAAAGTACCCTACATTAAAGGAAATCATATGTCATATGACAAGAAAAGATGTTCATGCTTCTTTGGTATGCAGTCAATGTCCTGGTCTCATGGAAGTCTACCACTCCATTGAGCCATAACTGGATGGCGCAATAAGGAATTTGCCTCTGGATCTCCCACTTCCTTTACTGCATGCTTCAAGTGCCAATATCTCTCCAGGTAGTTCAAGGACGGTGAGGTCCTTCAGATACTCTGATACCTGGATGACATCAGGTCCCAAAGTCGGTCAAGATCTGTGATTATTGAAAAAGAGATTTTAGCCTGACCATCCACAGAGGAAAAATCAAGTGGATGAAGAATTTCTTGCAAATTCACCCAGATTGTAACAAGCAGTTACAGGTTAACCAGTAGAGCTAATCTTTCAGTATAAATAATTCTTAGGCTTATCAATTTAGAGCCTGAAAAAAATCACAGAGGACACATAGTCCAATTCCCACATTTTACAGAGGAGGAAACTGAGACCCAGGTGGGTTAAGTGGCTTGCCCAAGGTCACAAAGGTAGTAAGCTTTAGAGATGGGGTTTGAACCCAAGTCAAGCCAATAAGCTTTTATTAAGGGTTTACTATATGCCGGGCACTCAGCTCAATGCTGGATACACACACACACACACACACACACACACACACACACAGTCCCTGCCCTTAAGGAGCTTATGTTCTAATGAAAGAAGAAAACACATAAAAAGGTATTTGAAAAGAGGGAAGATACCCTAGGGTAAGGAGGCTGTAGTGGCTTGATGGAGAAAGTCCAGAGGGTCGGTAGAAGAGACCAAGTGAACAGAGGATATCTATACACAAATTCAGAACTGGGCACTATGGGTCCAAAAGGTCTCTATGGAAATGCCAATTGTAATCAATGATCAAGCTAAGTGATAATGCTTCAGGAAAAGTGGATCCCTGTAGATCCAGATGAAGGTGGTAAACAATGTGGGTTTTGTACAGAAGCAGAAGTCAAGGCTTCAAAGTATAGGCAAAGCAGAAGCCGAGCAACTAAGGTCACAAATTCCAGATTATGGTTCATTCCTTATGTGCTAATGAAGATTGAAAAAAATGGGAAACAAAGACCAAAAGCTATTCTGAGAATGTAAGACAAGAAACTGAAGCTGTTTGTTTATTTTTAATGTTAATTTAGTATTTTATTTTTCCCGGTTACACATAAAAACAATTTTTTTTTACCATTTTTTAAAAAAAACTTTGAGTTTCAAATTCTCTCCCTTCCTCCCCACCCCTACCTCCCATTGAGAAGGCAAGCCATTTGATATAGGTTATACGTGTGTAGTCATGCAAAACATTTCCATAATAGGCATGTTGTGAAAGAAAACATAGACCAAAAAAAAACCCTCGAGAAAAATAAAGTAAAAAAAAAGTATGCTTCAGTCTGTATTCAGACTGCATCAGTTTTATCCTAAGTCCTTCAGAGCTGCCTTGGATCATTGTATTGCTGAAAATAGCTAAGTCATTCACAGCTGATCATCTTACAATACTGCTGTTACTTTGTACACAGTACACTTCACTTTGCATCAGCCCCTGCAAGTCTCTCCAGGCTTTTCCGAGAGCATTCTGATCATCATTTTCCATAGCACCATAGTATTCCATCATAATCATACACCACAACTTGTTCAGCCATTCACCAATTGATGGGCATCCCTTCAATTTCCAATTCTTTGCCACAAGAATAGAACTGCTATACATATTTTTGTACAGATAGGTCCTTTTCCCTTTTTTAAAAATTTCTTTTGGGATACAGACCTAGCAGTGGTATTGCTAGGTCAAACAGTATGCCTGGTTTTATAGCCCTTTGGGCATAGTTCCCAATTGCTCTACAGGACAGTTGAATCAGTTCACAACTCCACCAAGAGTACATTAATGTCCCATTAAAGTTTGTTTAGAGATTTGGCAACTGATAAACAGCAACTTCAGCCAAATTGCAGGAGATAAAATAAATCCACATGTTATCAGCATTTCTCTATGTTGACCAGAAAATTCAGCAGAAGAACATAAAATAGAAATTCCACAGAAAATGACGCAGAAGTTATAACATACTTAGGAGTCTACCTACCAAGACACACAAGACCCATGTGAATCCAATTACAAAGTACTTTTCAGAAATAAAATCATCAGAGAAATGTAAATTGTTCATGAATAGGCTGAGTCAATATGATAAAAATAACAATATGACCTGAATTAATTTACTTATTCAACACCATTTCAATCAATCTGCCAAAGAATCACTTTATAGAACTAGAAAAATTAGTAATGAAATTCATATGTAATTTCTATTTAATTTTCTATTCAATAGAAACTTCTGGAAAAACTGGAAAGCAATCTAGTGCCTGTATTAGATAAATACCAGCATCTCTATGTCTCTATACATACTGCAAGATAAGTTCCAAAAGTCATGAGACTTATATAAGGCAGTGATAGCATAAAGAAATTGGAGAAGCAAGGAAGAAATTGTATTTTGTATCTATGAATAGGGGAAGAGTTCATCACCAAAGGATAGCGAAGATTGTAGAGGATAAAATGGACAATTCTGATGGCACGAAATTAAAAAAAGTTTTGCATGAACAGAGTTAGTATAGTCAAAATTAGAAGGGAAGGAGGTAACTGGTAAAAAAAAAATCTTTGCAGAAAGTTTCTCTGATAAAGATCTCATGTCAAGAGATATAAAGGACTGATTCAAATTTATAACAACAAGCCATTCCCTAATAAATCAGCCTGTTTTCAAAGGAAGAAATCCAAGCAGTTAATAGCTCTATGAAAAAAAAATGGTCCAAATCACTAATAATTAGAGAGATGCAAATTAAAGGAACTCTGAGGTTCTACTTCAAACTCCTTTGATTGGCAAAGTTGACACGAAAAAAGGAAAATAACAAATGTTGGCGGGGCTATGGGAAAACAGCCATGATAATGTACTTTTCTCTAAAATAAATTTTTATTGTTATTTTTTGTTTTTACATTACCTAAAGAATTCATATGTGCAAAAATATTTATAGATGTCCTTTTTGTAGTGGGCAAAGAACTGGAAACTAAAGAGGAACTCATCAGTGGGGAATGTCAGAACAAATTATGGCACATTAATGTGATGGAATACTATTGTGCTTTAAGAAGGGATGGTTTCAGAGAAGCCTGGGAAGACTTGTGTGGACTGAAACAGAGTAAAGTAAGAAGTAAAGAAAGGTAAGTAAAGTAAAGAGTAAAGTAAGAAGAACTAAGATTTATTTAATTTGTACAACAATATTATAGAGACAAATGTCTTTGAAAAGACTTAAGAAATCTAATCAATGCAATGACTAGCCATGGTGATAAAGTATGCTACCCACCTCCTGACAGAGGTGATGGATTCAAGATGAAGGATAAGACATATATTCTTGGCTGATGTGGGAGTTTATTGCTTGACTATGCATGTTTGTTACTTTTTATTTTTTTTTAATCTTTTTTTTGGAAGGGGGAAGGCAGGGCCATTGGGGTTAAGTGGCTTGCCCGAGGTCACACAGCTAGTGTGTCAAGTGTCTGAAGACGGATTTGAACTCAGGTCCTCTGACTCCAGGGCTGATGCTCTACTTACTGTGCCACCTAGCTGCTCCTTGTTATTTTTTAAATAGTATTTCCCCCCAATTATATGTCGAGACAATTTCTAGCATTCATTTTTACAAGATTTTGAGTTCAAAATTTTTCTCCTCTTTCCTTCTTCTCCCCTCTTCATTAAATGGTAGGCATGTGCAATTATGTAAAACATATTTCCATATTAGTCACAGTCATAAAGGAAGAAACAGATCAAAAGGGGAAAACCACACAAAAAAAACAAGGTAAGTGAAAAAAGTATGCTTCGATCTGTATTCAGGGTTCATCAGTTCTTTATCTGGATGTGGATAGCATTTTCCATTGTGAGTACTTGTGTTGGATCATTGTGTTGCTGAGAAGAGCTAAGGTGGTCATGACTGATCATCACATAATGTTGCTGATACTGTGTACAATGTTTTCCTGGTTTTGCTCGTTTTGCTTTGTATCAGTTTGTACAAATCTTTTTTGGTTTTTCTGAAATCTTCCTGCTTATCATTTCTTATTGCACAATAGTATTCCATTACATTCATATACCACAACTTGTTCTGCCATTCCCAAATGATGGTATGTATGTTTTTTATGAGAGTTTTATTATTTTTTTTCCTATAGGGTGAGGAGGTGGTAGGCAGAGAAAACAAATGCTTATTGATTGAAAAGTATTTTTAAAAATTCATTAAGTCTTAGAGATGAAATATTATGCTTTTTTCTTACCCTATAATAAGGTTTTTGGGCTTCCTGAAAATAAGCAATTCTGTTCTTATCTGTATCATTTTATATATTGATGCTAAATCAGAAATGATCTCTTAGATTATTCTTGAGAATGGATAAAAACTACCAGGTAATGTCTATTATGCAGCTTTCTCTGTTTTTCTATGTGTCTGTGTCTGTGTCTGTGTCTAATGCATGACATTACTACACCAAACTGAGAGACCATTCTCCTTGTGATTTCATGTTTTTCATCAGAAAACTTCTAATAGAGCTAGCCCTAAACACAACATGGAAGCTATTTCTTTCTTTGATATGTGTGTAAGAGTGGATCAGCAACCATTTGCTAAGTACTTATGTGCCAGGTACTGTGCTAAGCACTGGGGGAAAGAGGTAATTTGAATCAATCAATCAATCACCTCCCACCCCAGATGAAGTAATTAATAAGGTATTATTATACCCAGATGCTTTTTTTTTGGCTGATATATAGGGGCCAAGTGACTTGACCAGAGTCACACAGCTAGTAAGTATTTGAGCCTGGATTTGAACTCAGGTCCTCCTAACTCCAGAGCCAGCTGCACCCACCCCCCCATGTTTTTATTTTCAACCAAGAACTCATTTACTGAATTAGTTAATTATTCAAAGGACATTTAATCGAGTGCAGAGAACCTAATTAAGTTAGGAAGGAGTAGAATGTTTCCAGACACTGGATAAAATTAAATGACATTATACAAGAAATGTGTTGGAAATAAAGTCAACCAATCAATCAACAAACATTTATTAAGCATCTGCTATGTTCCAGGCACTGTGTTAAACCTTACATATATAAAAAGAGGCAAAAGACAGCTTCTGTCCTCAAGGAACTTACAATCTAGTAGGGGAGGCAACATGCAAACAAATATGTACAAAGCAAGCTTGATATGGGACAAATAGGAAATAACAGAGAGAAGACACTAGAATTAAGGATTGGGAAAGGCTTCCTGCAGAAGTCAACAAGCATTTGTTAAGTACCTACTATGTACTAGTCAGCTAATAAACAAATATTAAGTACCTACTATGTTCTGGTCACTGTGTTAAGCACTTGGGATACAAAGAAAGGCAAAAAACAACCACTGCCCAGGGAGATTACAGTCTAATAGGGTAGACAACATGCAAACACCTATGTATTACCAAGCTACATAAAGAAAAATTTGGGGGCAGTCTCTGAGGAAAGGAACTAATGTTAAGGAAGACCAGAAAAGGCTTCTTGCAGAAGAGAAGATTTTATCTGAGACTTGAAGGAAGCCAGGGAAACCAGGAGGTACAGATAAGGAGAGTATTCCAGATGTGGGGGAATAGCCAGGGAAAATGCTGGAGTCAGGAGATGGAGTGTCTTGTTTGAGCAAAAGCAAGGCGGACAGAGTCCTTGCATTATATAGTATGTGGAGGGGGGTAAATTGTAAGAAGCCTGCAAAAGTAGCAAGGCGCAAGGTTATGAAGGGCTTTAAAAGCCGAACAGAGAATTTTATATTTGATTCTAGAGGTGAGAGCTAACAGAGGCAGCTAGGTGGCACAGCACTGGACCTGGAGTCAGGAAGACCTGAGTTCAAATCCAGCTTTAGATACTTAATAGCTGTGTGACTCTGGGCAAGTCACTTAATCTCTGCCTGCCTCAGTTTCCTTATCTGTAACACGAGGGTGATAATGGTACCTAGATCCCAAGAATGTTGTGAGGATCAAATGAGACATTATATACAAAACACTTTGCAAACCTTAGGGCACTCTATAAATGCTAACTATTATTATTGGATGGGAGAGCGATGTGGCCAGATTAGAATTTTTGGAACATCATGGTGGATTAGCTGAAAGGAATTATTCATGATATGTGGGAATTATATATTCCTCGAAGTGCTTGGGTCTGGGTTTATAGTTCATGAGCCCCCACCTGTGTGGTTCCCCAGTGAGTATCAATTGATATCAATTATTCAGACAGACTTAAATAGCTACTGGAGTTCAATAAGAACAGTTGATACAAAAACATCGCCCCAAAAGTTTGGGACACTCTTCCACAAGTACACAGAGAGTTCTGGGTAAAGCAGACCCAAGTTTAGAAAGCTTGCGTGGAAGACTCCTGGGTCAAGAGTAGTTTCAGTAGTATATCCTTTGAGAAGGAATCATTTTATAGTTTGTGGGGGGGGGACATGGGGCAAGGGAGGGTGCAGGGAAATGGAGAAAAATATTTATTTCTTCTTCTTTCCTTTACCAGAGGAGGGCCTTATGAATTTCAAATGGCTGGAAGATTTGGATTTCTCATCAGCATCCTATTGGCCTCTCCAGAATGGCATTGACTTATGATAGTGTCTATAGGGGGAGCTGAGGACAAACTAGACATAGGAAGACAGATTCAGGACTTTACAAAGAGCTCAACAGAAAGATATACTATAACTTACTAAAACTAAGGGGAAGAAGCATCATGAGGACGCCACAAAGGGAGGAAAAGATATCTCGAAATCAGAAGCTGTGAAATGGCTCCTTCTCTCATCAGAGCTGGCCACCAGGAGTGCAGACCCTCCTCAGCCCATATTTGGACTGTTGCAATAGCTGCTGGTGTCTCTCTCTGCCTCAAGGCTCTTCCCCACTCCAGTCCATTCTCCATTCAGCTGTCAAAGTGCAAGTCTGATCATGCCATTTCCCTACTCAATAAACTCCAGTGGCTTCCTATTAGACCCAGAATCAAATGTTAAATCCTCTGATTGACATCCGAAGCTCTTTACAACTCAGGCCCTTTCCTACCTTTCCAGTCTTCCTACACCTTGCACTCCCCCCATGTACTCTTTGATCCAATGACAACGGCCTCCAGAACACTCCAGCTCCTGATGCCAGGCATTTTCGTTAGGTACCCCCTCTCTCCACCATGGCTCGAATTCTGTCTCTCCACCTCTCTGCCTTATGGCTTCCTACAAGTACCAGCAAAGATCCCACCTCCTACAGGAGACTTCTTCATTCTAGAGTCCTTCCTTTCTTGATCAGCCCCAATTTATTCTGTCTTTGCACATAGTTGTTTGCCTGTGGTCTCCCCCACTAGACTGGGAGCTTGCTGATACCAGGGACTATCTTTTGCCTTTCTTTGTATCTCCAACACTTAGAACGGAGCCTGGTATATAGTAATAAATACTTATTGACTGACTACCTGGGAATTCATCACTTTGTCATCCATAATTGGTGTTGTCTCTTTTTCACAGGAGGAGTAGGCACTGCCATGGCTGCTTGAGGTGAAGCTTGAGGTTTTTTTGAAAGTAGAAACTTTAATGTACCAGGAAGGGTTGGGGTGGGGAGAAAAGCCCTAGGGAAAAGCCCTTCCTGGCTTTTTTTCTGAATGTGTGACCTGTCCATTGATCAGAGCCTTGACTAGAATGGATTTTTTCAGTCTTTCATCTCTAACTGCTGTTTTCATATGAGAAGACTTGAAACATAAATGTTAATATCCTAATTTCTCAATTTCTCAGTCTAAACTGTTCTCATAACCCACTCTTCCACTCCACCTCAGCTCTTATTGTTGTTCAGTCATTTTCAGTCATGTCTGACTCTTCATGACCCGTTTTGGGGTTTTCTTGGCAGAGAAACTGGAGTGGTTTGCCATTTCCTTCTCCAGCTCATTTTGTAGATGAGGAAACTGAGGCAAACAGGGTGAAGTGACTTGCCCAGGGTCACACAGTTAGTAAGTGTCTGAGGCCAGATTTGAACTCAGGAAGAGGGCTCTTTCTGACTCCAGGCCTGGTGCTCTATCCATTGTGCTATCTAGCTGCCAACTAGACCAAAGCAATAACCTTCTAGCTAGGTCTTCCTGCTTCAAGTCTTTCCCCACTCCAATCCATTTTTTGTTCAGTTGCTAAAGTGAAAGTGTAGGTGTAGGTCTGACTGGGTCACCCTCCCCCTGCTCCCTATTTCTTCCAGGATCAAATACAAAGTCCTCCATCTCCATCCGGCATTTAACACTCTTTATAACCCAGCCTCTTCCTACCTCTTTGGGTTCCTTATTCTATTCCTTTTCTATTCTATTTCTTTTCTATTCTATTCTATCCTGTTCCCTTCTATATCCTTTGCAATCTGCAACATTTGCCTCTTTGCCCCTATTTCCTGCCTTATCACCTGGTTGTCCCTCATACTTGGAATGCTTTTCCTCCATACCAATGGGTCTCTTAGATTCCCTTTAAGACAAATCCTTCCTTTAGCGGGAAGCCTCTTATCTTTGCAGCTGCTAAAGCCTTACCTACTACAATTACCTCCATGTCCTCTAAATATCTTATATGTTCACAGTTATTTGCATGTTGTCTTCCCCATTAGACTGTAAGCTACTTCAGCATGAGGACTATTTTTGCCCTTATTTTTAACCCTGCTGCTTAGCACAGTGCCTGACATGTAGTGAGGATATTGACTGACGAACTTAACCTCAGTGCTCCAGGCAACCCTCTAAGGCTAGAAGTTGCTGACCTGCCTTGGTAGAGGGAGTTTCCTCACCTGGGAGTGCCCAATACCATTGGAATCATGGGTACTTGCTCTTTCTCTTAAAGATTTCATAGCTCTTTACAGCCATTAAATGGTGTATGACTTGGTTAGTTCCAACTCCTTCAAACATACAAGATGGCAACTGTCAAAGAGCTTAAAATCTAATCACTAATAAATTTTTATTGATAAATTTGATGTTACTTTTGTTCCTGTATCCCTCCCTACCCCACCACCTTGAGAGGCATCGCAGTAGGTTAATATTTCATGGGGCAACTCAGGTCCATATCTGAGTGAGTCACTAGGTGGCGCCTGAACCTTTCTCTTCCTTCATGTAAATCAGTTGTTTTTTGCCTTCTCACTTTTTCACAGAAGACCCCTTGTCTGACTTGGTGGTTCCCCAGTTTATGGCCTAGGGTTGACTGTCAAAATATTAAAATGTAGACTTTTTAATGTTTATCTTACTTCTGCCTCTTCCCCTAGGAATAGTTTCTTTTTCAATCTCTCCTTTTTCTGTACGCGTTGATTCAGACACATACGACATGGATTTATGCAGTTTTAATATACGTAAAATTATAGTGATTAGGAAACAGATCCACTCTCTTACTCTCCCACTGAGATAGTCTGTTAGGGTCTTGGCCCCGGA
Source organism: Phalanger gymnotis (assembly GCA_028646595.1). NCBI lineage: Eukaryota > Metazoa > Chordata > Mammalia > Diprotodontia > Phalangeridae > Phalanger > Phalanger gymnotis. Next base: position 792,394,988 of record CM053622.1, on the reverse strand, counting down.
TCCGGGCCGCCTGTGAGGAGGATGAGACGCCCGAGGGTGTGACCTGCCTACTGGCACTGGAAGGCCCCGAGACAGTGCGGCTCTGCCCACGGGGCGGCACCTGGGAGGGGCCAGGGCAGGGGATATAGGGATGGGGCCGGGGAGAGGGAGGGGAGAAGGATGTAAGCAACAAAGCAAGTGCTGCTGCCTACTCGGGTGTTCTGCCTAGTTATTTCCCCTCCCCCATGCAGGGGCCTGAGACGTCCGAAGACCAGAAGGGTAAGTGTTCCAAGTGAAGGCTCATGTTGGCCCAGAGTCGGCCCTGAGCAATAGTCATCACCATATCTTTCTAATATTTCCAACACCATCCTCCCCTCCTCTTCTAGGCTGAGAAGTGCCCAAGCACACCTGACCATGATGGGTGGGATTGGGTGGTGGCACTCTCAAAACATTCTTCAAGTACAAAGTAAGGGTGAGGAGGTAGAGATCTTCATGACTCACCAGGTTCCATCACTGAGAAGCATTTGCATCAGTTTGAGGCCTGAAATAGGCTCTGGGAGACCCTGCTCCAGGCATCCTTTGACCCTGCCTGGACCTGGCATCCCAGTGTTCTCTCAAACCCATCCCTGAAATTCCAAAACTTTGCTGTAAATTACAGCCATCTGTTTGTTTTTTTGAATAATGTTCTTTGATGAGGGGGGTGGGGTTCATAAGATCCCCAAATGGTTCTTCCATAGCAGAGAGGTCTCTGAATCTGCCCTTACTTCCCTTCAGGATGCTGAGAAATTGATAATGCAAAGACAGCGAAGCAAAATTCTCCTGGGGCTACATCTCTGAACTTCAGAAGAACCTACAAGTGTTATTTCCCCCTTTTATAGATGAGGAGACTGTGGCTCAGAGGGTGAAAAGACTTTCCCATTGTCACAAAGCCAGCATCAGAGGCAAGATTTGAACCCAGACTTTCCTGACTCCAAGTTCTAATATAATGCTTCTTCCTAACCTTCCCTCCTCCAAGTCAGCCCCATAGCATCATTTATTAAACACATATTACATGGCACGGGATGGAGGTATTTGGTATTTTTTGTCACCTTGGTAAATATTCAATTCGAGGTTGAATTTGCCATCAGGTTGAACTTTTGCTCTTGGCCTGAAATGTGTGGAGCCCCTGACTTTTTAACAGGCCCTCATATATCCTCTCTGGCCTCTCCAAGCCTGATCTACTCTCCCACAGTAGCCCCAATTTCTCTGAGGCTCCAATGAAGCTTCATTCTGACCTTCCTGAGAGATCCTGGGAGATAAAACAAAGTATCAAAAGATAGAAATTGTTGCAATTATCTGGACATGGCCCTTCCCTTTGACCCTCATCTCTTCAGTTTTCTTCCTTCCATCCTTGCATTGATCCCAACTGCAACATTGTCTTCATTGCAACTTTAATGAACATAGAATGAAAAGGAAACTACAGTGTGCAAACTCACCTTCCCCCATGAGAGAGAATCATTGCTAACTGTCTCTCCCTTTGGCATCTCCTTCTCTCCTTGACCTCTTGTAAGAACTGGGAAAGTCTCTGAGTATTCATCTCCAAGGCTCATAAAGAATGGAGGCAGAGGGAAGGTTTTATGTCTGTGGCTCAACAGTCTGATCCCGCTCAGGATTTGCCAGATTGGGGGTGATCATAGCTGGGTATCTCGTCTGCATTCAGGCCAGGTTGGCCCTGGCTGCTCCAGCAATGCTATCCCATCATAATACCTCAACTGGGCATTCCTTGTTTCTCCGCTCAGAGAGAGAGGCTGCAAAATTAAGCTAGTGATATTCTCTCTCTCTCTCTCTCTCTCTCTCTCTCTCTCTCTCTCTCTCTCTCTCTCTCTC
>CM053622.1:792371665-792393043 GCA_028646595.1 Phalanger gymnotis | reverse complement strand
GGTTAATGCGAATGAAATAAAAGTTCCCCTACCCCCACCCACTCATAATGCTCCTTTTTCTAATCCCTGAGGTTCTTAACTTTCTCAGTGTTCTTGACCCCCTGGGCAGTCAGGTCATTGAAGCCTATGCAGCCCTTCTCAGGATCATGTTTTTAAATGCATAAAATAAGATACATGGAATTACAAAGGTAGCCAATTATAGTGAAATACAGTTAGCCAAATTTTTTTTTAAAGCAAGTTCAAGAACTCCAGGGGAGGAATCCCCACTCCAAGCCTTCACTCAAACCCTCACATACATAGATGCACAAAAGTCCACAGTGGCACACACACACACAACTACTTCCATAAAGACCCATAAACATATAACACAAAATCCTCTACTCAGAAATTGGAAAGTTAGAGAAAAGGTAGAAAATTTATTGAAAAGGAAAAATTGCATGTATGGGATCCTCACCTATATCCCCAGTGAGTCTGGGGAGGGAAGGTTAGGGTCAGTGACAGTGCTGGGGTGAAGGGTGAAATAATTGGGGATGGGAGTCCCTGCCCCTTAGCTCCAGGTGAGGTAGTAGAAGAGGCTTTGAAGAATTGGCTGAAATACAGGGTACCAACTTGGGGTGAGCAGACAAGGGGAAGAGACTGGTTGGTTTCTGTAGGTGATCATCTTCCTCAGTCATGGCTGGAATGAGTAGACCAGAGACAAGGAGAATGCAGTAAGTAACGATGTCCAGGATGAAGCTCAAGATAGAAAGCTAGAGAACTCCTTGGCTGTTGGAATATCTGGTTTCAGGAGAGCAGAGGGAATGTGTAAAGGGAGGCTGTATGTGTGTTCATGGAAGGAGAGACTGAATGAGGGGCAGGACCCAGGCAAAGGAGTACTTGGGGAGTGAGGACATGAAGAAAAGGACAGGTTATGGAGAGAGTGGAGAGGGTTGGGGACCGGTGGTCCAGGGAAAGGGGAGGTGAGTCAAGGAGGGGTCCCACCTGTAGGGAGAAGCAACAGCCATGACGCCAAGGGGCAGATAGAAGAGAAAGGAGCTAATGGAGTAGACCAAATAGTCCTCTGGTGGTGGCCGCAATCACTACCATCATATCCATAGTCTGGAGTTACTCCCTTCCCACCCTGAATAGGAATGAGTGGGTATGTGTGGGAGAGGGGCAAGGAAGGGAAATACATACAGCTAAGTGGTCCCCACACCAGTGTCTGCACCAGCCAAAGGTCTCCCTTACTAGAGCCCTAGCCTGGATTAACTGATAACCTGCAACCCCAATGGGCCCCCACCAGGCTCTCTGTTACCCTCTTCATCCTAACCCTATCTCCTCATAACTTCACCTTGCTCCAACTCCTTCTCACTTGAATCTTCATCCCCCAAAGTCCTCATAATACCCCATATAACAGCCATATAACACCCACTGTAATCCCCTCTATAAGGTTCTCTCTTTGCTCTGTCATTTCTCATATCCCCCAATACTTCTCACTTGACCCTCATATTAACCCCCTGATTCTGACTCCCTCATATCCTTCCTAATAATCTCCACTCTAATCCCCACCCAACCAATATACCCATTCATCCTCTATAATTTAGCTCATTCTAACCTTCAAATCATAGCTTACCCCCTGCCCCCTCCACCTTCCCCCCCATGCCAGCCTTAACCTAGGCACACAGATCTACCCAGAATCCTCAGTATAGAAGGGGGGGGGGGTGGAATTCCATGTACAATTTACTGGATCAGAAATTAAATGTGTGTGTGTGTGTGTGTGTGTGTGCGTGTGCGTGTGCGTGTGCGTGTGTGTGTGTGTGTGTGTGTGTGTGTGTGTGTGTGTGTGTGTAAGGGGGGAAGGGCTGGGTCCAACAGTTTCTATTTCTCTAAAGGAAGAAAAGGCTCAAGGTGATGAGCAACTCCAGGTTTCCGGTCAAGGAAGTTTCTAGGTAGGAGAAGCTATAAGCATGTTCACTGAATACTGAAAGAATTTTAGAAAGAATGAATTAAGGGAGATAGAATAGAGGAATAGGAAATATATGTTTATGGGGGAACAGAGATCAGGCAGGTCAAGGCTAGGAGCCAGCTAAACGAGATTTGGAATGAGGACCAAGGGAGCTAGGAGCTTGAGAAATGGGGACATTTATTAAGTACCTATTATGTGTCAGGTACTGTGTTAGGCTGGGAAACAAAATAAAATCCAAACAGATCTTCCATTCCATTGGAAGTTGGAAAATTGTGGTGAACTGGTCGAAGTTGTTTGGTCGAGTCAACTAGTTAACTACCCTAACCCTCTGGGGTCCAGCCCACTAAGCCTTTCTACCTTCTCATTGTCTGGCTGGCGCTAAAGGTCAGAGTCAAGGACTTTTCAAGCATTTTCGGGCCCCTACCCCAACGCCTCCACCGTGGCCACACTGGCGCTGGGCTGTTCCACGCCCCTCTGGGCGCCTCCTGGCCGGCTGGGACTTGTAAATGGACACGGGAAGCGGGGTGGGAGGGGATGTGCGTCACCGGTCACGCGGAGTGGGGGCAGCAGGAACTCCCCCTATGTCCGAGGCGGGGGTGGGGGAAGGTCCTGTCCAGAGCCAGTGTCTCTCCGGGGAAGTCCCTCTTATTGCCTGACCACCAGCCTTCTTGCCTCCAGCTTCTTCTCACGTCGTAGGACGGAAATCCTGGGGCGCGGGGCCCGGGCGAATGCTTCTTAGGGTCTATTTTTAGTCTCAGCCCTGTGGTCAGCGCCCTAGGACCCCCACACCAAGACCTGCGCCTGGAGCCATCCTTCTGGCTAGTCTGTCAGCCTGAGAAAAGGAAAAATGGATGCCCCCCACCTACCCCCCGGAACTCCAGGTCTGGGTAGCTGCCCCTCCAGAGAGAACCCAAGCATCCGAGGTCCTGATCACTATGACCTCTGCTATTACGTGGTTTCTATTTCTGGTTGCAGCGGCAGGTGAGCGGGGACCGGGCGAGGCACTGCCTCGGTCCCTGCGGAACTGAGGCTATCAGAGACTGGATTGGGACTCCTGGGTCCCCGAGGGGTTAAAGGGTGCCTGAGGCTGACATGCCTTATCTCTGGGTCCCCATAGGGCTGGGGGTTTCAGAGGCGGGGAGGCTGGGTCTCCACCGGGTTATGGATGTCCAGGGCTGGGTGGTCTGGAACCTCAGGATCTAGGACTGCTCAGAACTGGACAGCTGGACGACCCCGAAGGGCTGGAGGTGAATGAGCGGGATCGGACTCCTGGGCCTTAAGAGATTGGGAACTTCTTGGGTGGGCTCAGATATTCTGGTTCCATGAAAGGTCTGGGGGTAACTGAGGTCGCATGCCCGGACATCTGCCTTGTCCCGGGTCAGCGGTTGTCCAGCCAGGTTCACGACACCCTCATGTCTTGCAGCCACAGTTCTGGGCAGGTCCGAGTTCCTGACCATCGTCCCGGTCCACGGAGACATTTACCTGGGCACCTCCAATTACTTCACCTGCAAAGGTGGCCAGAACGGGGGAGCTCCTGATTCTCTCACACAGTGTCTATTGCTTCTGTGTCCCTATAGTTTTCTCCCCTTACTTCCCATCTGCCTCTCCGGCTTCCACTTCATTTTTCTGATGTGCCCGGTGCGTTATTTGCAGTGTCTGGCGGGGAAGCCGAGCCTCGCCTTCGCTGGCTGGGACCTGATGGGGAGGAGGTGACTCTTGGAGGGTCCCGCTTCTCAGCCGAGGCCATCGACGAGGCTTCAGTGGGGCTACGGGTGACCCTGAGCGAGCTAGGTCAAAGTGGGCCCCTAAAGTGCGCGGCAGAGATTGGAGACACTGGGGAGGAGGAAACACGTGAGATCCAACTCCGGGCCATCGGCGTGTGTGTGTGTGTCTGTGTAAATGGGGGAGGGGGGAGCCTCGCGAGATGGAGCACGAAGGGATTGTGGGGTAGGACTTGGGAGACCACTGGGGACACCAGGAGAATGGGAAAGACGTAGGACACTCCTGACTTGGGGAATTGGGAAATGGGGAAGATAAGAGAGGTCAGGTCTTCCTGTGAAAGACCGGGGGAGATGAGGTGAGATGGTGAAACATAGGTGGCCCCTGAGTGGGGCCAGATTCCTGTAGAAAAGTCCACCAGACCTCTCCCTTTCCAACTTCTTTCCCTTCTTGCCCTTCAGAGGGGCCCCGTATCCTCAGCCTTAACCTCAGCCCCGCTGTTGGGGAGGAGGGGTCCATCGCGGAGCTGCAAGGTCTCAGGTATCCCCCAGCCCAACATTACCTGGGAGCATCAGGGCTTGGTCCTGGACCATAACGGTGAGTAAGGGCCTGTGTCCCTGAGCGGGAAGGGGCCGGGACATTGTACGGCTAGCTACCCGAGGGAGCAGGGGCCTGGAGACGGGACATTTAGGTCTCTTCTGTATCTCTCTCCGCTGCCTTGTAAGGTAGAGTTTCAGTGCAGGGTGGGACTCTGACCATCCGAGATCTGAAGCCCTCTGATGCTGGGGTTTACACTTGCGAGGCGTCCATAGCCGAGCGCATGGAGAGCATGCGGGAGAACGTGACACTGAGAGTGACTTGTAAGTTTGGGGGTGGGTGGCGAGAAAGACATCTGTTTTTTTGTCTTTTTTTCCTCTACTTTTGGGGGCCAGTTCATCCTCTCACATCCTCCTTTCTCTTCCACCTCACAGTCCGTCCCGGCTGGAGGGACCCAAGGGAGACGCGATATGGACGCTCAGGGGCGGTCTAGCCACACTGATTGTGCAGGTGCACGGCGAGCCGCCCCCGAAGCTCAGCCTCTCTTGGATGGGCAGCCGCCTGCAGGAAGTTCTCGAGGGGATGCCACGCATAGGTATCTTCCAGGTGAATGTACTAGACACCTTGGTCTTGGGCGGGGGCAGGGCTGAAGACCCCAATGTCTGGGTCTCTAAAGGGGTCTGCGTCCCTAAGGCGGTGGGATCTGGGGACTAGGTCCAAGGGCTCAGACATGGAACTCCTCTCACATTTCTGTCCTGCTGTCTCAGTTCACCCCTAAGGAGAAGGCAGATTTCATCCAAATGAAGCTCCTGGCCTCCAATCCCTTTGGCACCTCTGAGCTGGAGATCCAGGTGCTGGAAGAAGGTGAACCCGAGGCTGGGGATCTGGAAATCTAAGTCTCTTTCCCTTCCTCTCTTGACTTCTCTGAATCAGGGAGCAGGGATGGGGAGCTGGGAACCTGAGTTTCTGCTGGGTTTGATGTGGAGCTGGGGGTCCAATTCCTCAGTCCTTGTTGCCTTTTGACATCAGTATCAGAGACCTTCAAGGGATAACTTTTGGTGTGACTGGGAGCCTAGAAGCCTGGGTGTCTGAAGGTGCTGGAGCTGAAGGGCCAGATGCCTCTGATTGGGGGTGGGGCAAGACCCTGCAATTGTTGAGGGTGGGGGATCCAGGATACCAGTGTCCTTAGAGGGGTGAGGACAGGAGGTTTGTGATTTCTCCTCTTCCCCTCCCCAAAGATCCACCAGTGCACTGTTTTTTCTTTTTCTCTCTATCCTCTTTCCCCAGAGTCACCTTCCACAGTTCTGGGGCCTGGGGCCATTTCAGGCCTTGCCTTGGCCTTCTAACCATTCTGGCCATGGGAGTAGATGCCCTGTGCTGCTATTCTGGAAGCATGGGGCTGTTTGCCCAGGTTTCCGGTTGCCTTAAGAGAGAGCAGGGGAAAAGCAGTAAGTCAGGTGGAGAGGGAGAGGGGTGGGTGATGAAGGTGGAAGGGGGGGGCCTGCCTCTTGTCTCAGCTAGAGTCCCCAGGACTGACTCCTGTCCTTCCTCCCTTCGGCATGTTGCAAGGATTCTTCCCAAGAAAAGAATTTCCCCTAATGTCTCAGGACTGGAGGCCTGAATACCCTGGTCTGGAGATTGTTGGGAAATCTCGGGGAGATGTAGAAGGGGGATGATTCCAACTCAGAATAAAGTTGATTTCACGGCTTTTCCTGGTCTTTCTGATTCATTCTGGAGAAGGAAGGGGATAGGAGAGAATAAAGGGAGAAAACACCTGAGGCCCCCTGAAGGTGCTGTATTTAATTCCTGGGTTGGCAAAAGGGCAAGGCCTGATTCCTGGAATCAGAATAGAAAAGGATGAGACTGGTGTAATGAAGAAGACCAGCCCTGCACTGGGTCAGTGAGGTGTTGGAGGTTGAGGCTTGGGGCCCCTTGGGGGAGAAGACCAAGAAGGATGAGAAGGGTGGAGGGAGCTTGGGGTTCATGTCCTGCACTGAGAGGGTATGATCAGTGAGGATCTGACCTTTGATTGATTGGTGTAAGGAACTCCGTATGAGGACAGACACTTCATGAATGAAAGCATGAAAAAGCTTGTATTAAGTAATTACTGTGTGCCAAGTACTGGGGTATAAATATAAAAGCAAAGGCAGTCCTTTACTTCAAGGAGCTCACATTCTAATGGGAAAGTAGACATAGGGGCCACAGAGGAGCACTTTGGACTTAAAGATTCCAAGGATGGTGAGTGGGGACAAAGGGAAGTGGATTGACATGCATCCAGGGACAGTAGTAGAGTTGATTCAATCATAATTCATTCATCTTTCCATTACTAGAGGAAGGGAGGGAAAGAAAAGGCTAAAAGGAAGTTGGACTGAGGAGGAAATAGTGTTCTGGGAGACGTGGTTAACAATCAAGGGCGTGTCATACATAGGTACACTTGAACCCAGGTCTTTTTTGACACCAAGGTTCTATCTAATGCAGTACAATGCTCATCCCCCCCTTTCCCTCAATACTATTAAGCCTAAATCTGCTTCTCTGTAGAAGGCCTTTGGGGTCTTCCTATTGGCATTGTTCCCCAGGTTCATCCTGGTTAATATCCTGTTTAAAATACTGCACCTAGAAAGGAAAGGATCAACTAATTAATGACATGAATTGAATCCCCAGCCCTGTCACCATAGGACCTTGCCCCTTTCTCTTTCTAGGCCCCAGTTTACTCCTCCGTACAATGAGAGGGATGTTCTGTATGCTCCTGTCTATCTCAGACAGTTCTGATGTCACACTCCTGATGGCATACTCCTGATCCTGAGAAGGGGATGAGGGTAGGAGAACAGCTTCTTGGGAGAGGGGGTCATGATGAAAAAACACATGAAAACTCAGGGAGACAGGAATGTCCAGGATGAGAGGGGTGATAAATTAAAAAAAACCAAAGAGAGTCCAAGAAAGATAAAGATTGAGACAAGACCATGGATTTTAATAGCTAAAAGAGTGACTTCCGGCAAGTAATTGAACTTACAGTCACATGACAGTGAAGGAGACAGGACTAGAATCCAGCTCTTATTGTGCCTTGAGTGCTGCCTACCACAAGCTTATAGAATGGCAGCATATAACTGTATGAAATATCCAGCAAGGCAATGCGATGACTTGCTGACAAGGTGGTACTCTACCTGAACCCATCAGCGACCCTCCCTCATTCCCACCCAAATCAAAAGGAAAACCATGTGACAGATATTTGGCCCCCAAACTGGGAAGATTTCATAGAATCCTCACTCTAGAGCTGGAAGACACCCCAGAGTTCAACCCCTTAAGACTATACAAGTAATGAATGGCGGAGCTGGATTTGAACCCAGGTCCTTTGACTCCAATTCAGGGTTTGCTAAGGTTAAGCATTCCAAAAATTAAGGTACAATTGGGAAGGCCCTGGAAGGACACCCTTATGAAAATCTATTGGCTCACTTCTGGACCCTGAGATTCTGGACTTTGATGCTCAAAGTGAGTGAAATGGGTTATCCTCCTAGTCCCCTTTGATGCATGCTCCTAGGAGCTTGGCACAAACAGAGAAGTAGGGTCTGAGGTCTAAGAGGCAGTGGATGGTTGAAATAACAGCCTGTAGTCTTAGGACCTGAGTTGGAATCCTAGTTCTTCCTTTTACTCCTTTGGGCAAATCATTTCTCCTCTCTGGGCCTCAGTTTCCTTTTTGGAGTTTGGGTCAGTTGACCTCCTGAGGCCCTTTCCAGTTCTGTGATCCACCAAGGCAGCTGTTGCACTATACCTTGAGTCAGAAAGACCTGAGTTCAAATCTTGCCTCAGACACTACTTGTGTGAACTTGGGCAAATAACTTTAATTTTTTGACCTCAGTTTCCTCATCTGTACAATGGGTGCAATAATAGCAGCTCTCTCAGGGTTGTTATAAGAATAAAATGAGATAAAATTAGTAAAGTATTTGCTTTGCAAAACTTGTGGTACTAGCTAACTTCGATTATCATTTTCCACCCCCACAACAATGTACGAATTAATGGGAACACACATGTACATATGTTCCAGAACATGCACTGTGATGTTCTTGTCGCGATTCTTCCAATTTCAGCCTGATCGCTGACCAAGTAAGGACAGAGGCAGGAACGAATCGGAGGAGACTACGTAGGCAGGAGGGGTGGAATGGGGAATAATTGAAAGCAATCGCATTGACAAGAGGCGGTCAGTGAGGGATAAGGACCAGAGTCTGAACCTGCTGGAGAAAATAAGGGACCCTAGTTCTGGTCCCCTTCATATTAGCACCGACACTGACCAGTTGCCTCCCGTTGAATGTGTTTGCCTAAGTTGGAGTAAAGGCACAAGGAGAAAGGGGGGGCATGAGATAGATGGGGGACAAGGGGGGAAAGTGAGAACCCTAAAAGTTAGGGCCATCACTTGGCAGGATGGGGAATAGGTCTACATCCAAAGGTGGCCCCCTCCATTCACTACAGGGCTGGCCAGGCTTTGGGAGCACCTGCCTCTATGGCTCAGGATTTAGGCAGCCTCTCCCTTTTCTCTAACTGGGGCTGCCTATAAACAATCAGGCTAATTGACTGCTCCCAAGACTTGGGTAATATGAGAATCATCAACTCCATTCCTTCCCATGAGATGGAGGAGGACCAGGTCCTATGGCCCAAATCACCACTCCCTCCTAAAATCCTCCAGGCCTTGCCTACCAACTGTATGCCTTGAGCTGTTACCCGATCTATGAACATAAACTATGGACTTGGGGCTTTATCATCTGCCCCGCTGCTGGACCCTTAGCGGCTGAATTTCCTCATGTGTTGTGTACCCTAATCAGAATGTATGCTCCTTGAGAACAAAGACTGGCTAGATTTTTCTATTTGTCCCCCTGATTCTTAGCACAGTATTTGGTACATGAAAAGCGCTTAATAAATGCTTTTTCATTCATTCACTCACTGACTCACTGAAAGAGTCAGAGACCACAGCTCTTAGTGGGGTGGGAAGGCAGGGAGTTTCCAATTCAACTGTTTGGTGGTTTTTTTGTTTTGTTTTGTTTCCTCCCAGAAATACTGAACTAAGTAAGAGAAGGAAAAGTCGAATCTTGTTGAAAACATGCCCTTCTACTCAGCGGCTTCCTAAAGCCGCCATTTGAAATCTATAGGCTTGAGATCACCCCACCCTGCCCAAACCCCATGGTGAATTGCCTGGCCCAGTTATCTCTGCCTAGTATCATAGCAGAACCTGAATGGGGGCACTTTTGCTCCCAGTTCAATCAATCAACAAGCATTTATTAAGTACCCCCTATGATGGATGATGTGCCAAGTGCTAGATTTATGAAGAGAAAAGTCCCTGCCCTCATGGATCCTCTCTCCATTCTGATGGGGGGATAATATGTACATTTATATGGAATATATTGAGTAATTTGAGGTGGAGAGGGCCATTAGCAGCTCAGGAGATCAAGAAAGGCCACAGGTGGGAAGTTGGCAGTTCTTGAAGGAAACTCAAGATTTTTCGAGGTGAAGGTGAATCAGTCAGTCGATATGCATTTACTAAATGTTTACAATTAGCAAGCAGTGAACTAAGGGCCCAGTTTAAAAATAAAGGCAAAAATAGTCCTTACTCTCAAGGAGTTCTCATCCTAAAGGGAAAATAACAGGAAAAGTACAAAGGCCAGTCTAACTGGAGAGTAGAATTCAGGGAGGGGAGTAAGATGTAAGAAGACTGGAAATGTGAGACGGGGCTAGGTTATGAGGGGCTTTGGATGCCAAACAGAGGATTTTATATTTGATCCTGGAGGCGATAGGGAGCCACTGGAGTTTCTAGAGGAGGAGAGGTGAAGTGGTTAGATTCGTGCTTTAGAAAAATCATCTCGGCAGTGGAGTGGAGATCAGAACTGAGTGGGGAGAGAGCTGAGGCAGAGATACCAGTTAGAAGCCTATTGCTGTGGTGCAGGTGACTGGTGATGAGGGTCTGTGTCTGTGAGAGTGGAAAGAAGGGAGTTTATATGAGAAACAAGGAGATTGGGCAATGGATTGCATATGTCCAGTGAGTGAGAGAGAGGAGATGAGGTGACTGGGGGGATGCTGGTGTCCTGGACAGGCAGAGGAAAGTTCAAAGAGAGGAGGGTTTGGATGGTGAAGGGTGGTGGGGGGAGGATAATAAGTTATGGGCATGTTGAGTGTGCGATGCTGATGGGATGTCTAATTCAAGATGGCCAAAAGGCAGTTGGTGATTCTGACCATTCCTCATTAGTTTCCTTTGCCAGAACTTTAACCTCTCAAACTGCTTCACAGAGCACAACTCCAATGGGCTGGCCACGTTGTTCAAATGCGAAATGTACGCTTGCCAAAAAGACAATTTCATGGAGAGCTCACACAGGGCAAGTGTTCACATGGTGGTCAGAAGAAGCGATAAGAGGACACTCTCAAGGTCTCTCACAAGAACTTTGGAATTGATTGTGTGACATGGGAGACAGTGGCATAGGACCGCTCGGCCTGGCATGCCCACATCAGAGAAGGTTCTATGTGCTCTATGAGCAAAGCAGAATTCAAACAGCCCAAAGAAAGCTCAGGATGCACAAGTTTGGAGTATCCACCCCAAATGTTCACACGGACTATTTGTGCCCGACCTGTGGTAGAGCATTCCAAGCTCATATTGGTCTGATCAGCCACGGTCAGACACATTGAATCTTGACTCAAGCATAGTGATGTCGTTTTGATCTTCTTCAAGGATGAAGGAGAACAACCAAACCCAAACCAACCTATGCTGATGATTCCTGGATCTGTTTATTCATCCCAAACCTCTCTCTTGACCTCAAGCCTCACATCTCCTACAACTCGATGTCCCATAGGCACCTTAAACTTAAAATGCCCAAGACTTAACTAATTAGCTTTCTCCCCCAATCCTTTGGTCCTCCTGATTTCCTAGTTACTGTCAAGGGCACCATCAATCTCCTGACCCCACCCAGGCTCACAACCTAGGTGTGTGTCATCTTTGACTCCTTACTCTCACTACCACCCCCTTCCAATCAATTGCTGAGTCTGGTCCATTCTACTTTCCTAACATCTCTTATATATGCCCTCTTCTTGACTCTAAGTCCGTTACTTTATGCCCAGACATTTGCAATAGTCTGCTGGTGGGTCTGCCTATCTCAAGTCTCTCTCTATTCCAGTCTACCCCCCACTCAACTGCCAAGGTGATCTTCCTTAAGCACAGGTTTGGCCATTCAATAAAATCCTCTGGCTTTTAGAGCCCATCATGACCTGCCCCTGTCCCAACCCCTTTTCGGTCTTCCTATGCCTTACTCTCTACTCTCCAGTGGTACTGGCCTCATTGCTATTCCTCATACAAGATACTTCATCTCTTGGTTCCTGCATTTTCAGTGGCCGTTCTCTAGGCCTGGAATGCTCTCCTACCTCTTCCCTGACTTCTGGCTTCTCCAGTTTGCTTCGAGGCTCAGCTAAATTCCCACCTTCTGCGAGAAACCTTGCCAAGTCACTTAATCTCTGTTTGCCTCAGTTTCCTTAATGGTAAAATTGGGATAATAATAGCAGACACTTTGTAGGATTGTTGTGAGGATCAAATGAGATAATATTTGTTAAGGGTTTAGCCCAGTGCCTGGCATGTAGTTGGTACTAAGTGATGCTTCCTTTTCCTCTTCCCGATCCCCCTTAATGCTAATGCCTTCCCTATATTGATCATTTCAAATTTATTTTGTATATATCTTGATTGTTCATAATTGTTTGCACATTGCCTTCACACTAGACTGTGATGTCTTTGAAGATTTCTTTGGCTTTTATTTGTATCCTCAGCATTTAGCACAGTGCCTGGCACATAGCCTGGCACATAGTAGGTGCTTAATAAATACTCGTTGACTGACTGACTTGAGACTGGAGCTCAGGAGAGAGACTAGGAAAGCTGATGAGATCATAGAGACAGTACAGAGGGAAAAGATCCTAAGAGGCCATAACCTGGATGAAGATCCAGCTAAGGACCAGCCAGAGAGGTAAGAGGAGAACCAGGAGAGAGCAGTGTTGATGATGAGGAGGGAGAGCATTCCAGGTATGAGGGACAGACAGTGAAAATGCTGGAGTCAGGAGATGGAGTGCCTTGTGCTAGGCACCATGCTAATTGTTGGAGACATGAAGAAAGGCAAAAATATGGTCCCTGCCTTCAAGGAGGTCACTTTCTTTCCTATTTTAAAAATAATTTCCATTTATTTATTTGTAAATAACATTCTTTTCTTTTTAAATTTTGAGTTCCAAATTTTCTCCCTTCCTCTCACCCCTGCCCTTCCTGCTGAGAGGACAATCAATATGATACTTATTATACATGTGAAATCAAGCAAAACATTTTGCATGCGAAACATATATTATCCACATTTCTAGAAAAATAAAGTGAGGAAATTACACTTCGGTGTGCACTCAGAGCTCAGTAGTTCTTTTTTGGGAAGTGGATAGCATTTTTTCATCCTGAATCCTTTGGAATTGTCTTGCCAATTTTTTTCACAGTCGATCCTCATTAAACACTGCTGTTATTGTGCACAATGATCCTTCAGTTCTTCTCACTTCACTTTGCATCAGTTTACCTAGGTTGTCATGTTTTTCCGAAACCACTTCCTTCATCATTTCCCACAGCACAATAACATTCCATTCCATTCATATACCACAACTTGTTCAGTCATTCCCCAGTTGATGGGCATCCCCTCAATTTCTGATTCTTTGCCGCCACAAAAAGAGCTGCTGTAAATGTTTTTGTACATATAAGTCCTTTTCATTTTTGTTTTTTATCTCTCTGGGATAAAGACCTAGTAGTGGTATTGCTTAATCAAAGAGTATGCATCACTTTATAGCACTTTGGACGTAGCTACAAATTTCTCTGCAGAATGGTTGAATCAGTTCATGACTCCGCCAACAATGCATTACTGTTCTGATTTTCCCAAATCTCCTCCAACATTTGTCGTTTTCCTTTTCTGTCATACTAGCCAATCTGATAGGTGTGTGGTAGTAGCTTAGGGTTGTTTTAATGTGTACTTTTTAAATCAATAGTGAGTTAGAGCATTTTTTTTCATATGACTATAGATAGCTTCGGTTACTTTGTCTGAAAATTGCCTATTTACATCCTTTGACCATTTATCGTTTGAGGAATGGCTCTTATTTCTATAAATTTGATTCAGTTTTCTATATATTTGAGAGATGAAGCTTTTTTCAGAGAACTTGCTGTAATTTTTTTTCACAGTAATGATTACCAACTGTGTATTTCCCTCCATCCTATTTTCCTCCTGTTTATCCTACTCTCTCTCTCCTTTTACCCTGTCCATTCTCACAAGTGTCTTGCTTCTGATTTTTACCTTCCCTAATTTGCCTTGCCTTCTATCAGCCCCACCTCCCTCCTCTTATCCTCTTCCCTTCCTACTTTCCTGTATGGCAAGATAGATTTCCACACCCAATTGAGTGTGTGTTATTTTCTCTTTGAGCCAATTCTGATGAGAGTAAGGTTCATACATTCCCCTCCCTTTTCCCCTTCTCCTCCCATCCACTGTAAAATATCTTTCAGGTCTCTTTTATGTCATGTAATT
Organism: Phalanger gymnotis; assembly: GCA_028646595.1. Taxonomy (NCBI): domain Eukaryota; kingdom Metazoa; phylum Chordata; class Mammalia; order Diprotodontia; family Phalangeridae; genus Phalanger; species Phalanger gymnotis. The sequence continues at coordinate 792,379,291 of CM053622.1, read as the reverse complement.
TACCCCATTCTACTTCTCCCTTTTTCTTTCTCCCAGTGCATTCTTCTTTCTCACCCTTTAATTTTTTTTAGATAATAATTCTATCATATTCAACTCATACCTGTGCTTTCTGTCTATGTATACTCCTTCTAACTATGCTAATAATAAGAAAGTTTTTAGGAGTTACATGTATCATTTTCCCATGTAGGAATGTAAACAGTTTAATCTTATTAAATCCCTTTTGATTTCTATTTCCTATTTTTCCTGTTATGCTTCTTTTGAGTCTTGTATTTGAAAGTCAAATTTTCTATTCAGTTCTGGTCTTTTCATCAAGAACGCTTGAAAGTCCTCTATCCTATTGAATATCCATTTCCCCTCCTGAAGGATAATACTCAGTTTTTCTGGGTAGGTGATTCTTGGTTGTAATCCTTGCTCTTTTGCCCTCCATAATATCATATTCCAAAGCCTCTGATCCTTCAATGTAGAAGCTGCTAAATCTTGTATTATCCTGACTGTGGCTCCATGATATTTGAATTGTTTGTTTTTGGCTACTTGCACAATTTTTTTTGTTGACCTGGGAGTTCTGGAATTTGGTTATAATATTCCTTGGAGTTTTCAATTTGGGATGTCTTTCAGGAGGTGATTGGTGGATTCTTTCAGTGTCTATTTTCCCCCCTCATTCTAGAATATCAGGGCAGTTTACTCTGATAATTTCTTGAACTATGATGTCTAGGCTCTTTTTTTTTATTATGGCTTTCAGGAATTCTAATAATTTTTAAATTATCTCTCCTGGATCTATTAGGTCAATTATTTTTCCAATGAGATATTTCACATATTTTTCTGCTTTTTCATTCTTTTGATTTTATTTGATTAATTCTTGATTTCTCACAGAGTCATTAGCTTCCACTTGCCCAATTCTAATTTTTAAGGAATTATTTTCTTCAGTAAGCTTTTGTACCTCCTTTTCCATTTGGCCAAATCTGCTTTTCAAGCCATTATTCTCTTCACTGGATTTTTGTGCCTCTTTTGTAATTTGGCCTATTCTATTTTTTAAGGTGTTGTTTTCTTCAGTATTTTTTCTGCATCTGTTACCAAACTGTTGATTCTTTTTCATTATTTTCTTATACCATTCTCATTTCTCTTCTCAATTTTTCCTCTGCTTTAACTTGATTTTTAAAATCCTTTTTGACCTCTTCCATGGCCTAGGGCCAATTCGTATTTTTCTTTGAGGCTTTGGATGTAGGAATTTTGACTTTGTTGTCTTCTGAGTGTATTTTGATCTTTCCCGTCCCTAGTAACTTCCAATAGTCAGGATCTTTTCCTGTTGTTTGCTTGTTTTTCCAGCCTATTTCTTAACTATTAACTCTATGCTAAAGTGGGGCTTTGCTTCCAGAGTGGAGGGGGCACTGTCCCAAGCTGCAAGTTTGTGTGTGTGTGTGTGTGTGTGTGTGTGTGTGCGCGCGCGCGCGCAGCTGATTTTAGAGGCAATTCTGGGGACCTGTAAGTTTTCTGTTCTTCCAAGGTGGTATGATCTAAAGAGAGGTGTGTTCACTACTCTCCTGTTACTGGTTGTGCAACCGCAAGCACTCTTTTCCACCCTGGAACTGTGCCCAGGCTCTTTGCTAAGCTATGGCATCAAACTCTGGTGTGCTAGTGCTCCTTCTTGACCTGGGACTAAGACCCAGGACTGTGACCCTGATCTGAGTATGGACGAAGCAACAGAATCCTGCTCCCAATGCCAGCAAAGAGACCCCTGTAATCTCTTTCTGACCTGTTTTTCAACCTTCTTACCATCTATGGGTTGAGAGGTCTGAAAACCACCACTGCCGTCACTGATTGATCGGTTGTCCCCAAGGCCTCCTCCTGGTTTGCTGTGGCGTGGTCTATGCTGGATTCTGCTCCACTCTCACCTGGTGCAATAGACCTCTTTTTCCAAACTTTTAAGCTCTTTTGGACTGGAAAATTGTTTCACTCTCCTTTTGTGGGCTCTGCCACTCTAGAATTTGTTTCGAACCATTATTTAAATGTATTTGGAAGAGTCTGAGGGAGAGCTCAGTCAAGTCGCTGCCTTTTCTCTTCCATCTTGGCTTTGTCCCCCTGACTGCCTCATTAATTTTGTTTTTTAAGTTCTTTTCTCCAGTGAATTTTTATGCCTCTTTTACCATTCAGCCAATTATATTTTTAAGGTGCTATTTTCTTCAGAAATTTTTGTGTGTGCCTCTTTTACTAAGCTATTAATTCCCTTTTCATATTTTTCTTACATCATTCTAATTTGTTTTTTCAATTCTTCCTCTTTCTCTAATTCTTCTGGGAATTTTTGTTGGGATTGGGTCCAATTGGCATTTTTCTTTGAAGCTTTATTTGTAGCTGTGTTACATCATTGTTTTCTTCTGAGATTATGTTTTCATTTTCTCTGCCACCATAGTAGCTTTTAGTAGCCAAATTCATTTTTTATTGTTTGTTTATTTTCCAGCCTATTTCTTGACTTTGAACTTTATATTAAAATTAGGCTCTGCTTCACCTGGGCTATGGAGGCACTGTCCCAAGCTTCAGGCTTTTTGGTGCTGCTGTTTTCAGTGGTAGTTCTGGGGTTCTGCAACTTTTTGGTGCTTCTAAGGTGGTGTGATTTGGGGAGAGGTATGGTTCCTGCTCTCCTGGTCTACATTCTGGTCTTTACCAAGGAAGGGCCCCTGGTCTCCTGTAGCCACAAGTGCTACCAATCTCTTTGCCTTGGAATTGCAACCAGGGCCTCTGCTCCCTTGTGACTGACCACCAGCCATCCCCTCTGCCCTAGAATCACAACCTAGAACTGCATATGGGCAATAGAGTTGCCAATCTGTGCCAGCTGAACCCAGTGTCAGCAAGGATGCCCTGTAATCTCTTTTTGACCAGTTGTCTCACTCCCTTACCATCTCCGGGCTGAGAGCTCCTGAAACTCTTGCTTTTGTTGAGGCTGTTACTGCTCCCACTGGGTGTGTGGGCTCCAGACTTCTACCCCAATGTTACAGACTTCTCCTGCTGACCTTCTAAGTTCTCTTAGGCCAGAAAAATGCCTCACTCTGACCTTTTGTTGGTTCTGCTGTACCAAAACTTGATTTGAGGTTATTTTAAAGTTGTTTGGAGGAGAATGTTGAGAGAATTCAGCCAAGTGGCTCCCTCTATTTTGCCATATTGGCTACCCCAGAGAAAAAAATCAGGGGATCACTTTCTAATGATGGAGACAACGCATCTCTCCCTCTAATAACCTTTCTAAAATGTCCTCTCAGTCTCCCTTATTGCCCTTTCTCCCTATAATCTTCGTCTATACTTCTCTATTGTCTCCTTGCTACTCATTGGTAAGTCTCTTCCTGTCTCTACAATAAAAAATTTCCACTTTCTTTCCTAATGCTGCTTCCCTAAGACTCTCCCTGTTCCCCCTTAAAAGCTGAACTCTATGTCAAATGGTATCCTTTTCTTTTAATGCCTCTTGGACCCTCCCAGATTTTTCTCTACCCCCTCCCCCTATAACCTCCTCTTTATCCACACTATAACCCCCTTTGTCTCTTTCTGTATCCTCTCTGTCTCCTGCCCTGTCCCTCCAATCACTCTGTCCTCTTATGAGGGTGTTTTACTAGTGATGATACAGGTAGTTCCTCTCCACCGAGGAATCAGCCCTTTAGATGGGCATGGAAAAAGGAAAGACAGTTGAGGGTGATAGTCTATGAGGCATGGTCTGGAATGGTAACTCAAAACACAATTTGAGCCTAGGCCACGAGGGGGAGCTTGTAAGCTGGGCTACCAGGTGCAAGTCTCTCACACTGGAGCTTCCTGCCAAGATTTCTGGCCATGAACAACCTAACCTCCCAGTGCCTGCCAAGGTTCTTCTCAGCTCCATCTAAAACATATAAAGATCCTTAGGGGACAATATTTCAGAATCGACTTCTGCCCTGTTTCCGATCAAGGGCTGTCACGAAACTGAAAGGAAGGCACATGGACCTTAAAAATAAGAGTGCATTTATTACATGAGATCAAAATGAAAAAGACATCGTGTTCCCAGCCAGGCCTTTGCTTTGATATGGATCTCAAAGAAAAATGTCCACTTCTTGAGTTTAGCCAGTTGTTCCCAGATAAAACTGAGTGACCTTTTGGGAGAAGCCTGTTCCCTTTCCCCTTGTGGGATGGGAAGAAATCATTTCACTGATTAGCAGGACAGCTCCCAGGGTCTCATTAAGCAGTCCATGTGAGGATTTGGTGGAATGCCAAAAATCTTCCTTCCCCCAATTCTCTGCTTAGCACTTTTCCACCCTGTCTCTGCCTTCAGATGAGATAATATTTGTAAAGCCTGTTACACAGTAGGCACCTAATGAGTGCTTATTCCCTTTCTCCTCTAGAGGGTCTCTAGCAGGCCTCTCTGGTGTTTTTGACATCTAGGTGGCTACAAACTCTTTGGTAGTTTAGGGACTGGTTTTCCTTACTCTGTCTTCCTGAGCCTCAGTTTCCTCATTTATGAAATGAGCTGGTTGGATGAGGTGGTCTTTAAGATAGTTTCCAGCTCTAGATCATTGGTCCTAAGTCACTGAGCCTCCTTGGTTCTTGGTTTCTTCATCTATAAAATGAGGAGATTGGACCAGGTGCCTTTTGAGGAAACTTCTTGTCTCCTCCAGTAGATCTAAGTTTTGTAAGAGCAGGAGTTATTTCATTTTTGTATTTATAACCCCAATCAGTCAACAAACATTAAATAAGCTTACTGTGTTCCAGGCTCTGTTCTAAGCTCTGCAGATCCAAAGAAATATGGCCAAAACATGGTCTGTCCTCAAGGAGTGTACATTACCTGGAATGTTTGCCCTCCTCTGTTCTGACTCCTGACCTCCATGCCTTCCTTTAAATCTCAACTAAAATCCCGTCTTTTATTGCCAAACTCTCTTAATCTCAATGCCTTCCACCCATTAATTATCTATTTAAACTATATAACTTGTTCTGTATATATTTGTTTGAATGTTGTCTCCTCCATTAGACTGTAAGTTCCTTAAGGACAGGTGCTGTCTTTTGTCTCTTTTTGTATTTCCAGAGTGCTAATGTGCAGTGCCTGGCACATAGTAGGCACTTTATAAATATTTATCAATTGATTGATAATGAGGGAAATAGCATGTAAACACCTGTGTACTTAGAAGATGTTGTTGTTTTTTTATTTTTATTTTTTGGAGGAGGGAAGGCAGGGCAATTGGGGTTAAGTGACTTGCCCAAGGTTACACAGCTAGTAAGTGTGTCAAGTGTCTGAAGTTGGATTTGAATTCAGGTCCTCCTGACTCCAGGGCTGGTACTCTACTCACTGAGTCACCTAGCTGCCCCAGGATGTTATCGTTGTTTAGTTGTGTCCAGCTCTTTGTGACTCCATGGACCATTGCATGCAATACTGGCCATAGGGTTTTCTTGGTAAAGATTGGAGTGGTTTGCCATTTTCCTCTCCAGTGGATTAAGACAGACACAGGCCAAGTGACTTGCCAGGATCACACAGCTAGTAAGTGTCTCATGTCAGACTTGAAGTCAGGTCTTCCTGACTCCAGGCCCAGGGCTCTATTTACTGATCTCTCTGGCTTCTAGGATGTAAATGGTAGGTATTCTCAAAAGGAAGGCTCTAGCAAGGGGAGGGAGAGAGATTGGGAAAGAACTCTGCAGAAGGTAGGATTTGCGTCGAGTCTTGAAGGAAGCCAATAGATGAAGGGGAGAAGGAAGAAGCCTTTCAGGAATGAGAGACAGCTAAGCAAAAAAGGCATGGAATTAGGTGGAGTGTCCTGTGTGAGGATCTAGTGAGGTGGAAGGTAGATTGGAATAAGGAGAGACTTGGGGCAGGGAGACCACCCAGAATATTTATTCAATAGTCTTGACAAGAGATGATGAGGGCCATGAGGATGGTAGCTGTGCGAATAGAGACAGGGATACATATACGAGAGATATTGTGAAGACAGAAATAGGAAGACTTACCAATAGATTGAAAATATGGGGGTGACTGTGAAATGAAAGTCTAGGGTGAGACTAGTCTAAGAGTTGTTGGGCCCTCAACAGTAAATAGGGTAAGATATTTGGAAGAAAGAAGAGTTTTGGTTGGAAAAATAATGAGGTCTGTTTTGGATACGTTGAGTTTGATATGGGACATCAAATTTGAGATGTCCAAAAGGGTGTTACTGATATGGGACTGGAGATCAGAAAAGAAAATAGAGTTGAATATGTACATCTGGGAATTATCTACAAAGAGGTGATAGAGATGCAGAAAGCAAAGTTCTTGCTCCCAAAGTCCTTGGCACTCAAATAATTCAACACCTGCTTACCAGATTTGAACTTGAATGGAGAGGTAATCCCCAGAGGTAACACAAACATTCACATCTTAGATCTCCAGAGCATAGGAAACAGCTCTAGCCTGTCATCCAGGCTGCCAGCCTCATTCTGTGGCATAGCAGAGTTCAGAGGAATCATGGAAGCCACAGATCTTTGTCCAGGGCTGTTGGTGCTGTGTATGCTTCCTCAAGTCAGAATGGCAAGCGAGAAGGATGCCATGTGATGGAATTAGGTCCCTGCTTCATCAATAGCTCTGTGTTTGACTTTGGGTAAGTCATTTCTAGTTAATTCAATGAAAAAAAAACATTTCTCAAGCTACTATGTGCAAGGCACCATGTTAGGCACAAAGGATATAAAATACAACAATCTCTTCTGTCAATGGAGCTTATATTCTACTGAAGGAACATGATAAATGTTCCTTAAATATACATGACCCTTTCATGGCATAACACTTTGTACACTATGTGTCACTTGGGGAACCCCAGTGCTGATGCTGTAGCTGAAGCAGTCCAAATGTTTTCCTGAGCTATCTTCCTTTGTTGGGTTGTTTTTTAGTCATGTGACCTCATTTGGAGTTTTCTCAGCAAAGATACTGGAGTGCTTTGCCATTTCCTTCTCCAGCTCATTTGACAGATGAGGAAACTGAGGTAACTAGTAAATGTCTGAGGCCAAGGGGCCAAGATGAGTCTTCCTGACTCCAGGCCCAGCATTCTATGCACAATGGTGCCACTTAGCTGCCCGAGCTATCTTCCTGAGATCCATAGAAAGGAGACAGCAGAATCCCTATATTAATTATCCATCTAGGGAGCAAAATACCTGAGTTGTCCACCAAATGGTCTTTCCTTGAACCACTAGTTCAACAGCCTTCTCAGTTCTTTTCTTTTTTTTCTTTTTTTTGACTTTCTTTTTTTAAATTTAATTTATTTAATATATTTAGTTTTCAGCATTGATTTTCACAAGAATTTGAAATACGAATTTTCTCCCCATTTCTACCCTCCCCCTCACTCCAAGATGGTGTATATTCTGGTTGCCCTGTTCCCGGTCAGCCCTCCCTTCTGTCACCCCACTTCCCCTCCCATCTCCCTTTCTCTTCTTCTCTTGTAGGGCAAGATAAATTTCTATGCTCCTTTGCCTGTGTATCTTATTTCCTAGTTGCATGCAAAAACGTTTTTTTTTGTTTTCAAATATCTGTTTTTAAAACTTTGTGTTCCAAATTCTCTCCCCTCTTCCCTTCCCACCCACCCTCCCTAAGAAGGCAAGCAATTCAACATGGCCCACATGCATATCATTATGTAAAACCCTTCCACAATATTCATGTTGTGAAAGATTAACTAT
>CM053622.1:792274548-792371165 GCA_028646595.1 Phalanger gymnotis | reverse complement strand
TTGCCATTTGAGTTAGTCTATTTTTTAAGGTGTTGTTTTCTTCAAAAATTTTTTTGGTTCTCCTTTAGCAAGTCATTGACTTGTTTTTCATGGTTTTCTCGCATCATTCTCATTTCTCTTCCCAATTTTTCCTCTACTTCTCTAACTTGCTTTTCCAAATCCTTTTTGAGTTCTTCCATGGCCTGAGACCAGTTCATGTTTTTCTTGGAGGCTTTTGATGTAGGCTCTTTGACTTTGTTGACTTCTTGCTGTATGTTTTGGTCTTCTTTCTCACTAAAGAAAGATTCCAAAGTCTGAGACTGAACCTGGGTGCGTTTTCGCTGCCTGGCCATATTCCCAGCCAGCTTACTTGACTCTTGAGTTTTTCAGCAGGGTATGACTGCTTGTAGAGAAAAGAGTTCTATGTTCCAAGTTTGAGAGGATGCACCATTAATTTCAGAGCTATTTCTATACAGCCAGCTCAGCCACACCAGCACTCCTCCTTCCTCAAGAACCGCCAACCTGGACCTGACAAAAATCTTAAGCAGGCTCTGCATTCCTGCTCTGATCTACCACTTAATTCCTCCCACCAAGTGGACCTGGGGCCAGAAGCAACTGCAGCTCTAGTTCTGTAGCTGCACCTCCCCCCGCTGGCCCTGGGGTGGTGGTCGAACTGCAAACTCTTTTCACTTTGTCCCCTGCAGCTTTTCCCACTAACCTTCTCTGTTGTCTTCGGTGTTTGTGGGCTGAGAAGTCTGATAACTGCTACAGTTCACTGATTCAGGGCGCTAGGGCTTGTACCACCTGGCTCCTGGTCTGATTGGTCCTGATGCCGCCAGTGCTGGGCTCCAATCCCCTCCGCTCCGTGCGTGATAGACCTCATCCAGTGACCATCCAGGCTGTCTTGGGCTGGATCCCTGCTTCCCTCTGCTATTTTGTGGGTTCTACAGTTCTAGAATTTGTTCAGAGCCATTTTTTATAGGTTTTTGGAGGGACCTAGCAGGGAGCTTACGCAAGTCCCTGCTTTCCAGACGCCATCTTGGCTCCGCCCCTCTCAGTTCTTTTCTGATGTTTATGTGCAGCTTTCCAAAAGGGCTGTACCCTGCACAAATTCCCCTTCCCAGAAGACAACTCAATCTTCAAATGCCTAGGCTGACATCTGTAAACCATAGCCAGTGGATTCTAGTGATGGCACTGAGCAGTTCAAAACCTGTTCGGGTTGAATTCAAATTAAAGCTTGGGGATATAGGAAATGTCACTCAAAATATTTAAAATAGGAAATCTATGGTTCTAGACCCTCTTCCACATCTGGAATTTTTTCTCTTTGTCTGAGCCACCTTCCTTCCCCCCAATCCCACCCCATTCATAACACGTAGACATTCAACATATTGTGACCACATAGTTTTCTGGGTATAGTGAAAAAGGAAGGAAAAATGTTAAGTATCCCTACATGGAAATCTGTATTTCTAACCACTTCCCTAAACATCTCCCAATTACCTGCCTAGTTCTTCAGATGGAAGCAAGGGATTTCTAAACCCCTTTCATTCACAGATCACGGAAAAGGAATAAGGAGGAGGGAGGGGATGTATGTCTGAAACTCTGATTCTGGGATATGGAGGGAAGGTAGGGGTAAAGGTAAGAAAGGAGATATGTCTCCCTACTCCTGGCTCACCTATCCCCTGGGATTCACTAAAGCTTACAGTTTGGGGTAGCTAGGACCTTTTATTCTTCTAGTCCCTGTCTTTTTTCCAGAGTCTCAGACACTTGCTAGTTGTGTGACCATGAGCAAATCACCTAACCACCATCTACCTCGGTTTCTTCATCTGTAACATGGGGAAGATAATAGGACTTATCCTCATAGGATTATGGTGAGGATCCACTTTGCTAACCTTACAGTGTTATGTATAAATGTTATCAGGCTGCCATTGCAATCAGGAAGTTTCTCTCAAGGGCAGCAAAGAAAAGGGGAACTCTAGACTTGTTTGCTTGGCCAGACATCTCATCCCTTCCCAGTCCTCCAGCAGTTTCATACCCAATTCTGAACACATTCTCCTTGGAGAGTCCTGGTGATGGCGGTTGGGGAGGAGAGTTAGATTCCTCAGATTTCTTTCCAAATCATCATCCTAATGGGCCCCAGGGTAGATAATAACTTGGAAGAGATAGGATAATGTGGCCTGGGCACACCGCACAAATAAACACAGTACAATTTGAGGAGACAGTGATTTAGGAAAGCCTTGAAAGAACCTGAAGATTCAAAGAGGCAGAGGTGAGGATGGACAGCTTCTGCAAAAGCATGGAGGTGGGAAATGGAATGCCCAGTCTGGGAAGCATCAAGCAGAACACTTTGCCTGGAACACAGGATGTGTGATGGGTAGAAAGTCTGGAAAGGCAACTTAAGGCAGACTTTAAATACCAAGCTGTTTGTATTTTATCCTAGAGGCAATTGGGAACCATTGAGAATTCTTGAGCAAAGAAGTGACATGGTCACTTCCTCTCTCACTAGTTCCTTTATTTGTAAAATTAAAAGAAAAAAATACCAAACAATGTCATTTTATGTTTCTTTGGGTAGTTCATGATGACATGATGTAGAAGTATTTCTTCATCTTTCTAGCCACTGGTGTCCTTCCGAATTCTCTCATAAATCCTCTCTTACATACAGGATGGAGGGAACAAGGAAGCTTAATCATGAATGGGGGGAGGGGATATAGGGACAGCACCTAAGATAGTGAGGGGTGCAGAGTTCATGTCAAATGAAGGTCATTTGAAAAATGGGTCACGTTTTTAGCTCAGAAAAGAGAAAAATTTGGGGAGGATATGTAATGACTTTTTCCAAGTATTTGAAGGGCTGTTCATAGAAGGAGAGGTAGATGGTGCAGTGGATAGAGCAGAGGGCCTGAGGTCAGGAAAGCTCATCTTCCTGAGTTCAAATCCAGCCACAGACACTAACTAGCTGTGATCCCTGGGCAAGTCACATAACCTTGCTTGCCTCAGTTTCCTTACCTGTAAAGTGAAGTGGAGGAGGAAATGGCATACCCATTCAGTATCTTTACCAAGGGGAAGTCAAAGAGGAGACCCAAGGAGAGATGTAGTGGGGTGGTGAGCTCATATGGAAATAGGGAGAAGGTTTTAGGGAGGAGGAGAGGAAGTTCTAGAAGAAAGGTTACAGGGAGAGGCATGTGGTTTTAAGGAGAAGGAAGTATGAGAAGACAAGGAGAGAGAGAGAGAGAGAGAGAGAGAGAGAGAGAGAGAGAGAGAGAGAGAGAGAGAGAGGAGAGAAACAGAGAGAGGCAGAGATAAAGAGGAGGTCATAGGGAGATGGTTACAAAGTCCTAGGGATGAAGGAGAGGTTGAATTGGAGGACACTCCTGGGAATCTGTGTAGAATTGACCTACAGGGATCATCCAAGGAAACCTGGGCCCTGAGCTTCCTTAGAAACTTCTGGAACTCCTGGAACACATGTGACTTAGACTGAAAGGATTCAGCTCTTTGGTATGATGTTGCAAACCCCATGAGGCATCCTGGTCCTCCACCCATTGTAAGAGCTTCAGGGAATTGGGTGCTCTGCCATTTAAAGAGGAGAGACAGCTGCCTAGCTCTCTTTTTGAACTCATTAGTGTGGCAAGTTGTGTCCTCAGTTGTTGGCCCACCCTGTAGAGGGTGGGGGGATAGGCAATGATCTTCTCCACTCACTCCTTGGGCATGGTAGTCACTCTCTGGGTGCTGACCTGCTCCCAAAGTCCTAAAGTATCCCCTGAAATCTCCTTCCTCTGTCTCCAGTCAGCTCCACAGGATGGACCTAGGACTTCCAGACCTTTCCAGAGGTCCTAGAGGACCTCACAATGTCACCTCCAAGCTTGGACCCTACCAGCCACCTTAAGATGGATGTCGGATCACCTCAGGCAGGGCCCAGGAGCAACGTTTGAACTTGACTCTCTCTTCCACGAGGGAGTGACCACTATGGAGAGACTAGCAGGATTGTAGTGGGGGAGAGAAGAATTCCACCCATCTCCCCACCCAACACAAGAAGCCTAGAAACAGAGAGCGCTCCCTGTCATGTGAGAGAGCAAGTAAGAAGCTGTTTCTTCTTTCCAATGGTTGCCACATCCCCTCCTGCTATTGCGGGAGGGTGGGGAGGGGACAAGGGACCACTCCAAGTTAGCTGTGTCATACCAAAGCCCTGTGCCTTTTCAGTGCTGAATCACACATGTCCCTGAGGTTCCCAGAAGTATCCAAGGGAGGTCTAGGCTCAAGCATCCTGGGATTTCCCCTTTAGGCCAATCCCACACATGTTTCTTGAAGGCATCCTCTGATTCAGCCTCCCTCCTTTCCTATTTAATAAGAGTTAACCGTAACTGGCTCCTATTAGGTGCCAGGCAGAGAGCTAAATACTTTACTTGATCCTCCCAACAACCCCATGAGGTCAATGGTGTTATTAGCCTCGTTTGATAGACCGTCCTCAGCAAATAGAATGAGGGGCAGTTAGCACGTTGGTTTATGTCTCTGATTCTGGACCATTTTCTGGGGCTCAGGAGAGGCCAAGGTATTGTCTTTTCAGGCACCTCCCCCACTTCTCCCACCAAAGAATCTCAAACAGTCCACATGGCCAAGTCTTAATGGTCTCCTAAATGCCACAGGAGTCCCAGCAGGGCATTCAGTTCCCATAGTCTCCAATAACACAGTCCATATGGAAGACCCAGCTCTTACCACACCTGCAGATCACCGTCTCCCCCCACCCTGTGCCATTGGAAGTGATACCCAATTCAACCAACAACTGACATTTTACAAAGCTTACCTGAGTTCAGTGACTAATCAATACTTAAAAAGGACTGCTCTAGGAGTGGCTACACAGGTAAGTTAATTTCCATGCAAGGTGTCATAGGAGGGACCACAGGGTATAGAGGATGGAGGGCTGCCCCTTGGAGTCAGGAAGACCTGGGTTAAAGCCCCATCTTGGACAAATACTGTCTGTGTGCCTCTGGGCAAACCAATTCACCTTCCAATGGCCCCAGGCAAGTATCAAACTCAAATGGAGATGAATTCCTGCAGGTCAAATTGTGACTTAGAAAACCACACATTGACATTATCTACATCATGCTGTATTTTCCATTTTCTTCATTAAACATTTCCATTTAGTCTGGTTTGGGCAGCCCTCAGGAATCCCACAGGTGGAGTGTGACACCTCTAAGCTGTATAGCAAGTGCTGACATGAATGACTAGTGAGAGTTTCCTCATTGGGATTTCCCTGGACTAATAAAATCACTCAAAAAGGCTCATAATATTATTTCAGTCTCTCTACGTCTGCATCAAGATTGTTTGTCCATTCGTTGTCATTTCCTTTTCTTCTAGCTGGGTGTCAAAGTGAAGAGAGGGCTGGGTTTGGATCAAGGAAGTCTTAAATTCAAATTCAGACTCAGACACTTATTAGCTGTGTAACTTTGGGCAAGTAACATTATCTCTGTCTGCCTCAATTTTCTCAACTGTAAAAAAATAGCATCTACCTCCCCAGACTGTTACGAGGAGCTCACAAGTAGAACAGTGGTACACATAGTGGATGTACACTAAATATATGTTTATTTCCTCTCCTCCCCTCCCACTTCTATTTTTTGCTTTTTTACTTTGCAACGTTTCATAAAGGTCTTTTTTCCCCAAAATTTGCTTGCATTCATCATTCTCCTTGGACTTAATTACATTGTAATATTCTACTGCATGTGTCCCATGACTTATATAGTTATCCGTCTGTTGCTGGACAGTTACATTGTCTTTCAGTTTTTGCAATTAATATTGCTATGGAAATCTACATAACAGATGCTTTTTTAGGCTCATTTATTTTTGGGGAAAAACACTTTCAGGTATATTTCTAACAATGGAATTATTGGGTCAAAGGCTATGAAAAACTTTGTAACTTTTAGTGTGTACTGTCAGACTGTTGTCCAAAGAAATCCTAGAAGCTTGCAATCCTTCAGGAGCATATCAATCAGTAAGTGTTTATTAAGCACCTACTATGTTCCAGGCAACAGGGATAAAAGTGTATCTATGCATGTTTTACCACAGCCCTGCCAGCATTGGATAAAAGAAACTTCATTAGCTCATTCTCCCAAAGGATCTGCTGCCAGGAATTACTCCTTTGGGGCCCCCTATGATTACATGGCAATCACTGCCCTCTCCCGAGGATACCTTCTTCCTGGTGGCTATTCTTGCTTTATTCTAGGGAAAGAAGATTTCATCTTAGGATCATGAGATTTCAAGATGAGAGGGAATTAAGAGTTTACCTGGTCCAATTCCACTTTCCTTTTATAGATGAGGAAAATGAGACATGAATATTAGAAGGAATTTGTTCAAGCACACATGGAGTAAGCAGCAAAGACAGATCTCCATACCAGGTCCGTTGACTCCGTACAAGTGCAGTGCTCTGTCTACTACAATATGCCACAAAACCAAGTATACGGAATGAGGAAATAATATGGAATCTCCCTCAGATGCCTGCCACTTCAATTCAGAACTGGGTCATAGGGGAATCAGAAGGATAGAATTACAGAATTTTAGAGTTGGAAGGGGTCTCAGTGACCCTCTAATCCAACACCTGAAAAAGAATTTCCTCTGTAACAGCTGAAAAGGGCTCATCTGGCTTTAGCTTGAAGATTTTCAACAACGAGGCACTGATTACCTCCTGAGACGGCCATTCTACCTTGGACAGCTCTAATACTTAGGAAGCTTTTCCTAACCTCTTGCTTCTTCATAATTTCAGCCCATTGCTCCTAGATCAATCTGCCGAGATCAAGCAGAAGTAGGACCATCCATCTTCCAAGTCACAGGCCCTTCGGAAACTTGAAGGTGGCTATCATGTCCCTGTCCGGGCTAAACATCTCCTGGCCTTTCAACCAATTAAGTGTCACGTGGAATAAACCTGAGACCCCTAGCTGGTCTCCTCTGGGAATTCTCCAGTTTATCAATCTCTTTTCAGGTGGTGTTTAGAAATGAAAATAAATACTCTTGACATGGTGTGCTAGGACAGAGGACCGAGGAATGGTCATTCCTGGAAGCTAGGCCTTTCTGTAGGTAGCCCAAGATCAAATTGGCTTTCTTGGCTAATCAAATCAAGTGAGATAACCTGAAAGCACTCCATCAGTGCTAATTGTTGTTCTATTGTTTTCCATATCTCTCTGTTGATTCAAGTTGAGTGTACAGACTGCCCCCCCAATCTCTAGAGCCAAAGGTAAATCTTTACATTTAACCTCATTGTTTCATTTTATTAGATATGACCCAATCAGCATTACAGCCAGTCAAGTCTTTTTATGTTTATCTCTCAGCCAGGGTATTAGCTACCCCTCCCTGCAGTGAGCTTTGAAATCTATTTTCCCAAAATCTGTGTATCAGGAAACCATATGTTCAGTCTCCCTCCCTTCTGTACTGGCTTCATGTTGGTGTCTTAATGTTTCTATCCTCTTTTCCCTACAGTGATTTCCTCTGATGTGGTGGATGGATAAATAAATACAGCAGCCAGCAGCCTTGGGTCTCTCCTCTTTCTTCCAGCCCCAGACTTGATCCTGAAGCATTTCCTCAGGGATCTGTAAGCCCAGAGCACCAACCACCTTCCTCTCTGAGACCCAGGACCCTGTCTCTGCAGCTCTTGGTTAGAATACCTCTCTTCTCTTCTCTTTTCCTCTCTTCCACCCTGGATGCCCTCAATTCCATGGCATTGACTTCTCCTTCCTGAAGAAATCCCTCTAGGCTTTTGACCCAATAAATTTGGGGTGTGTACACGTGTGTGGGTGGTTTCCAGTTTTAGAGCTGATGATTTTGTGGGTGTGCTCATATGCTTATGTGTTTGTATATGTGTGGAGGGAGAGAATTCCTCTTTTGACTATTGGTGATGATTCTGTATGAAGGGTGGTTCCTGGGAAGATAAAGAACAAAATCTCAGGATGTAAAAGGTAGCACCCATTCCTTCTCAGCCTCGTGGTCTTATCTTCTTCCCTGAGTTACCCCCTAGGATAGTGAGAGGAGCTCTGAATTTGGAATCAGATTATGTTGATTTTAATCCCAGCTAAAGCCAGCCTTCATGACCTTGCCTTTTCTTCTTGGCGGGTCTCAGTTTCTTCATCTATAAAATGTGGAGGCTGAATTTAGTGAGGCTTTTGGAGGCATGTGTTGAAGGAAACAAAGGGAAATGGGGGAGCAGGGAGAATTTTCTATAGAAATCATAAAAAGTTAAAAGAGAAAAATGCAGGTGAGGCAGGGGATGGCTGTGGGTGGGAGAGATCTGTGCTCTGTTCCAGCCCTGCCATTGGCCCTATGGGCTTGGGAAAGTCAAGGAGTTATGGAACCTCGGAAGTAGAGGTGATCTTGGAGGTCAGCCACTTCATTCACCGCCACATTTTGATTTTTTGTTTTTATAATACCTTCATTTCCAAAGACATCTCTCCTCCCTCCTTACATTCCTCCCCATATCTCACCCAAGGAGCCTCTCTCTATTACAAAGAAAAGAAGAGGAGAGCGGTTTGTTTCAATAGAATAATAGATTAAAACCTCAGTAAAATCTACCAGTCTATGTGATGGTCCACACTTATGACCCACCACCTCCACAAAGAAGGAAGGAAGATACATTTTACCAGATTTCATTTCATCCTTGAATAAGCAGATCTTTCCTCTTTTCATTCAACCCTTTGGAACCTAGCTTCCAATTTTATTACCCTACTGAACCCTCTCTCCAGAGTCATCCACAATAGCTTAATGGTCAAATCTGGTGGTCTTTCCCCCTCAGTTTTCATCCTTTTCAATCTGTCTGCTATATTTGACATGGTGGATCACCTTCCCTTCCCAAATACCCTGGGCTTTTGTCATACCACTCTCTTGGTTCTCTTGCTACCTGTCTCATCATCTCCTCTACTGTTTCATCATCCATACTGAAACTCCCATCTGTGGGAGCTCCTCAAGATTCTGTCTGGGGCCCTCTTTTCTTCTTCCTCCACATTCTTTCTCATAAAACTCATTAGATCCTATGGATGTAATTATAATCTTTATGCTGATGACTCACAGATGTACATATCATGTCCCAGAGCTCCAATTCTATATCACCAATGGCCTTTTGGATATCTCAAACTGGGGGTATCTTAAATTCAATGTATTCAAAACTGAGTTCATATCTTTCATTTCTTCCAAATTCCCCTATTTTTCTTGAGTGCACTATCATCCTCCTGGTCACCTAAGCTCATAATCTGGGTATCATCCCAGCCTTCTCACCTTCTTAAACAATGTACTCCATCCCTGGCCTTTGTACTGGACATCCTCCATTCACTTTCTCTTGATCACCACCTTTCTTCCTTTAAGATACAGCTCAGGCACTATCTTCTTCAGGAAGTCTTTCCTGCACCCACCACCTGCTAGTGCTCTCCCTCTCAGAATACCTTGTATTTAACTATTTTTTATTGTTTTTGTTGTATATTTGTGTTTGACTCTTTGTGACCCCGTTTGGAGTTTTCTTAGTAAGGACACTGGAGTGGTTTCCCATTTCCTTCTCCAACTTATTTTACAGGAAACGGAGGTAAACAGCGTTAAGTAACTCGCCCAGGGTCACACAGCTAGAAAGTGTTTGAAGCTGAATTTGAACTCAAGACTTCCTGACTCCAGGCCCAGAGCTTTATCCACTGTACCCTCAGCTGCCCATTTAAATATTTTATATTTAACTTATTCTTATGTTCATTATTTATGTACTTGTACTCATTACCTTTCCCATTACAATGTAAGATCCTTAGGAGTAGGAATTGTTTCATTTTTTGCCCTTGTATCTCCAGGACCCAGCACAATACCTGGCACATAGTAGGTACTTCATAAATACTCGCTAATTAATTGATAGGTTTCTTCTCTGGAACAAAACTAGGTTGTTCCAATCACATAATGGGTCGGATAGGTGGCAGTGGATAGAGCACCAGCCCTGTAGTTGGGAGGACCTCAGACATTTACTAACTGCATGACCCTGGGCAAGTCACTTAACCCTGATTGCCCCCCTCCCAAATTGCATGGCATTTAGTTTGCCAACTACCTCATTTAGCAGAAGAAGAGACTGAGATTGAGGAAGCTGAAATTACCTGCCCAAGGTCACATTGAAAGAAGACATTTTTTGGTTTTTTTTTTGAGGGCAATGGGGATTAAGTGACTTGCCCAAGGTCACACAGTTAGTCAGTGTGTCAAGTATCTGAGGCCAGACTTGAACTCAGGTCCTCCTGACTCCAGGGCTGGTGCTCTACTCACTGTGCCACCTTGCTGCCCCTAAAGAAGACATTTTTAAAGGTAAAATCTCATAGGAGTTAGGGCCGAGGCTGATGGAGAGGGAAGCCTCCTCCCCCAGTTTACACAGGGCATAAGTAGAAGAGTGAGGAAACCCCTTACCCTCTCTGGTTTTGTTTCTTTATCTGTACAACAAGGGAATTGGATCGGACAGCACCTAAGGTGCTACCCAGCTTGGCCTTTTTGTCTCAGCATGATTTATTTTCCTGATTAGAGCTGGTTCTAGGGGATGTGTTTATGGTTAGTCTCTAACTATTATTCACAGCATAGTCTCTGAGTCCTGACTATCTCCCCTGAGATCCTTCCCCACCTCTACTCCCAGATGTCCCCTTTGTGACTTCCAGGATAGAGGAGAGAAGCTGGGGAAAGGGGGTCCGATTGGGTGCTTGCTCCTTATCTCCTCCCTGGCCCCAACTTCCTTTCCTCTCCTTTCACTCAGCCAGAGCATAGAAAACAGGGATCATGGGATTTAGAGCTAGATGGGAATTTACAAACGGAGAAGGTGAGTCCCTGAGAGGTTGTGACTTTCCTAAGATCACACAGTAGTGGAGTCAGAATTTGAACTTGTTTCCTGACTCCAAATCCAATCCTTGGGCCACCATACAGACATTTCCCCACCCTTAGCCCCACAAGGGCAGGGAATGTACAGATGGCTTTGACCTTGTTTGGCATGGGGGAAGGGGAGGAGGGTGACCCTTCCAAGCAGAGAAAGGCATTAGGGGAAGGTTATCTTATCAGAAAGAGAGAAGCAAACAAAGGGACCCAGCCCCAGTGTGTCACACGTACGCATGTGCGAGAGCACACACACATCGGTGACACACATACAGGCTGGCATAGAACCCCACCCAGCCAGGATACACATGTTACACCAACATGCATGATGTCTCATCCTTCACCTGCAGCATAAACCTCCTTCAGCCCCTGCTCCGCCCCCTCTCTCCCCTCAATTCTTTCTCCAAGGGGAGATAACCCTTCGCCCTCCCTGGGAAAGGAGAAGAGGGGCCCCAGGATAGGTGCCTCTATGTCTGGGGTGCTGGCAGCCTCGATAACAGTTCTCTTCCTGAACAGCATGTACCCCAACGTCACCTTTTGTCCACTAGGCCTCATAGGTGGGAGGGATTGCCACCTCCTTCTTTGTCCCTCAGGAGGGCCCCAGGCAGAGAGACAAGCAGAACCTTGAAATTCCTAAAGGGGAAATTTGGGGAAATTATTTCAAATTTCTTCTTTTTTTCAGTCCATCCTCCACACAAGTGCTACCTCTTGGGTCAGGGCACCAAGAATCCATTGATCAGTGGGCTCCAATGGCTCCCTCCTGCCTCTAGGACAAAAGCATGCTCTACTGTTTGGCATTTCAAGCCCTTCACACACAGAGCTGACACTGGTGCTAACCTACCTTTAGGGACTAAATCTACCGGGCTTCCCTTCTTACTTCTGTGGTCTAGCCCAATGGGCCTTCTTACCCTTCCTTCCACAGGACCCTCTATCTCTATGCCTTTTTTTGGGCCAGTCCCCATTTTGGAAGGACCTTGGCCTCTTCCCTTCTGCCTCTTAGACTCTAGTTTCCTTCCAAACTTGGCTCAGTTTATCAGCTACCGCCGATTCTGAGACAATGGTCTCTTCTACAGAAAGCCTTTCCCAACTCGCCGAGCTGCTCCTGCCAGGCTCCCCACCCTCATTATCTTGTGGGCATCTAGTTTTTCCTACACATTTTGCATAGGTCCACATCTCCTCTTATAGAATATAGTTCCTTTTGTCTCTGTATCTTTAGTGTTTAGCATAGTGCCTAGCATACAGAATGGGAAAGAGAAGGGAGAGAGCATGGTGTTTACTATGTGCCAGGCGCTTTGCTAAGCACGTGGACACTTAGAATCTCGTTCGAACACATAATGGCTGTTTGTTGTCCTTCGTTCTCGAAGAGGACCAAAATGACATCACTATGCTTGAGTCAAGTTTCAGTGTGGTTGATCAGGCCAATTCGAGTTCGGAACGCTCTACCACCAGTCCGGCACAAGTAGCCCGTGTGACCATTTGGGGTGGATTCTCTGAATTTGTGCATCCTGTGTTTCCTTTGAGCTGTTTCAATTCTGCTTTGCTCATAGAGCACAGCACCTTCTGTGATGTGGGCATGCCAGGCTGAGCGGTCCTGGGCCAATGTCTCCCATGTCACACAATCGATTCCAAAGTTCTTGAGAGAGACCTTGAACACCGTACGGTCCACCTAGCTGCCCTTGCAAACCTCAACTTACTATATAAATGCTAGCTGTTATTATCATGGCCGCTAGGTGGCAGAGTGGATAGAGTCCTGGGAAGACCTGAGTTCAGGTATGACCTGGGATACTTCCTAAACTGTATGATGCTAGGCAAGTCACTGAAGCCTGTTGGCCTCGGTTTCCTCATCAGTCAAATGAATTGGAGAAGGAAGTGGCAAACCACTCCAGTGTCTGCCAGGAAAACCCCAAATGGGGTCACAAAGAGGCAGACAGAAATGAAATACCTGAAGAAGCAAAAGCTTTGCAAAGTCACTTTATAAATGTGATCTCATTGGAGCTTAGCTATCTAAAGATTATCTAAATTGGAGATGATCAGAAGGAAACATGTAGCATTAGGGAGGATTGGGAAGCAGGGGAAGGGGAGCATTTATGTAGTGTCTACTACAGCGCCAGGCCATGTGCTAAGTGTTTTACAAATATTATCTGATTTTATCCTTACAACAACCCTGGGAGGGAGGTGCTATTATTATTCCCATTTTACAGATAAGGAAACTGAGTCACAGAGCAGTTAAATGACTTGCTCAGAGTCACATGGCCAGTAAGTAGCTGAGGCCAGATCAGATGCTTTGAGTCACCTATCTGCTATACATAAGCTGAAAGATCAAGATAGAAGTTTTTTTTTGGCTGCTATGTCACACTATCATTCACGAAAAGCTGACATTGGGTTGTCCTCATTCTGTGTGTTCTATGTGTACGTAGCTTGTTCTGTGAACCATTGCCCCATCTATGGGTGGTCCCACTTGCTTAGTTAGCATCCTATATCCTGGTGGCACCATGTACTGAGCGTCCTGTGTGCTGGTGACCCGTCTGCTGGTTGTACCATGTGCTAAGCTTCCTATATCTTGGTGGTGCCATACACTGGATCTCCTGTGTGATGGCTGCCAGCTAAGTCAACCTATGGCCAGATATTATTTATCTTAGGATCAAAGCCACCTTCTTCCTGATGACTCCACCATTCCTGTGGCTTCCTCTTAACTTTCCCTAGTTAAAAAAAGGTCCGTTTTAGAGAATTTCTGCTTGGTCTCAACTTAGGGAGAAAGGGCTTGGCCCAAAGGGGGCTGACAAGAGTAGAGGTCAGGTCATGGTAAAGGTCAGAGTGGTGGCAACGGTTGGCCTGGTTCTGTAGATCTGAGGTGGTGAGGACATCATGGCAGGCTGGATGAAGAGGGGAGCGGGAGAGCCCTTAAGGGAGGGGGAAAGTCAGTCATTGTGTGGGTCCTGGGTCCCTCCCTCTCTGGCTGTCCTGGCTGCCCCTCCTGTAACCCCGACCAACTTCTGGCTGCTGTCCCAAGGAGCCAATAATCAGCATCAGTCTTTGCACTCTTATCTCCAGGTTCCTTTAGGGGCTGGTCTTGTTCTTTCTGTACCCTCCCCCCTACCTATATCAAGAGCTGTCAAGGTCGAGGGTACATTTGTCTGCTCAGTTCAACCCCCAAAAAAGGCCCTGGAGCAGCCATGGGGAAGTCGGTGAGAGCGGGCTGTGGGAAACCCTGGACCTGGGACCCACCCTATGCAGGGAAGCAAAGCTATGACTCCTGTCCTGCGTCCAGGGGAGAGGGTATCATCTTGGAGACCCAAGGTCTTGTTCTAGACCCAGAGGAGGCCGTGGTCCTGTTCTGGGTCTGAGAGAGACTGGGGACCTTGTCCTATATTTCAGAGAAAAGATAGCTGAGAGACCCACTCTGGTCCAGGGAAGGAATATGGAGATTGGGGATCTTCTTTTAGGTCCAGGATAGGAGCTGAATGTCCCCATCCCAGGGAGAAGGGAGGAGGAGACTGGGGGGTCTTGTTTTGGGTCCAGAGAAGAGTTAACTGAGGTTTCCATCCTGGGTCTAGGGGAGAGAGTGCAAGCAAGGGCCCACTGGGAATCCAGGGGAGGCTGTGGCTGTGTCCAGGATCTTGGCTGGGGGTGAGGGGTGGATTCTGTTCCCTCTCTTCTCCATTGTCCTGCCTCCACCAGGACAATTATGAAATGTACTCAGTGGAACTGGGCCGGAAGGGCCCTGGGGGAGATATGGAAGCCAAGCTTCAGAAGAAGAAGAAAGGAGGTGGTGGGGGGAAGAAGGAGAGGCTGGAGAACATGAAGAAGGAGATGGAGATTGTGAGTGAGACCTGTGAGGGGGGGGCTGGGGGAGGGGATGGGAAGTTGGAGTGGTCACTGAGCTCCTCTCTGCTGTTACAGAATGATCACCAGCTGTCAGTGGAAGAACTGGAGAAGAAATACCAGACAAATGCAACCAAGGTGAGGAGAGGGAAACAAAGAGGCAGAGATATGGAGAAAGAGACAGAAACAGAGGTACAGAGAGACAAA
Source organism: Phalanger gymnotis (assembly GCA_028646595.1). NCBI lineage: Eukaryota > Metazoa > Chordata > Mammalia > Diprotodontia > Phalangeridae > Phalanger > Phalanger gymnotis. Next base: position 792,356,321 of record CM053622.1, on the reverse strand, counting down.
TTGGGGAAGGAGAGACAAAGGGAGAGACAGACAAAGACTGAAAGACAAAGACAGAATCAGGAAGGGGAGAGAAATAAAGACAGGGAAAGAGAGATACAGAGTGAAAGACAGAGTAAGAGAGACAGAGAGAGGCTGAAAAAGAGAGTGAAAGAGAAAGGGAGGGAGAGAGAGACAGAGAGACAGAGACAGATGGGGGAGACAGAGACAGAGAGACAGGGGAGAGAGAGACAGAGAGAAAGACAGACAGACAGAGACAGAGATAGAGAGAGAGACAGAGACAGAGAGACAGAGACAGACAGGGGAGAGAGAGAAAGGCTGAAAAAGAGAGTAAAAGAAAAAGAGAGGGAGAGAGAGACAGAGACAGATGGGGGGAGATAGAGACACACACAGAAAGAGACAGAGGCAGACAGGGGAGAGAGAGACAGAGACAGAGATAGAGAGAGACAGAGAGAGAATGAAAGACAGAGATGAGAGATAGACACAGATAGGGAGTCTCCAAAGTTTAGCTGTGGAAGGATCTCCTGCAGCTGTCTAGTCTACCCCATGCCAAGCACAAGCCCCTTTTAGAACATGCCAGCCCACCAGGGGATCATGAAGCCTCTGCGTGAAGACTCCCCATGCCAGAGAGCTCACTACCTTCAGAAGCAGTCCCCTGTTTCTCTTCAGGGCAGCTTTCATTGCTGGGTTTTTTTTTCCTCCAGACAATCAGCCTAGCTAACCGGCCTTTTTGAAACTCCTACTTGGTGCTCCTGGTTCCTCCCTCTGGGGCCAAGCTAAGCAGGGCTAATCATCCCCATGTCAGCCTTTGGATGTCATGTCCCCGGAATCTTCTCTTCCCCTTCAACCAATTCCCACCTGGCCGGAGATTGAGGCCCTTCCCCTTCTCAGTCACCCTCAAGCTTATCCCAGTCTGTTTGGAATTGGCCCTAGTAAGCCAGATGTGGTCTGATGTGGAGAAAGAGACAGGGAGACCCAGAGACAGAGACACAAGAGAGACTAGCTGTAGGTAAAAAAAAGGGAAATGGATTAAGGAGGGCAAATGAGACCTACAAAGACTGAGGCTGGTGGCCTGGTGGGTAGACAGGATGATAGAATCCCTTTGGGAGGAGGTCCTGGGTGAGGTCGTCCTGCTTTGACACTTCTTTCTCTGCCTTCCCTCCAGGGTATGTCCAACCGCTTGGCAGCTGAGATTCTGCTCCGAGATGGGCTGAATGCCTTGCGTCCCCCCAAAGGCACCCCCGAGTATGTGAAGTTTGCCAGACAGTTGGCAGGGGGACTCCAGTGCCTCATGTGGGTGGCTGCAGCCATCTGCCTCATTGCTTTTGGCATCCAGGCTGGAGAGGGGGACCTCACCACAGATGATAATGTGAGCCCACTCAGGAATTCCCAAGCAGTCGATGTCCAAGGAGGGGGTGGGGAGGCTAAAACATCGGGTGTCCAGCATGTTTTAGACTGGGATGTGTCCTGAGCAGGAAACAGGGGGCTGATGACCTCCCCACCCAAGTGTAATCATTCTTTGTCCATACTCCTCAGCTCTATCTAGCCCTCGCTCTCATTGCTGTTGTCGTGGTTACCGGCTGCTTTGGTTACTACCAGGAGTTTAAAAGCACGAACATCATCGCCAGCTTCAAAAACCTCGTGCCACAGGTCTGGGATGCCCTGAGATGGGAAGGGATTGGAGGTGGGAAGGATGTAGCAGGGATAGCGGAAAGATCCTCAGACTGAGGAGGCTGGAGAGGTCTGAGGTTGAATGAACAAATGAAAGAAAAAAACATTTATTAAATACCTATTACGTGTCTAGCACTGTCCAAGGTGCTGAGTATAGAAAGGGGAAAAGAGAGATAGCCCCTGATCTCAAGGAGCTTGCTTACTAATGGGGAAAACAACACACTATAAGGGGGTGGGGGCCAGGGAAAGGGGCTGTGGTCTGGGGAGTCACAGAGCTGGTGAATGGAGCCAGAGAGGCAGTTGATTATCATTTTCTTTCCACTAGTATCGGCTAGATTACTGTTCCCATAGCAAGGGGCAGAAGGAAGGGGGAGGAAAAACATTTATTAAGCACCTACTATGTGCCAGGCACTGTGCTAAATGCTTTACAGATATGATCTCATTCAAGACTCACAACAATCCTGTGAGCTAAGTGTTGTTACGATTCCCATTTTATAGCTGAGGAAACTGAGGCAAACAGGCGGAGAGAGAGGGGAGAGAACCCGGCCTTTCTCCCAGTAGGGCAACTCCTTCCATGGGTGCTGGTCAACTCTCTACCCTGTTGTCTCGAGAGAGTTGTTTGGGGCATTTGGAGACGAAGTGACAGGCCTGGGGTCACACGTCGTTTATGTGTCAGAGAGAAGATTTGAATCTGAGTCTTTGTGGGAGGAGAGGATCATAGATCCGGAGCTGGAAGGGACCTCAGAGACCATCTTCGTCCAACTCCCTCATTTGACAAATGAAGAAACTGAGGCCCAGTGACTTGGTCACATAGGTCTATGGGGTCAAAGGCAGGTCCTTCGACTCCACCTTCGATAAGGGTAGCCCACGTTTTTTATAACATTTTAAGGTTAACAAAATGCTTTTCCTACCAGAGAAATGGCAGTTCTGTCAGACTGCAGTTAAGGAACGTTACAGATGAGGACACTGAGACCCACAGTCCTACAGCTAGGGAATATCAGACCTGAGCCTTGGGCAAGTCACCTAAACATTTTTGGGTCTCAGCTTTCTCATCTGTGAAATGAGGAGGTTGGATGAGAAGGCCTTTCAGGCCCCTTCCAGCTCCACATATAGGGTCTCTGAACCCAGATTCCCCTCCTTGGGCCAGAGCTCTTCCCAGTAAGCTGGTTGGCATTCGTGCTCACTGGCTCTCCCCATCTCTCCACTCCACTCCCCTCCCTCATCCCCCTCCTCCGACCTCTCTGCCTCTCAGCAAGCCACCGTGATCCGAGAAGGGGACAAGTTCCAGATCAACGCTGACCAGCTAGTGGTGGGAGACCTGGTAGAGATCAAGGGAGGAGATCGTGTGCCGGCCGACATCCGCGTCCTGGCTGCGCAGGGATGCAAAGTAGACAACTCTTCGCTGACTGGAGAGTCGGAGCCACAGACCCGTTCCCCAGAGTGCACGCATGACAGCCCCCTGGAAACACGCAACATCGCCTTCTTCTCCACCATGTGCCTAGAGGGTCAGCATCCCCAGCCCAGAAGAATCACCAGACCCTGCCTCCTGCTGCCACCAGCAGCCTTCCTCCCGCCTCCCCTATGTGGCCAACCCCAGGATCCCTCCCCATTTCCCAAGTCACTCTGGTTCTGATCCTCCTAGTCACCATGTCCCCCCCCCCCCCCATTCCCCCTACCAGGCACAGCACAGGGATTGGTAGTAAACACCGGGGACAGGACCATCATTGGGCGCATCGCATCACTGGCCTCGGGTGTGGAAAATGAGAAGACCCCGATTGCCATAGAGATCGAACACTTTGTGGACATCATTGCAGGCCTTGCTATCCTCTTTGGGGGCACCTTCTTCATCGTGGCCATGTGCATTGGCTACACCTTCCTTCGGGCTATGGTCTTCTTCATGGCCATTGTGGTGGCTTATGTGCCTGAAGGACTGCTGGCTACTGTGACGGTGAGCCTGACGTGGGGGCCCCTCCAAAAGTCATGGTGAACCTGGGACACAGGTCACTGTTGGCCAAGTCATTGTTGGTTGAAAGTGCCCTCTGTAAGGTTACCAGCTAGTCACACTGGTCCAGTTAGAGCACAGAAGGAGCAAGGGGAGAGCCCTGGATGCCTGTGTCCTAGGCAGGGAAGGGGAGGGATAGGGTTGGCAGCCTGAAACCCATATCCTCTTCCTTGCCCCTAAGGTTTGTCTGTCCCTGACGGCCAAACGTCTAGCTCGGAAGAACTGTGTGGTCAAGAACTTGGAGGCTGTGGAGACACTGGGTTCTACTTCTGTGATCTGCTCAGACAAGACAGGAACTCTCACTCAGAACCGCATGACCGTATCCCATCTATGGTTTGATAACCATGTACACACAGCTGATACAACTGAGGACCAGTCAGGTAAGGGAGGAGAGGGCTGGTCATCTGGGTGACAGGGAGAGGAGGCCTGGGGAACAGAGAACCTAGCCTCAGTTCTGGCTTCAGCACTTAACTATATACCTATTCACATCACTTTCTGCCTTCCTGGTGCTCAGTTTCTAGACAGACAAACAGATAGATGATACATACATACACACATACATACAAATATGGATAGATAAGTAGAAAAATGGATGGATGGATAGATAGATAGATATCTAGATACCTACATGCACACAAAGATAAATATATGGATAGATAGATAGGGAGAGAAAGAGAGAGAAAGAGAGGGATGGAGGGATAGATAGATAGACAGATAGATACATGCACACAAAGATAAATATATGGATAGACAGGGAGAGAGAGAGAGAGAGAGAGAGAGAGAGAGAGAGAGAGAGAGAGAGATGGATGGATGAGTAGATGGGTAAATAGATGATACATATATATACACACATACATCCAAAGATAGATGGATGGATTGATATAGATAAAATATTAAGTATGAGCCAGGCACTACATGAAGCATTACAACAGTGAATACTAATTGCTAGCGTTTATAGGATACTTTAAGATTTGTAAAATGCTTTACAAGTATTGCACCACTGGATCCTCCCAACCCTAGGAGGTAAGTGCTGTTATCACCCCATTTTACAGATGGGGAAACTGAGTCATAAAGCAGTTAAATGTTTTGCTCAGGATCAAACACCTAGTCAGTGCCTGACTGGGGCAGGATTTGAATTCAGGTCTTTCTGTTTCCAAGTCCAATATTCTTTCCACTATACCGCATGGGACACTCTTCCTCTTTACTCAAGCAAGGAACTGTCCCTGTCCTCAAACAGCTTATGTTCTAATGAGAGAAGACAACATGTAAAGAGAAGCTGGAAAAGAGTGGAGTGTGGCTACAAGCCCAGCACATGGTTTGGAGCTGGAGGCTTGGTTCTTGACAAAATAAAGTTAATCATTAACAAATAATAGTAAATAATAAATAAAATAAGTTTCCTACCAGAAGCCAGGCTGATTCCAGGGGCAGGGTCTGATCCTGCAGGGAAGAGATGGGGGTGACACAGTTTGGTTGTTATTCATCCTTTGCTCTTGAAGAGAACCAATGACATCAGGCAGGTGATGTGTTAGAACTGGTGACCAGGATGTGCAAATTCTTCCAAATGAAAGGCTTGGTCCTTTCTGGCTCTTAGTCCTGAGATCTAATTATTTCTCCCTCATTTTCCTCATCTCTAAATATGGTTGAGTGGCCCATTAGGGCCCCTTTCCAGGCACCAAACTGTTTCCCTCCTGCCCACTGTGTCCTCCCAGGACAGACCTTTGACCAGTCTTCGGAGACATGGCGGGCACTGTGCCAGGTACTGACCCTCTGTAACCGTGCAGCCTTCAAGTCCGGCCAAGATGCAGTGCCAGTACCGAAGGTGGGACCTAGGGACCTCGGGGAGGTTTGGGAGGAAGGGACTGACACTTCCAGGGTTGGGGGGATGGCAGGATCGGGGGTCCTGGCTTATAACAGCCCCTTTGCGTGTCCCTCTGGCCCCAGCGGATTGTGATAGGAGATGCCTCAGAGACTGCCCTGCTCAAGTTCTCCGAGCTGACCCTGGGCAATGCCATGGGCTACCGGGAGCGCTTCCCCAAGGTCTGCGAGATCCCCTTCAACTCCACCAACAAGTTCCAGGTGCGGCCCTGAAATATCCAACTGCCTGCCCGTGCCTACCCCCTTCCCCAGAGCCAGCCAACCAACTCCTTTCCCAACACTTGCTAGATTCTCTGTGCCACCTTCCCAGAGGGGTCCACCACAAAGTGAGGAAAGTGCCTTGGGTTTGGGAGCCAGGAGAGACTGACTCCCAGCTCCAACACTTACTAGCTGTGTGACCCCAGGCAAAAGCCCCTCTTGGGCTTGAACTTGGTCATCTGTGAAATGGAAGCCACAAGAGTTGTCACTTGTTGGGAGGAAAGTACTTTTACAAACTTCAGAACAGTTATAGAGATGGGAATTAGAAGTATTTATTATGAGCTCCCAGCACATCTTAACCTCTCCCTCCATGGCTCCATTCACACTCCCATGACTCCCCTCTACCCTGGGTCCTGCAGAAGCAAAATGCCCAGGCTTTGGAGTCAGATTTCCCTGGGTCCAAATTCCTTGGGACCTGGACAAATAATTTCATGTCTCTGGCATTGTGATCTGAGGGAGTCAAATGGCACTACCTTGAAGGCCCCTTCCAGCTCTAAGCCTCTGCCTTGCCCCCTTCCCCTGCCAGCTGTCCATCCACGAGCTGGAGGATCCGAGGGACAGGCGCCATGTGCTGGTGATGAAGGGAGCCCCTGAGCGGATCCTGGAGAGATGCAGCTCCATCCTTATCAAAGGCCAGGAGCTGCCCCTGGACGAGCAGTGGCGGGAGGCTTTCCAGACTGCCTACTTGGCCCTGGGGGGGCTGGGCGAGCGGGTCCTTGGTGAGCAGGGCTTGGGGACTGGGGAGTGGGGATGGAGCTGAGGACCAGGGCTCAGGGCTGAGTTTCACCACCTCCATATAGGACCTGGAAGAAGCCTTCCTCCCTTCTGAGCCTTGGTTCCCTCATTTATAAAATGGGAAATTTCCAGGGTCTGACCCACAATCTGACTACTTGGTCCCCTTCCTTAGGGAGAGCCCCAGGCTTCTCCCTCCATCATGCTCCCAGGCAGGACTCTAATGCCCTTTGGTATCTGTAGGATTCTGCCACCTCTACTTGAGTGAAAAGGACTTCCCTCGAGGCTTTGCCTTCAACTCCGAAGAAATGAACTTTCCAAACAGTGGGCTCTGCTTTGCTGGGCTCGTGTCTATGATTGATCCTCCACGGGCCACAGTCCCAGATGCTGTGCTGAAGTGCAGAACAGCGGGCATCAGGGTACCAAATGTGGGGCAGGGGGGCAGGGGTGACACTGGGGGGAGTGGCTTTCAGATCCAGGGACAGGAGAGCGGGACAGAAGGACCATAGGATTCAGCTTTGGCTAAAAAGAAGGTTCCAGGGCTGGGGAATTAGGAGAGCTGGGTTTGAAATTTAACTTTGTCCCCCACCTGTGCCTGCCCTTGAGCAAGTCACCAAACTTCCCCAGGTCTCAGTTTCTTCATTTAGAAAATGGGTGAGTTATTTCTAAGGTCCTTTCCTGATTTAAATCCTATGATACAGATCCTGTCCCTTTTCTTTGAGCCTCAGTATCCTGAGCTAGCTAAGTGACACAGTAGATAGAGCAGTGGACCTGGAGTCAGGACTCCACCTCCTGAGTTCAAATCCAGCCTCAGATATTTACTAGCTATGTGACCCTGGGTGAGTCACTTAACCCTGCTTGCCTCTGTTTCCTCATCTGCAAAATGGAGAAGGGAATGGCAAACCACTCTAGTATCTCTGCCAAGAAAACAAATGGGGTCGTGTAGAGTCTGACATAACTGAAACAACTGAATACCACCACCAACATCCTTATCTGTAAAGGGGGGCCTGGTAGTGAAGGTAAAGAGTAGGTAATAAAGAAAGGGGACTGACCTTGGATCTAGGAAGACCTGGGGTCAAGTCCTGCCCCTGACTCATACTGGCTGTAAGACCCCAGATTAGTCACAACCACATTGGGAGTTCCTTACATCGACAAATCATGGGTCTGGACCAAAAAACAGCCATTGCCACTGTAATTCTATTTCAATAGTATCATGGGGAAGAAACACAGGGGAAGGAGCTGAACCTGCAATTAATTAGTATGAGTCAGCACCTTGTCTGGCCAGAGGATTGAGTGCTTAAGCGATTCGTTAATGGTCACTTTTGGAATGAGGGAGCCTCATACCTCAGTTTCCTCATCTGTAAAAATGAGAGAGCTGGACTAATGATCTCGAAGGATCCTTTTAGCTTTACACTTATAATCTGAGATCTGTGAACTCTTCTCCTCTTTACTTCAGGTGATCATGGTAACAGGTGACCACCCGATCACTGCCAAGGCCATAGCTGCCAGCGTGGGCATCATCTCTGAGGGCAGTGAGACTGTTGAGGACATTGCTGCCCGGCTCCGAGTGCCAGTAGAACAGGTCAATCGTCGGTGAGGCCCACCTCTCTCCCCTCCCCCAACTCTCTCTCCCACTGTCTCCTCAACCCTGGAGACCTCCTGAATCTGTTGTTCAGTCTTTTTCAACTGTGTCTGACTCTCTGTGGCCCCATCTGGGGTTTTCTTGGCAAAGAAAATGAAGCGGTTTGTCATTTCTTTCTCCAGCTCGTTTGACAAATGAGGAAACTGAGGCAAACAGGATTAAGTGACTTGCCAGGGTCACACAGTCAATAAGTGTCCGAAGCCAGATTTGAACTCAGGAAGATGGAGTCTTCCTGAGTCCAGGCCTGGCGCTATATCTACTGCAACACCCATGTGCCCAGCTAAGTGCCCTCAGCCTGACCTAACTCTAATTACATCCTCTGTTTTCTACCCCAGGGATGCTCGTGCCTGTGTGGTGAATGGGGCCCAACTGAAGGACATGGACCCAGCTGAGCTAGTGGAGATCTTGCGCATGCATCCAGAAATGGTGTTTGCCCGGACCAGCCCTCAGCAGAAACTGGTCATTGTAGAGAGCTGCCAGCGGCTGGTACTCAAGTTTATAAGCATTTATTAAGTGTCTACTGTATACAAGGCACCATTCTTGCAATAGGGATAAAAGGAATCCTTGACAAATTCCCTATTTCTGTATGTGCCTGTTTGGTGGGATGGCACTTCTTCGATCATAGACAGGACTCAGTGCTGGAAAGGGCTTTCTAGATAGTGCCAACTCCCTCATTTTACAAATGAGGAAACTGAGTCCCAGAGGTTAACCTGTGGTTAGTCCAGAATCTGTGGTTAGTCCCAGGTCTCCGGATTCCAAATCTAGGGCTATTTGGTCCTGGTCCTTGTGTGTCCCAGGCTAGGGAACTCCTGAAAGGACATCTACATCTCCTGGGTTCCATCCAGGTCTAGGAGTCAGTAATCTTTGGTTGGAGTCCTACCTCTGATTCTAACTGCCCATGCGATGTTCAGAAGTCTGTTGACCCTTGTAAGCCTGTTTCCCCATGCAGGGCATGAAGGTTTGGAGTGGGAAGGTGAGAACACCTTCCACAAGGTCAGAGTGTAGGTTCCACCAACGAATAACTTGTGTGCTCAACCAAGTCATTTCCCCTTTATGGGACTCAGTTTTCCTGTCTGATAAATGGGACGTTGGAAACGTTAATTGCCCTTTCAGCTCTAAATCCATTGTCTGCAAGGTTCTCTCCTCTCTAAACCACATTTTTCATGTTCTCAGCCTGGTGGGTTGCAATCTGGAGCGTGTCAGCAGCGGTCTTGGGCTCCAAGGGAGGCGGGAGGGTTAGGTAAGGCGAGGTTTCGGCTCCCATGCCCTGACCCTCAACCTCCCTTCCTCCTTTCGCTCGGCCCCTGCAGGGAGCTATAGTGGCCGTGACCGGGGACGGAGTGAACGACTCCCCTGCCCTGAAAAAGGCGGACATTGGCGTGGCCATGGGCATCGCGGGCTCAGACGCCGCCAAGAACGCGGCCGACATGATTTTGCTGGATGACAACTTTGCCTCCATAGTTACTGGCGTGGAGCAGGGTGGGAGCCCTAGTGTGGACTGTGGGGAGGGGTGGTGGTAGTGGTGAGTGATGGGGTGTAGGGGGGAGGGGCCCCAGAGCAGGGGCTGGACGGAGATGCAGAACGGGGTCCAGGATACGGAATTGGGGGTGTCAGGAGACCAAGGTGCTGAAGACCAAGGTAGGCACCCGAGCAGAGTCGGGGCCACAATTTGGGGTTGGGGGTGAGCTTGGAATTCAGCCTGTGGGCCGGGATTTGGGGGCGATCCCGAGGGTCAGCAGGCCCTTGGTGGGGCATGGGGGAAGGCGGTAGAACCCAGGGAAAATCTCGGCCGGTCTCAGTCCGATGTCATGCGCTCCTGCCTCCTTGCTTTCTCTCTCCTAGGACGTCTGATCTTCGACAACCTCAAGAAGTCAATCGCTTACACGCTGACCAAGAACATCCCCGAGCTGACACCCTATCTCATTTATATCACTGTCAGCGTTCCCCTACCCCTGGGGTGCATCACCATCCTCTTCATCGAACTCTGCACTGACATAGTGAGACTTTGGCACACCCCTGACCTTGACCGACCCCAAGACCCTCCCTTGACCCTCGCCCTCGACCCTGAGACCTTACTCGAGCACCTGGCTCTCATATTCCCCCTCTTTCGCCAAGGACCCCCCTCCCACATTCCCAGTGCCCCTCACCTCTCTCCCGTTTCTCCAGTTTCCTTCAGTGTCTCTTGCCTACGAGGCGGCAGAGAGTGATATCATGCACCTGCGGCCGCGCAACCCCAAGCGGGACCGGCTGGTGAACGAGCCGCTGGCTGCTTATTCTTACTTCCAGATTGGTGAGGGACCCGCGGGGCCCCCAGTTTCTATTTCTCTCCCCCACCCCCATGTGTCAGCCCCAACCGTCTCCATCTTTTCTGTTCTCTCTCTGTTTCTGGGATGTATAGAGCTTTCGGGAGGACTAGCCCCTCTGGTGAGTCCTGCGAGCCCTTTACTGGGCTGCTCTTCCATCTTTGGTGTCCACCTGCCAACCAAATCTCACCTGTGGGTCCACGAAGCCGCGGCTTGCACAGTGGCCACACCCAGATAAAACATCTGGGCTAAACTAGGTTGAGGGTAACCGAGAGGGTCTCAAAAGCCAGTGAGATAGGGGGATGTCAACCCTAAGCATGTGAAGACTTCCCCTGGAGGAATGGGCAGAGGAGAACAATTTGTTCCCATTGCCACGAAGGCGGCTGAAGCAGGCGCTGTGGAGTGCTCAGAGCTTGGTCAGATGTCGAAGACGCCAAGGTCATCCACTGCACCCCAGGCCATTGCCACTTGTCCTGACTTTTGTCCTGCCATTGGACTTCTATGACTCTGGAAGAGAGAATGAGGCTGATGACTTTGTGCAGCTCTGCCTCACTTAAAGCCAATTCACCCATGAGTCAAGATGTCACCTGTGATGTCACTGGTCCTCTTCCAGAACAAAGGAGGAACAGTACCTCCGTTTCTGGTCATTCATTCAAAACACATTTCCTGAAGACAGATTATTCAATCACAGCATTATAGGGATTTCCCATCCTCTTTTCCATTCCCCTCTTTTCACAGATACAGAAACTGAGGCCCCCAGAGGTGGGGTGACTTACCCAGGGTCACTTGGATAGTAAATGGTAGAGCTGGAATTTGAACCCATGACCTCTGAATCCTGATTGTGATCAGCTTCAAGGCTGACCGGGGAAGCCCCCAGACCCATACAGGAAATACTGATAGGGCCACAGCCCCCCCTCCCCACCCCCACCCAAGGAACAATGCCTGGAAAGGAATGGGCATCCAATCCTCAGGTCTAAGGGATTGTCTCTCTCTGTCCCCTCTGTCCCCCACTCCAAGGTGCCATCCAGTCCTTTGCTGGCTTCACTGACTACTTCACGGCTATGGCCCAGGAGGGCTGGTTCCCCCTGCTCTGTGTGGGCCTTCGGCCCCAGTGGGAGGATCACCACTTACAGGACCTACAGGACAGCTATGGCCAGGAATGGGTGAGCCCTGGTGACCTTTGAGTCCAGCCCAGGCATGAAGGAGGGTGAGGGGATAGAGAGGTGGAAACTGGCTGGACCAGGCTTTGGCTGTCCTGTGACCTCTGACCCCCTGACTCCACAGACCTTCGGTCAGCGTCTCTACCAGCAGTATACCTGTTATACCGTGTTCTTCATCAGCATTGAGATGTGTCAGATAGCGGACGTGCTCATCCGAAAAACCCGCCGGCTCTCTGCCTTCCAGCAGGGCTTCTTCCGGTGACCAGACCCAGCCCCAGCCCCAGCCCCGGGATCCCTCCCCGCCTCCCCCATATACACACTCCCTTAATACTATGTGTGGTGGGTAAACCGGAAAGAGCCAGCATTCGGTTCTGGAGTCAAAGGGCCTGGGTTCAGATTCTCTTAGGCAGGTGATATAGATGTGATCTTGGTCCGAGTTCCTTCCCCTCTCTGCAAAATGAAGGCATTGGATCGGATGCCTCTAAGGGTCCCTTCAGCTCAAGGTCTAGGAGCCTCCAACTATTAGCTGCCCACTTACAGGCTCTGTGATCTATGCAGTGCCACATTCTATCCGGGATCCCGACAGCAGCCCTGTCTGCTAATTCTGGAGTCTGGAAGACTTGAGTTCCAATCCCACTTATTCATGGCGTGACCTTGGGCAAGTCCCTACCTCCTCTAGAGCATGCTCCCTTCCCCATCTTTACTGTGTTGGATTAGATGGTCTCTTACCATGCTCCAGTAGATGGATGGGAAGGAAAGCAGGTGGCAGATACTAGCAGAGGAGAATGTAGAGACCTTAAGAAGGGAGAGGAGTTGCAGATTAGGGAGCAATCACAACCAATATTCAAGTGACATCCCTTGTACTCCCCATATCACACCAAAAATTATGTCCAAGCCCCTCATTTTGAAGTCATTGATCATATAGCGTGTAAACTAGAGTCAGGAAAACCTGAGTTTGAATCCTGCCTCAGACATTTACTAGCTTTATGATCCTAGGCAACTCACTTGTCTGCCTCCGCTTCCTCATCTGTAAAATGGGGATATTAACAGTCCCTACCTCCCAGGGTTATTTTGAAGATGAAATTGTACCCATAGGGTGCTTTGTAAGTTAAATACGGGCTACCAAAGGGGAGAAAACCAAGGTGCAGAGAGGGGAAGGGATTTGTCTGTCTGGGGTCCCAAGGAGTTACTGGCAGATTGGGGAGCAGAGCCCAGGTTTCCTAACTCCAGGACCAGTGTTCTTTCAACCACCCCACCTGCCTTTCCCCTGGCCAGCTGGTCTCTGGCTTCCTACCTCAGCCTTCACATCCCAGACCCCTTATTCCCCCTCCCAATCCCCCTAATCCTGCTCCACTTGCCAGATGCTGAGCCCCCAATGTCCCCCCAGGAACAAGATCTTGGTTATTGCCATAGTGTTCCAGGTCTGTATCGGCTGCTTTCTCTGCTACTGCCCTGGAATGCCCAACATCTTCAACTTCATGCCCATCCGGTATGCGAACAGGGGGCCTGGGGACCTCTGGTGCTGCTGGGGCCTCTGGAAGTGTCCTGTCCCTTGTGACGCTTTGCCCTGAATCCCTCCAGGTATCAGTGGTGGCTTGTCCCAATGCCCTTTGGTCTTCTCATTTTCGTCTATGATGAGATCCGGAAGCTTGGTGTGCGCTGCTGCCCAGGAAGTGAGTTTAGTTGCAGACAGCCCCCTCCTAACCCCACTGATGGGTCTAATTCTGACTTCACTATCCAATAGTCAAACTAAACTTTTCTCCCAGGGTTCTTAGGTTCTTGCGGCCTATCTTTACCTTTCTCTGGACTTTTTTCTCATTTGTCTCTTCCCATCTCTATCTCTCCCTCAGGCTGGTGGGACAAGGAGCTATATTATTAATAGAGAAGCCACCAAGGATCTGGCCTTCCCTGGGGCAGAGATCTCAGACTGGAGGGGACAGAAGCTAGCAGTTCCGGATGCCTGGGTTCTCTATGGGGGGGAGGGGAGGAGGCCAATAAAGAGTCATGTGAGCTGGAGCCTGGGAGTCCTTGTCTCCTTCCACTTGTATTGCACGTAGCCACTTTCACAGCCTCTTGAGGACAAATAAATTTTTTTCTTTTATTTATTTATTTTCTTATTTTTTTTAATGTTTAATTTTTTTCATTTTTAGTTTATAACACTCAGTTCCACAGGTTTTTGAATTCCAAATTTTCTTCCCCTCCCTCCCCTCCCCCTTCCCCCCAAGATGGCATGGAATCTGATATATGTTCTACATATACCTTCACATTAAACATATTTACACAATAGTCAAGTCGTAAAGAAGAACCATGATCAACGGAGTGAATCATGAGAAAGAAGAAACAAAACCAAAATACAGAAAAATAGAGAGAGCAGGCAGTTTCCTTCAATCCACATTCAGACTCCATAGTTCTTTATCTGGATGTAGCCAGCTCTCTCCATCATAAGAACTTTGGAGCTGTCTTTCAACCTTGCATTGCTGAGAAGAGAGTCAAGTCTGTCAAAGTTGGTCATCACAGAATCAATGTCTGTGGTTGTGTACAATGTTCTCCTGGTTCTGCTCCCCTCACTCAGCATCATATCATGTAGGTCTTTCCAGGTTATTTCATTACATGCATATACCCCGACTTGTTTACCCATTCCCCAATTGATGGGCATCTCCTTGATTTCCAATTCTTTGCTACCACAAAAAGAGCTGCTATAAATATTTTTGTACATACAGGTCCCTTTCCCCCTTGTGTGATCTCTTTGGGATACAGCCCTAGAAGTGGCATTGCTGGGTCAAAGGGTATGCACATTTTTATAGCCCTTTGGGCACAGTTCCTAATTGCTCTGCAGAATGGCTGGATCAGTTCACAACTCCACCAGCAATGTAACAGTGTTCCAATTTTCCCACATCCTCCCCAGTGTTTATCATTTTCCTGTTTTGTCATTTTAGCCAATCTGACAGGAGAGATGTGGTACCCAAGAGCTGTTTCGATTTGCATTTCTCTGATCAATGTGATTTAGAGCATTTTTTTCATATGCCTATAGGTAACTTTAATTTCTTCCTCTGAAAACTACCTGTTCATATCCTTTGACCATTTCTCAATTGGGAAATGACTTGTATTCCTATAAATTTGGCTCAGTTCCCCGTATATTTTAGATATAAGGCCTTTATCAGAGACACCAGTTGTAAAGATTTTCTCCCATCTTTGTTGCATTGGCTTTGTTTATGCAAAAACTTTTCAATTTAACATGATTTTGAATTTTGTAATGCTCTCTATCTCTTGTTGGGTCATGAATTCTTCCCTTTCTTGTAGATCTGATAGGTAAACTATTCCCTGCTCTCGTAAACTGCTTATAATATCAGCCTTTATTCCTAAATCATGAACCCATTTTGACTTTATTTTGGTATACAGTGTAAGATATTCATGTATGCCCAGTTTCTGCCATACCATTTTCCAATTTCCCGGCAGTTTTTGTGAAACAGTAAATTCTTAGCCCAGAAGCTGGCTTCTTTGGGTTTATCAAAGAGTAGATTGCTATAGTTGTTGACTTCTGCATCTTGTATACCTAACCTATTCCACTGATCCACCACTCTGTTTCTCAGCCAGTACCAGGTAGTTTTGATGACTGCGGCTTCATCATACAGTTTAATATCTAGTATGGCTAGGCCACCTTCCCTATCATTTCTTTTCATTAATACCCTAGATATTCTGGACCTCTTGTCCTTCCAAATGAATTATTTTATCCAGCTCTGTAAAATAATTTTTTTAGTAGTTCGATAGGTGTGGCACTGAATAAGTAAATTAATTTAGGTAAAAT
The DNA here is from genome assembly GCA_028646595.1 of Phalanger gymnotis. Lineage (NCBI taxonomy): Eukaryota > Metazoa > Chordata > Mammalia > Diprotodontia > Phalangeridae > Phalanger > Phalanger gymnotis. The sequence continues at coordinate 792,340,876 of CM053622.1, read as the reverse complement.
TGTCATTTTTATTATATTAGCTCAGCCTAACCATGACCAACTGATGTTATTCCATTTATTTAGATGTGACTTAATATTTGTGTGAGAAGTGTTTCATAAATGTGTTCATATAGGCCCTGGGTTTGTCTTGGCAGGTAGACTCCCAAATATTTTATAGTGTCTACAGTAACTTTCAATAGAATTTCTTTCTATCTCTTGCTGTTGGGCTATTAGTGGAAGAACAGATTTTTACTACCATATCTGCATAGTTCCATCACAAACTACCACTCGCGGGGCAGGGGGACATTTGCTCTATCACCAGAATCATGGAATTTTAGGACTAGGAGGGTCTAGTCTAACATGCAGCCCAAAATGGTTTGCCATTACCTTGTGCAGCTCATTTTATACACGAGGAAAGCGAGGCAAACAGGGTGAAGTGACTCAGTCACACGGCTAGTGGTTTGCCATTTCCTTCTCCAGCTCATTTTACAGATGAGGAAACTGAGGCAAACAGGATGAAGTGACTGAATCAGGGTCACACAGCTAGGAAATGTCTGAGGCCAAATCTGAACTCAGGGAGATCCCCAAAAGGCATTTTGCTGTAACTGTAACAGACCCAACAAGTAGTCTTTGAAGAGTTTCCAACTAGGGAGAGCCTCATTGCCTCTAGAGACAGCCCACTATACTTTTGGACAGTTTTGATTAAGAGGAAGCAATTACTAACGTTGAGCCTAAACTGGCCTCTTTCCCACGTCCCCACATGACTCCTGGTGCAGACCTCTGGGCTCCAACAGAACATGTCCAATCTGCTCTCCACACAACAGCCCTTTGAATGCTTGAAGACAACTCTCAGATCCCCCCGGTCTTCTCTTCAGGCCAAACACCCCCTGGCTCCTTTAACCAAATCCTCATACTAGACTCAAAGCCCTTCCCCACTCTGGCCACCTTCCTCTGGACCTTCTCCCAGGCATGTGTATCCTTACGCCATGGTACTCAGAGCTGAAACAATCCTTGAGGAGTAATCTGAAAGAACAGCGGCAGAGGGACCCTCACCTCCAAATGCCTCTTAATGAGGCCCAACATCTCTCTCTGTGTATATATTTTGGTTGTTAAAAGCACACAATTCTTGTTAAGCTTTTAATCCACAGGGGTGGGGAACCTTTGGCCCTGAGGCCACATGTGGCCCTCTAGGACCTCAAATCCTGCACTTTGACTGAATCCAAACTTGACAGAGTTGTTTTGTGAAGCTAGAATTCAAAGAGCAGGATTTGAGGTCCTAGAGGGCTGTGCATGGCCTTGAGGCCGCAGGTTCCCCACCCCTGCACCCTCAAATCTTTTTTTTAAACCATAAAGTAGGGCCCCAGGTTATAAACTAGCCATTGCCACAAAACCATTTTTCCTGACTCTGTGCTTTGTAAACTTTCAAGAGCTTTATAAGTGACCTTTATTATCAAGATGACCCAGAAGAAAGTGTAAACTGTAGCTTCAAGACTCACATGGCAACCCCCTTGCTTACAAGCCAACAACAAGCTGTACCAAGTACGCAGGGTATCCAGGGTGTAGAAAGTCTTAACTAAAGACTTTTGGGACACCTTGAATAAACAGGCTGGACATTTTCAAGAAGAATAAGCCACCATGTCCATATCACTTAGCCAGAGTCACCAGAGCGGGGGCTGGATGATCCATAACTGATTCTAGAGACTCACTTGGTACAGCATAGCTCACTAAATAACCCAGTCAAGGGCTTTTCTCCCAGCCATACAGTCCCACATTGGTAAAGCTGGAAAGAACTTTTATTTTACAGATAAGAGAATGAGGGCCAGAGAGGCAAAATTACTTAAGGTCTTGTGTGACATACTATAGTGGAACGCTCTAGGTTTGAACCCTGACTTTGACACTCACTAACTGGGTGACTTTGGCAAAAAAAATCACGTGATCTCTGAGCCAGTTTTTTTACCTGTAAAATGGGGATAAAATAAAAATCTGCAGCCCCTGCTTCAGAGGAAGTTTCTTTTGTGATTGAAAAGAAGGCAGGATTTAGAGCTAGATGACCCGGGTCCAAGTGCAGCCTGTCACTCATGCTTTGGTGACTGGGTAAGCCACTTGCCTCATTATCTCCCCCCCACTCCACCCTCCACCCAAATGAGGGGGGTCAGACCAGATGACTGTTAAGGCTCCTTTCTATTTATATATAATTGTCAGCTATCATTAGCTACTAGCAATCTGGCAGTCTAAATGCCTCTAAGGTCGAATTCCCCCTCTACCTTCGGGCATCTACCTGCTTGCTTCTTCCCCCATCCTAGTGTTTTGTTCCATGGCAGGTGGTGATACATAGGCCCAGATCCCTGCCCTTGGGTGAGGAATAGGGCATGGACATAACTGGAAAAGAGAAGCCGGGTCATCAGGCTGTGTGGTGGGAGCTAAGTGCCCACTGAGGAGGTGGGCACTGAGCTACAGGCAGCATACTGGCCTGGTTCCATAAGCAAACGTCTGGCTCTCCTAGACCTTGCCCTTTGTTTCAGAATAGGAAACAGGGCCACGGAGGGGAGGGGATCTGCTCAGGGGACTCAGCAGTGCAGGGGGAAATGCAGCAAGGGCTCTGAGGAGTCATTAGGTGAGCTGGGAGGGCAAGGAAGGCTCACTTCATGGAAGTGGAGGATGTCAGAAGGCTGATGAGAAAGGAGTCCCAGGCTTGGAAGTGTTGGAAGCCCATCTCTACCATGGGCAGTGGTGGGAGCTGTGGTCACCTGCTAGTGACTGAGCCTTGGTTTTCTCCTCCACGAATGGGAGGAAGCCTGGGAGAGGATCACAAGCCATTTAGAGGTCAAATCTCAGAGACATGTAGTCGAATCTCTTCCTTTTAGAGATGGAGCAGCCAAGGCCCAGAGGGGTTTACAGGCTCTGAGATTAGGGCCCAATGCAACCTCAGAGGCGTTTAGTACAGGAGGAATGTGAGCAGGATGCAAGACCAAATCTTTTGGGGCAAATCTAGCAGGTTTTCCCACTGTACCACTTGTGAAGTTAGGAAGGGTCCAAGAAGGAGGGAGGGGTATATAGAGAATAACACAAGTGGGGAAAAAAAAATAATAATTCTTTTAATTCTAAAGAGAGGGACTAAGCCCAGGAGTTGGGGTCTGGAAGGCGTTAGGGGAGAGGGTCAGTTGCCGTGTACAAGAGTGACAAAGAGACTGAGGGAACTCAAGGCGAGGAGACCAGTCATCACGGCTCGGACCAGCAGTGCCGTCCAGCTGCCCAGGGAGAAGAGGTAGACAAAAGCCCTGGGAGAAAGGAAGAGTGAGGGAGCACAGAGTCTCCTCCAGTGCCCTGCTTGGAGGCAGACCCACCCAGCCTCCCCCATGGGCTAAACCCCTCACTCACTCCAGGACGAAGGCTTTGTAGACGCTGATTCCCAGGAGAAGAGTCAGTGGGGGGCGGAAGTTTCGTGGCAGGTCATATCGAGTGAACATCCACACGAGGGCAGAGACCGCAATGTAGTGGACCTAGGGTCAGAGGTTGAGGGTCAGCCAGGAGACAGGAGTCCATGGGGCAAGAGTGGTGGCAGGGTGGGGTGGTGGTGGGGGTCACAGTTACCAGGCTGATGTTGGAATCAATGCTCATCTGGATGTATTTCCAATCGAACTCGATGCCCCGGGCCCCGACCCAAAGAGGGATACAGCTAGAGGAGAGAAGAGACAGGGGGCTGGTGGCTCAGGCTACCCCGGGGAGCTAGGAGTCTGTCCTTCTCCTCCCACCCCCAGTGGCTCAGAGACAAGGGTCCTGAACATCCTACACACCGGGACATGATGAGCTCTGCTGTGGCCCAGCCCAGGGCCGCCACCATAACCTTGTACTCGCCCTTCCCTGCATTCCGAGACATGACGAGGTGGAGGCCCACAAGGTCACCCAGGTCCACAGTTGCCTTCATGAATTCCTGGTAGATGGGATAATTCTCAGAGTTTAGAACTGGAAGAAGCTTCAGAGATCACCCAGCTGAAATCCGATATTTTTCAGGGAGGGGACCTTTCGAGATCATAAAGCCATTAGGCCAAGCCAGAATCGGAACCCGAGTCCAGCTCCTAATCCAGCACAGACTCTTTGCCAGCTGCCCCCCTGGCGGTCTCTGGTTCTGCTCTCCCACTTCTGCCTCCCTCCAGCGCCCTGGCTTGCCTTCCCATCATTCCCAGGAGCCACTCACCCCTATGAAATCGTAGATACCAGCTCCGCCTTCCCATGTGGGGAAGAAGGTCGCAAGAAACAGCATCTGGGGGACAGAGGAAGGGCTTAGAAGGGTGCGAGGAGGGGCCAGGGCAAGGCCAGCCTGCTGATTTCTGCTCTCTCACCTTGCACAGCTGCACAAAGAGATAGGTGGCTCCCGCTTGCACACATTTCCAGAAAGCGTTGTACTCTGACCTGAGTGCGGGAGGGATTCCTGCAGGTGAGGGCCAGGCCTGAGAAGGGGGTCCCTGCTCCCCAATGCCCCTGCCAAGGCCACCCTCAGTACTCACAGGCCACTGCACTTGTACGTGATGAAGTAGGGGAAGTATGCCAAGGCAAAACAGTTCCCAAAGTGGAACAGGGTCATGGTGGGCCTTCAGCCGGCCCTCGTGGCACCTGAGCGGGCCAAGAACGGACAAAGCCGGGGCTTGAGTGGCTCCCTCCACCCTCCAGGTATCCATCTGCCTCACCCCCACCTTCTCAGGGAGCCAGATGGATACCCCCCCCTTTTAGGGTTCCCATGGGCCTCCAGCCCCTTGGAGACCCCAGCCTCTAGACATTACTGTTCAGCTCCCTTTGAGACTTAGTGGGACTCAGAAATCCTGACCCCAGCCTCCAAAGGGGTGTAGGTGTCCAACCCCCAACCTCTACCCTCTGAGGGGCCCCAGGTGGCCTGCCCCAACCTCCACTCCCCACCCAGGGACGACACATGCATCCTGCCCTCAGCCTCCACCCCCTCCACGGGACACAAGTTTCCTTCCCCCAGTCTCTATTCTCCAAGGGGCTCCAGGAGAGCCAGGGGTCCAGTTGTGCCTCCCTCCCCAGCAAAGAGAGCCAAGTGTCCAGCCCAGCCCCCCCCAGGAGAGCCAGGGGTCGAGCCCTGCCCCCACCCCCCAGGCCTCCCAGACGACCCGGCCTGAAGACCAGGATCACAGCGTCCGGGTCTTCCCGAGTCCCCCACGCACCACGAGCGGCCCTGACTCAACGGGAGCTTCTCTAGGACTCCCTGCGCACGCGCCAACCTCCCTCGACCTTTCCCCTTCCGCGCACAGCAGGCCGGGAATAGTAGTTCCCCCACTCAAACCCCCTAAGCGCACGTGACCTCGGAGTCTGCGTCGTGAAGGCGGAGTCAGCAGGGAAGGGGGTGGAGTCAGCCGGGATAGCCAAGGCGCGCGGGGCGGGGCCGTGATGGGGACGCTCCACGTGACCGAACTCTGAGCTTCTTCTCCACCTCCTCTGAGACCGTGCTCCTCACCTTCGCCGCCTCGTGGAGCCGACCCCTCCCCGTGCAAACCTACCCCCATCCTCTCCCCACGCAAGACCTATATACACGTAGAGACACGTACATTGGGACTGAGAGAGGGGCAGGACTCCCAGGCACTGAGAAGGGAAGGCAGTATAGACAGGAACACACGTGCCCAGACAGGCAAGATGCCCAGACACACAAGCAAAGATGCCCAGAGACTGGGAGGACGAAGATGGGGTACACACACTGAGAGCAAAGAGAAGACATTGATGCTATACAGACAGGGAACACACACAGGCAGGTACATGACACACAAAGACACAGAAACACACACACACACACACACGGGAACGAGTATAGACCCGCAAAACACAGACACATGCAGAGACAGAAATGCATATACACACACAGACGGGCGAGGCAGAGCCCACACACACTGCGGCGCACACAGCCGCCAGAGGTAGCTTCCTAGCGGGTGCTGAGATGTTTATTGGACATGTTGGCACAATCTCTCGGGTACCCTCATGTGGAGTCGCCCTTGGGGGAAGGAATGGGGAGGATCAGTGCTGGAGGGGGGAGGGAGTAGTCCTGAGAAGTAGATAGGTACACACACACACACACACGAAAACACGCGGTGACCCCTGACCCCAAGCACAGCCCAGGAAATGGTGGGTATGAGTGTTGGCAGGACAGGGATATCTGATGGGGATGCTCGCATCGTGGGTGGAGGGGAAGGGGCGACGCCGGTGGACCAGACCAGACCGAGGTCTCGGCGGTGAGTGGAAGGAGCACGCTGTGCCCTGCGGGGGAAGAAGACTCGGAAGCAGGGCTCCCCTTCCCCTCACTTCTCTTTGCTGTGCATATGATTCATGAGATCGGCCACCCGGTGGCTGTAACCATATTCGTTGTCATACCTGGGGTGGGGTAGGGGGGCACCGTCCACGTCTGTGGAGTGGGATCAGGGATTCCCCCCGCCTCCACAGGGATCCATCCCGACCTCCCTTCCTTTTCCCAGCTCACCAGGCGATAAGTTTGACAAAGTTATCGTTGAGAGATATGCCGGCCTTGGCATCAAATACAGATGAATGAGGGTTTCCGATGATGTCAGAAGAGACCACCTAGTAAAGAGAAAGCCATTTGAATGAAGGAGGCAAGGATAAGGAATGAGGATGCACCCGCCATTCACCTCAAATGGATCATTCTGGGAACGAGGGGCTCATGCTCAGCGACTAGTCCTTCCTCCAAGTTCATCTCGTCTCCAGGATGCCTGTCCCCCACCCCGACTCCAAACCCCCACAGCCCCAGGCCCCCACCTCATCCTCGGTGTAGCTGAGGATACCAGCCATCTGCCCCCTGGATGCTTTCTTCATAGCCTCCTTAATGGCATCATAATTGCCTGGGCGGTTTAGCCGGCATGTGAGGTCCACGACAGAGACATCAGGGACTGGGACCCTGAATGCCATCCCTGTCAGTTTCCTGAACACACCAAAGATAGGAAAAAGGATCAGAACAACTCAGGGATGTGCGATGTTGGCCTCTACCCTTGCTTCCTCCTATCCCTTTCAGTGTCCTCAATGCCATTCATCTCCCCCACCTCAGATCTTCAGATTACTGCTCTCCTGCTTCCTTTTTGTCACACCCATTCTCAAAGGAAGACATGAAGCCAGCCTTCATACCCATCAAGTTCAGGGATGACTTTCCCTACAGCTTTGGCAGCACCGGTGGTGGCTGGGATGATGTTCTGGTGGGCACCTCTGCCATCCCGCCATGACTTGACTGAGGGTCCATCCACAGTCTTCTGTGTTGCTGTGTAAGAATGGACTGTGGTCTGTGGGGAGAGGAGGAAGATTAAACCTTAATGTTCATCCCAGTTTACTCCAGCCTGGGTTTCTTCCCTTTCCAAAGGAAGAGAGAGAGAGAGAGAGAGAGAGAGAGAGAGAGAGAGAGAGAGAGGCAGAGACAGAGAGGCAGAGACAGAGAAAGAGACACAGCAAAACAGAGACACAGAGAGAGACACAGAGACAGAGAGAGATTCCAGGCAAGTCCCCTCACTCCCACCTCCATCCCTCCATTCTTCTCTCCCACTGCATGTGGTCCCACATTACCCTTTCCACCTCATGCTCACCATAAGTCCCTCCACTATCCCAAAATTATCATGGATGATCTTGGCTAGTGGGGCCAGGCAATTGGTGGTACAGGAAGCATTGCTAGAACAGAGAAGGATGAAGCAAAGTGGGGAGGGGGGGAAAGATGTCAGAATCTATGGCTTTGACAAAACTAAATGTGGGTGGAGAATGGCTAAAGAAGTCGTAGTATGTAAATGTAAGAGGATGCTATGACCTCAAAAGAAATGACTGAAGAATTCGGAGAAACATGGGAAGATTTATACAAACTGATGCAAAATGTGTACAGTAAGCAGAATCAGGAAAGCCATGTATATAAGGACTATAACAATATAAACGGAAAGAACTTCTTTTGGACAAATGAAACTGAACATGAATTATAATGACCCCAAAGAAGTAGGTGAAAGTGTATCTTTGTCTCTTTTTTGCAGAGGTGAGGAGCTAAAGATAGGGAACATTATGTGTTCTGTTAGACTAAGTTCACATGTTGGTTAGTTGTAATGAGCTTTTTCTTTTGATTTTAATCCTTTTTCTTGGTTACAAGGAATGGATCACTTGGGGGAAGGGATATATTCAGAAATGAAGATCATGTCAAAACAAAATATATCAATAGAAATAAAATCTTAAAAAGCAACAAAGCGGAAGAGCTTTAGGGGATGGCTCAAGATGATAGAAGGGTCACGTCAGAAGCATGGCCTCTGGAGGAGCCCCACCCAGATCACTTAGTTACCTGACAACAGTCATGTCATTGGGGTTATAGGTGTTCTCATTAACACCCATGACAAACATGGGAGCGTCAGGGGAGGGAGCAGAGATCACCACTCGACGAGCTCCAGCCTTGATGTGGGCCTAGTGGAGAGGCCAGTGTAACTAGCGTGTTGCATGTTCCAGAGGACTCCCCACCCCAACCTCAACACCTGGCTCTGAGCCCCCACTCCACTTGCCCTTTCTCTCACCGAGGCTTTTTCTGTGGTGAGGTTCACTCCGGTGGATTCTACCACATAAATGACCCCTGCAGTCTTCCACGGGATTTCTTCAGGTCGCATGCTAGGGAAAGGGGAGGAGAATATTCCATGAACCCGATTCCACCCTCCCTCTCCAATACTATTAATTATCTTTCTTCTATTACCCTATTGCTTCTCTTGCCCAGTTTCCTTGGTCCGAGCTATCAAGGATCAATCAAACCCCCCCACCAAAAGACTGCTCATTGCACACACCATTTTGAGATGTCATTCCTTCCCTTCCTTCAAAAATCTAGCTCAACCCACCGCTGCTTAGAAGCCTTGCCAAGTTAACTTGGCTTGAGTTAACTAAGTTAACTTGGCTTGAGTTAACTAAGTTAACTTGGTAACTTAGTAACAAGTTAACTAAGTGCTTGAACCAGTAAAGAGTGCTAAAATTAGCATCAGAAAGTCTGGAGTTTCAAATCCTGCCTCAGACACTTACTAGTTAGGTGGACCCCTGGGGCAAGTCACTTAACCTGAGTCTCAGGTATTCATCTGTAAAATGGGGATAATTATACCTAATGCCTTCCCCTTTGCATGCATCTTAAGTGTACCTATTTATGCCCACAGGCAGCTAGGTGGTACAGTGGATAGAGTGCCAGGCCTGAAATCAGGAACACTCATCTTCCTGAGTTCAAATCTGGCCCCAGACACTTCCTAGCTGTGTGACCCTGGGCAAGTCACTTAACCCTGTTCGCTTTGGTTTGTTGTTGCTCAGTCATTTTTTGGCCATGTCTGACTCTTCATGACTCCATTAAGGTTTTTCTTGGCAAAGATACTGGAGTGGTTTGCCATTTCCTTCTCCTATTCATTTTACAGATGAGGAAACTGAGGCAAACAGGGTTAAATGATTTGTCCAGGGTCACACAGTTAGTAAGTGTCTGAGGCTGGATTTGGATTCATGAAGATGAATCTTCCTGACTCTAGGCCCAGAACTTATCCACTATGGTGCCACCTGATGAGCTGGCACAATTACCTGGAAGGGACATAGAAAGTGCTTAATAAAAATGCTTGTGGATTGATTTATTAGCCTGTGTTCCATTGGCAGTACAGGGGATGATCACTGCTATGATTCATAGGCCATTAGAGTTGAAAAGATCTTTAGGGTTCATTTAAGAGCTCTAAGCTCTTTGACTTGGCTAAAAATTAAATGCGACAGGTCCCAGTTCTAGAGAGAGGGTCAGACTTTTGACTCAATGTAAGAAAAGGCTTTGTTACAATGAGGGGAGTCCAAAAGGCTGCCTTGGAAAGATGCTGGCTTCCCCTTTTTAGTAGGTCACCCCTTGTTGGAGATATTGTAGAAGGGATCTCGGGTGGATATGGGTCAGACTAGATGACCATGTAGAACGCTTTTCACCCTTAAATTGTGCGAGTTACAGATTTGATCTCTTCCTTTGAACTTGAGAGGCCCAGAGATCCAATGGCTTACTAAAGATCACAGAGAGCATTATAGCTGATCTGGGATTCCTTTGGATTCCAGTGCTGAAAAGTTTCTAAAAGTTGTTTGTAATCTCTACTAAACTATAACGCACAGCCCCGCCCCCTGCCCCCATGCCAATAAAAAATAAAAAAGGGGCAGCTAGGTGGTGTTGTGTGTAGAGCACCAGCCTCGGAGTCAGGAGGACCTGAGTTCAAATCCAGTCTCAGACATTTGACAGCTGTGTGACCTTGGGCAAGTTGCTTAACCCCAATTGCCCTGCCTTTTCCCCTCCAAAAATTAAACTATAAACCCTTTGATGCCATGTGTTTGTTTTAGTTATCCCTTGTTCTGCATTCCAGGAAAGCTCTTCAGATGGTGCTTGATAAACTGGCTCTGATTTTCCCATACCTATCTTCCCACTTTGTTCCCATTCAAATCTTCCTGTGGCTAGCCCCCAGAGGAAAGTGTCTTACTGCTGGTAGACAGTGATCTCCTGTTTGTTTACCACCAACTTTCCATCCTTAACTTCAACAGTACCGTAGAATGGACCATGAGTGGAGTCATACTTGAACATGTATTCCTTAGGGAAAGAGAAGGGTAATGTGTGTTGGGAAGTGGGAGAGGTAGTGCTGAGGGGAGGGAGAAGCATCCCCAGGACTCCCCACTCCCATGCTTGGTCAGGTAAGACTGAGGGCTTCCTTCTTCCTGTCCCCGGGACCTTTCCTTACCATGTAGTTGACATCAATGAATGGATCGTTTACTGCGACAACTTTTATTCCTTTCTCTATGCAGGCTCGAAGTACCAGCCGCCCAATACGTCCAAATCTGATGCAGGATAAAAGAGTCGGGTGTGGTTAAGAGCCCTCCACCCCCCAATCTCTATAAAATTAGTAGTGTGAGTGTGTGTGTGTGTGTGTGTGTGTGTGTGTGTGTGTGAGACAGAGAGAGAGAGAGAGAGAGCAAGTGTATAGGGGATTAAAATATAAAGGAGTAAGGAAGGTTAACTAATTAAATAAGGGTATTGGGGAAACCTGGATATGGTGCTCTTGGTTTTAGGAAGAAGGAAATTCAGAGAAATTTTTTTGGGGTATAGAACGATGAGGGGAGACGGAGGAAGAGGAAGATGGGTTTATATAGAGTACAAATTTCCTCTTTATACTCAACTGAGAAGGAAACTCACAGGAAAGCTTGAGGTCATGTGGTTTCAGTATGGAGGGAGCAAATCAGGAAGGAAGACTTACCCATTGATGCCCACTGTTAACCCGGCACTTCCACGTATTGCTTTGGGAGAGGGCTGGCCACGAGATACAGATGCTGCTCCAGGTTTGCCCAGAACTGATGCCGCATTTGTTTCTGATTCAGCGTGCTGCTGCGATCTACCTGCTCGTTTGGAATGAGATGAGGGGGAGACAGACAGAGAGACAGACACATACACAGAGAAAAGAAAGAAAGAAATCTTTATTAGGTTGCGCCTTATGGACAGAGCTCAGTTCTACATTATTAAAAAGGATACAACAAACACAAGAAATGATTTCAGCCCTGGAAGAACAAACAAGTTGGTTGAAGTGACCACTTAGAGAAATGTGAAAGAGAGTGCCAGCTAACATGATGTCATTTCATACTTGTAGTTGCCATTCTTGGTGACATACTTATGGTTTTTTTTTCTCTCAATACCACCAAATAAAAAATTATATGGTCAAATTCAAATAGCCTATAAGTGCTGGATAGCATGGAATTGAGGACTATAGCCTGGAGAAGAGGAGCTTGCAGGCACTTTCTTTCTTTCTTTGAAACACCATAGTTTCTCCCAGAATCCCTCCTCCCTTCCCAGAGAACCATTCATCCCACATAACAAATAGTATTTTTAAAGTTAAAAAAAGAAAGGAAAAAAGGGAAAAAAACAGTGTAACATTAATATATCAGAAAATTCTAAAAATATGTGCAATGTGCAACACTTGTGAACCTCCCACCTCTACAAAGGGGTAGGTGGGAGTGTCTTCTCATATCTGCTCTTATGAGCCATGCTTGTTCTTTATAATTTTGCAACACTCAATTTGGGGTGGTGGTGGTGGTCGGGTTTTTCCATTTACATCATCGTAGTTATTTAATATGTTGTTCTCTCGGCTCTTCTTACTTCACTCTGCATCGGTTCACATAGATCTTTCCATGCTTCTCTGTATTCATCAGTCATCATTTCTTATAGCACAGTAATATTATTGTATTACATTAAGCATTGATTATTCTATTACATTATTATACCACTTTTGGTCTTTCCCCAATCAATGAGCATTTATTTTGTTTCCAATTCTTTGCTATCACAAAAAATGCTGCTAGAAATTTTGGTTCATATGAGGACTTTCTTTTTATTATTGACCTCTATGATGCTTAAGCCCAGTAATGGAATTTCTGAGTTAGAGGATATGGATGTTTTAGTAATTAACTCCAAATTGTAGTCATCTACTTTCAAGGGCTAGGGAAAAGAAGTCAGAAAGACAATTATTATAGTGGGGGAAGTGGAACAAAATTGTAGGAAGGAAATGTGAGCAGATTAACTGGGCTTTGATGATGGGGTACTTGGGTGCTTGTGCTTGGACCCCAATTCCAGGATCACATTTCTCCCTAGCCTTAAGACACTATCCCTGACAGTTTTCTCCCCAGCCCAAGGACACTATGCCTATCAATAACTCATGAGTGGGCTCCAATAAGGCAGACTGCCTCTCCCTGTTACAAGAGCAAGCTGACCTCTGTAGAATTTCCCCTGTAAAAACAGGAGTATCTTGTACCTGAAGAATTATCATGCATTGATTCCCACAGTTATCAGGTACAATCCAGAGGTCAAGCTACAGATGTCAACTCTCAAAGCTATCTTGTAACAGACTTAACAGACTAAAAATACACCCCTGAGAAAACCCTTTCTCCGGTTTCCAGTAGTGAATGACGCCTGTGACCAAGGTTGCATGTTATCACCTAATTAGCATGTCTGCCAAATAATCCACTACTTTTCCTATTTAAGCTTTAGCATCATTTCTGTTAGGCTACAAGTTCCTTAAGGAGTTCTACCCACCATATTGGTATTACAATAAATCTTTGCCAATTTGACTTAAAAAATGCTTGAGTCTGTAAATTCATTCCAGACAACCCTCTCTTGTATTTCAGTCCATGAGGGGACCCTGAACCCCTTAAACTGCATCAGAAGAAACCAAAGTCTCTAATGCATGAATGGTGGAATGACACCAAAGTTTTGGAAGGGTAGAGAAGCATATGAGGATAAGAGAGCTTGGAGAACTTTGTGTTTGTGAGATAAGACAAAGAGGTCAAGTCTTGCAAATGCCAGTTTAATAGAATTATTCCTCAGTGCAGTGAAAAGAGCAATGGATGTGGGGTCAGAAGACTTGGCTTCAAATTCTGGAGCAGCTGGTTGATTTCTCAGGGTGCCTGTTTGTGAAATGAGGGGTCCAGAAGGTCTAGATGACATTGAAGATTTCATTCTTTCAGTTCCTCTTAAACTCCCACAATCCTAATGAACCCAAGACCCTGACAGCAGGATGGTAATGAAGGGGAAAGATAGAGATGGGGGTTAGCACTCAAGAGTCTTGAGATGGAACTTTGTCTCTGCTAGTCTTAATATGAAACATCTGACAGATATAGCTTGAGGTGTCTTAGTGCCAATAAATGTTAATAAGCAATGATAATAATTTTCTAGACATGGTAATTCAATAGTTATTAGTGACTATGGATGTCTTCATCCTTTTCAGAACAGTTTAGTGGTCTTTCTCTCTGGTGCTGTTTCCTATTTCCCTAAATAAGGGACATTATTATCCCTCTCCTCTACTTCCTGGCTCTGGGAGTGAGCTTTCAAGGTATAAGTTAAGAAGCCTTTTTACGGGAAGTACCCAATCCAGAAACTACATTACCCTTTCCCTCCCCACCCCCAAACAAGATTCCTGGGGGAAGAAGGAAGGGCCTGGAAGACTAGTACCATGGATAGCAGAGGAGCCACCAAGAGGAAGAACAGTTGCTATGGTTAGGAGGGTAATCTCAGCCTTTGCTGGCGGAGGCCCAGTGTGTCCTTGTTATAACTGTGCTAAGAACGAAAAGATTCTATCCAGTCCTGCCTGTCAACTTTTGTACCTTCAAAATCTTTCCAGATGGCCAGATAGCCTAGCTAGTCTAACTCCATCATGGGGAACATATTGCTGATGCCTTTCTCTTCTCCCCAATTTCCCCAATAGCTCTTCTTACACAGAGGGGAAAGAGGCCATCTTAACCCCTTCATTTTACAGATGAGGAGACTAAGGCCCAGGAAGGAGATTAAGTGATTTGGCCTTGGGTCTTGGGTCACCATCAGAGGTAGGTTGTGAACATCACAGAGCCTATGATTCCACAGTGTGCTCTGCCCACCGTATTAGCATCTCTCTCTCTCTCTCTCTCTCTCTCTCTCTCTCTCTCTCTCTCTCTCTCTCTCTTTCTCTCTCTCTCTTCCTCCTCTCTCTCCTTCTCTCCTTCTTTCTTCCCCAACTTTCCCTTCCCTCCATCCCAGCCTACTTTCCTTACACACATCCCTTTCTTCAAATTTCAGCTTCCTTTGAAGCCTCGCTCCCGTGCTAATTACGAGAGCCTCCGATGCCCCCTCTCCTTCCTCCCCTGGCTTTTTTTTTTTCTCTGCGGAGGAAAGAGGCGTCTCTCCTCCAAGGATCGCCTGCAGCGAGACTTCATCCTAGATCTACTGGAACAGATGAGCGGCGAAGGAGAGTCTGGCCACGTCTCGGGGAGGAGGCACGTGGTGTCTATCAGAAACCCCTCGGACCTGGAGAACGCCGCGAGGCTCGCTCAGAGCCGGCCTACGGTCCCTTTCCCTGGGCGCCAGGGAGCGTGCAAGACCCCACAGGTGGCTCCCGTCCACGCCCCCTTGTCTTGGGCGAGGTGACTCACCGTGTCGCCGCAGCTGGACCACGGTGACATTGGTGAGGATGACGTCTCGTTTAGGCATGGCCTCAGCCTCTCATGGCCTCTCAAATTCTCATGGCCTGCGTCCACCCTGCGGCCCCGCTGTGATGTTATTGAGGCTTCCCGCTGCCCAGGTTCCCGGGTTCTCGGGGGTCCGGCTGTGTCGTCACAGTGCCCTTTCCCGCGGAGCAGCACCCTGACCTCACAGAAGACGGCACCCACTTGGGAGGGGGAGATCTGAGGAAGCCTCCGTCGCTCGTCTAGTAGTTCCATCTTCCCCCTAAAAGAACAGATAGTACACGCGGTCTACGCTAAGCACCGCTAGACCCACACAGAAGGAAGATTTACCTTCAGTGCAATAGCTGACCTTAATGCTCACTGAAGTCGTCTGACAATGTTGCCGAAAATACCAAGCTAAAACGCATGGGAGCAAGCACGCGATGCTGTTTCACTCTACTGGCGACTGGGAAAGCACAAGAGCCTCGTCCTTCAACCTTCAACACCAGAGCCCGAGCAAGCGTACCATCATGAAATTTGGGTACAATTTTGATGAACTTCTCTAGACGACCAAATTTTGCCTTGATCTTCTTCCACAAGCACTCACAAGGGACTATAATGAAGGGCTCCTCTACACTCAGCAGGAGAATGTGGTGACCGGGAAGGGTCTCAGCCCACGCACAAAAGTACATCCTCGCTGTAACCTTGTCCTCTGAGGTGGGCGATGCTGTGCTCAGGTGGAGCCCTACCCCTTCTCCCCAGCCACCTATGATTTGGCAGTGAGTGTCAGGGAGGGGAAGGGAATGGACTAAACATTTATTAAGCACCTACTATAGGCCGGGTGCTGAACACTTGACGAATATTATCTGCTTTGATCGAAGCTAGATACTAGCTGGATTACTAAAGACAGGAGTAGAGAAATGGTAGTAGGGAACCGATTTTCCCAGTTGGGATAATATAACCATAAGGATATTATCCAAGGCATAATGGAAAAAGTACTTGCGCCTAAGTTAGAGGGGTTCAAATCCCACCTCTGGCACTTACTTTTGGACCATTTCTGGTAAAATGTGGAAGTTGGACTCTATCATTACCCCTTCAAAGGGTCCCAAGGGTCTCTGCCAACTCTGAATCTTTGATTATAAACTAGGTTCTGCCTCTGTTTAAGTCTGCAATCCATTCAAAGATGAAACCTGTAGAGCTGGTATGTCCCTCCTTCTAGGTAAGGGGTAGGGGAATGGACCTGCCAGGGGAAGGAGGAGGATTGATAAAATGGTCTCCCTGCCTCCCCAACTGCTAGTGTCTTTCCATCTGAGATTATCTTTCATTTACTCTTTGTATTTATCTTGTTTGCACCCAGTTATTTATGTAATCTCCCCCATTAGAATGGGGGGGGGGAACTTAGAACTTGGGGACTATTTTTGCCTTTCTTTGGCTCTTCATCATTAGCACAGTGCCTGACATGTACTAAGCACTAAATAAATGCTTGTTGACCAACTGTTTTGTTGATTGATTTGTTGACTGACTAAGATGACTCTCTCTCTCTCTCTCTCTCTCTCTCTCTCTCTGTGTGTGTGTGTGTGTGTGTGTGTGTGTGTGTGTGTGTGTGTGTGTGTGCTGCAGAGCTATAGAAATTCTAGATGTCATTGTTACAGGGGCAATGGAACTCAAAATAATGTGGTTAGAGAGATGGGGAGACAAAGGGAGAAGGGTGGGAAAGTAGGCAGAAATATGGAAATGGCTCCCTGATATTCATGCACTCTAACTTCAAGGAGATCTTAATATCTACATGATGATCTATGTGGCCATATTTGATTGCCTCCTTATCATACTCCCTGGTAAAGTGGTGCAAATGATGTCTTTTGACTCTCAGGATAAACTAGATTTAAGTGAAGCAGATTTGCAAGATGTCATCAAAGAGCTGGGGTGCATCTCAGCTAACTCAGGACTGATGAAGTCACGTTGATTAGTGGTAAGGACTTGATCCTGGAGATCTAGGCTGAACCATCACATGGTGTTCTCAACAGACCATCATCGGTCAATGCTGAAGCCATTGACTACCTCAGGTTGAAGTCAATCCCTCCCCATCTAAAGTTCCAGCTGAAGAAGAGCTTTTGAATGCTATCAGCCTCTACTCATGTGGCAAAGCACCGGCTGCTGATTCTGTTCCAGCTGTGATCTACAAGGTCCACTGCTCCTACAAAAGCTGACTGAAATTTTCTGGGTTGTATGGCAAGAGGAGGTGATCTCCCAGAAGTTCAAAGATACCTCCATTGTTTGTCTCTATAAAGGAAAAGGAAATAGGTTGTCCTGTGACAACCACAGGAGTTCTCTCTCTTAGTCATTGCTGGCAAGATTCTTGCCAGAGTCCTCCTGAATAGGCTGATCCTTATCTGCCTGAGAGCCAGTGTGGCTTCAGAAAGAGCCTGTATGGTGTTTGCTGACTGACAACTCCAGGAGAAACGCCAGGAGCAGAACGGAAGTCTGTGTATGATGTTTGTTCATCTGACCAAGTCCTTTGTTACTGTCCATTGTGAGTGCTCGTGGAAAATCATGGCAAAATTTGGTTGTCCAGAGAAGTTCATCAGAATTGTACCCCAATTTCATGATAGTACACTTGCATGGGTTCTGGATAATGGACGATGCTCTCGTGCTTTCCCAGTCACCAGTGGAACGAAGCAGGAATGTGTGCTTGCTCCCTGCTTTTCAGCTTGATGTTTTCAGCAACATTGTCAGATGACTTCAATGAGCACTAAGGTCAGCTATTGCATTGAAGGTAATTTATTTAACTTGAAAAGGCTACAAGCCAAGACTAAAGTAGAGGGAGAGTTAGTGCATGATTTTTTTTTTGTCCGCAGATGACTGTGAACTCAATGTATCCTCTGAAGCTGAGATGCAGCAAAGTATGGATTGATTCTTTGCTGTTTGCACTAATCTTGGCCTAACAATCAATACTATTAAAACACAGGTTCTTCACCAGCTAGCACCACACCATCCATACATAGAACTGTTGGTTTCAGCAAATGGAGAAATTTTGAATGCTTGGATAAGTTCACTTACCTTGGCAGTATACTTTCCAGGGATGCACACATTGAAAATAAAGTTGAGTCACACATTGCCAGAGCTAGCTCAGTGTTGGGGAGACTCCATAGGAAAGTGTGGGAGAAAAGAGGTATTAGACTACTAAACTGAAGGTCTACAGAGCCATTGCGCTGACCTCATGATTGTATGCCTGTGAAACCTGAACAGTCAGTCGGTAGATTGTCAGCAGTGCCATGCCAGGAAACTGAATCACTTCTATTTGAATTGTCTTAGGTAGATTCTGAAGATCACCTGGCAGGGTAAGGTAAACAGAACACTGAAGTCCCTTCTCAAGACAAACTGCCAAGCATTCGAACTCTACGGCAGAGGGCACAACTCTGATGGGCTAGCCACATTCAACTGCCAAATATGGGCTTGCCTAAAAGACTATTTTACAAAGAACTCATACAAAGTCACACAAGAACTCACATGGAGGGCAGAAGTAGCATCTCTGAAGAACTATTTGTGCCCAACCTGTGGTAGAATATTCCAAGCTCGCATCGCTCTGATCAGCCATAGTCAGTCACGTTGTACCTTGCCTCCCAACACAGTGATGTCATTTTGGTCCTCTATGAGAATGAAGGACAATAACCATCATATTCCCTTCAGAGCCTGTTCCAAATCTCCTCTGTCCCCAAATCCCCAACCCTACTCTCCCTGTCCTTCCCTCATTTCCCTACTTAACATACCAAAAGCTATTTTACTTGTCCTTTCCTCTTTTTCCTTCATTTCAGAGAGAAAAGGTGCCCTTCTTCCATACCAAGGTTAACCCTTCCCTTTGTGCCCTTGAGCCCATCTCTTCTTGGACCTTAATTTACCCATAATTCAACTCATTTCAATAAACATGTAAGTGCACAATGTGCCTTGAATACTCATTAATTGGATACTGTGTGCAAGTCATGCCACCACTTTATTCTTTCTCTTTTTCTCACCTTAAGGAATTATGAGATCATAACTATAGAGCTGGGAGGGACCTGAGAGGCTGTGGAGTCCAAACTCTTTATTTTATAAGTAAGAAAACTGAGGCACAGAGAGATTGTGGCTTGCTCAGTCTACACAGGTAGTAAGTGGTTTTGAACCCAGTCCGGATGACTCTGAACCCTGCATTCTTTCCAGGACACTGCTACCTTTCAATCTTCCCCTCTGTACTGGTTCCCTCCTCTTTGTCTTTGTCTACAAATATACTCCAGTCTTCTCAATCCTAAGAATAGCAAATCCCATCCTTTCTTTTCATCTTGCTACTCTCTGAAGCTATTCTATATATTTCTTTTTAGGATCACAGGATCTAAGAGTTAGTATGGACCTCAGAAGCCATCTAGCCTGACCTAGAAAAAGGCCAAGAACTCCTTCTATGAGATGCATGACAGGTGGTATCCTGCTTTTGCTTGAAGAACTCTTCTGAGAAGAGCCTATTATGCCCCTAACCGGCACATTCCGTGTGGGGAAGGCTGTAATTATTAGGATTTTTTTACACGATGTCCACTTCCACCTCTTCATCCTAGCCCTGCCCTTTGGGGCAAAGCAGATCAAGGCTAATTTCTCTTCCATGAAAATCCCTCAAATATTTTCAGGCTGCTTTCCCATGCCCTTCCTCCTCTCCCCCAACTCAGCCCAAATTTTCACTTCTTCAAGGCAAAACACTGACACTTCTTCAGCTGGTTCTGGTATAGCCTGATTTCCCTAGGCTAGGGGTTCTCTCTTAACTCTTTTTGCATTATGGATCCCTTTGGGAGTCTGGTGAAGCCTATGGACCCCTACTTGGAACAATGTTGAAATTCATAAAAGCATTTACATTGGATTACAAAGGAAGCCAATTCTATTGAAATATAGTTATAGAAATATTTTTTTAAGTTCATAGATGGGACAGCTGGGTGGTGCAGTGGATAGAGCACCAGCCCTGGAATCGGGAGGACTTGAGTTCAAATCTAGCCTCAGACACTTGACATTTACTAGCTGTGTGACCCTGGGCAAGTCACTTAACCCAACTGCCTTGCCAAAAAAGAAAAAAAAGGTCACAAACCCCATATTAAGAGCCCTTTCATCATTTATCAGCTTTCCAAATACCACCACCAAATATTAAAATAATACCCACACTACTAGAGCTTAGCATAGTATCTGGCACATAGTAGGCACTTAATAAATGCTTGTCGAGTTGTACACAGTAACAGCAATATTGTAACTAAAATCACGTGTGAAAAACTTCGCTACTCTAACCCACAATAATTCCAAAGGTCTGATGATGAAAAGTGCTATCTAGCTCCAGAGAGAGAGAGCTGGAGACTCTGAGTGCAGAATGAAGCAGATTTTTTCCACTCTATTTTGTCTTTTTTTTTTTTGCAATGGCTAATGTGGAAATATATTTTGCATGATATTGTATGTATAATGGGCATCATATTTCTTGCCTTCTAATGAGTAAAGGAAGGGGTGGAAGGAGGGAGCAAACTTGGAACTTAAAAATAAAATAAATACTTGTTGACTGACTTTTGACTTCCCTATTAATTAGACAAATTCTTCTCACCTTCTAAGAGGCATTTAACACCATTCATATCCTTAGTTCAGGCCATATCTGAACTTCATGTCTGTGTTTTTGCTTGTGCCATGCTCATTTACACTCAATTGTCCATTGTTTTGTAAATCGGGTGTGTTTGTGAGGTACAAAGACAGAATCATGTCTTTTTGGAGAGCTGAGGAGAGAGATGCCGTTTTTCTGTTTCTTCCCTGGCAGCCAGTATAGTGCTTACACTCAGTGGACAGCTAATATATTTGGACAAACCACTGCAAAACTTCTGGAAAGATTGTCTCCACTGCCTTACCGCCTTCTCACTTCTCAGCTATCTGCATTCTGGGTTCCCCACCACTCTTTTGACATTGTTCTTTGCAAGGTCGCTAGGGATTTCTTCATTCCCAAATCCAATTGATCTCACATCCTCCTTGATATTTCTGCAGCACGCAATACAATCAGCCATTCTCCTATGAGAGTATTTCTCCTCCCTGGCTTCCGCGACACTGTGATTTCTTGGTTCTTCCACCTGTCTCACTGATCCTTCTTGGGTTCCCTCACTGGCTCATCTTTCTTCTTGGCCCCTAAATGTGAATGACCCCACGGTTCTCACCTAAAACCTCCTGTCTCTCAACGGTTCCTCCCTTGGTGACCTCATGCTCTCCCATGGTTTCAAGTATCGCTTCTAATCAGATGACTGCCAAATTTCTGTCTCTAGCTCCAACATCTCCCCTGAACCCCAATCCTACCCCAGTTTCTGGAATTTCCTACTGGACATCTCCACTTGGATGTTCAGCTATACCTCCGTACTCAACATGTCCAAGGTTGAGCTCATCATTCTTTTCCCCACTTGATCTGTCTCCCATTTTTCATGATTCTGCTGACTGAGCCATCATCTTCCTCCATTAATCAGGCAGGCTCAAAGCAACAAAATCACCTCTGAAGCTTTCCTTCCCCTCACCCTTCATTCACCAAGTTGCCAAGTGCTATGGTTTGAACTCCTGTGATATCACTCACGTCCATTCCCCTCTCTCCACTCACAATGCCACTGACTTGTTGTAGGTCTTTCTTCTTATCTCTTAAACAGACTATTGTAATAATCTCCTAACCGGTGCCCCTACTTACAATTTCCACCTTCTCCAATTTGTCTTTCACAAACTGCCAATTTAACTCAACGTTTACTAAACACCCACTGTGTACCAGGCAACTGTCCTAGGTGCTAGTAATATAAAGATGAAAAAACAAAATAGCCCTTGGCAAATGGTGTTTAGAGCAGATACAAAAACATCTATGGGCAGATAATCACTCACCCTCCTGGACCTCAGTTTCCTCACCCATAAAATGAGGGTGTTGGAATAGATGGCCTCTGGGATTCCTTCTAGCTCTAGATCTAAGATACCATAATTTAGATCATTCAGAATATAATAAAAGGTAGAATCATAAGGACAAAAGAATGTTCTAGGAAAATTGGAAAACATTTTCAGGTGGGTTAATCATCAGGGAAGCTTTTATGGAGGAAGTGGCCCCTGAGCTAGGTCTTAAAGAGTTGGATGTCACCCACTAGAGATGAGAAGAAAGGAGCAAGCATTCCAGAAGTGAGGAGCAGCTCCCATAGAGGTGGGAAAATGATATTGGGGAATAGTTAATCTGTTTAGCTGAAGGACAGAAGGTGTGAATGAACACACATATCTTAAATGCTTATTATGTACAAAGCACAGTGCTAAAAACGGGGGTTTTGACAGTTCCTACCCCTAAAGAGGGACAACAAGGAGACAACAGAGATGGGAGAATTCAGGTGCAGGGCAGGTGGTAAGATTCTGGTGGTTTTGATAGCAGGTAATTCAGTTTGGTGAGACTATAGAGGGGGAGGTCAGGCAGATTTAAAAAATCCATCTTCTTTAGTGCCATTTTGATTGGTAAAACCATATACCTTTATGATTCTGACAATACCAAGGACTCTGGTGTGGAGAAGTTTCTCCCCAGGTCTTCAGGCACTGGGTACTATAGCACCAGCAGATAATAATAATAATAATAGCAAACATTTATGTAGCCCTTACTATGTGCCAGGCACTGTGCTAAGTGCTTCATAATAACTCATTTGATCCTCATAACAATTCTGGAAGGTAGGTGCTTTTATTATCCACACTTTACAGATGAGGAAACTGAGGCAAATAGAGGTTTGTGACTTGCCCAGGGTTACACAGCTGGTAAATATTTGAGGCTAGATTTGAACTCAGGTCTTCCTGACTCCAAATTTAGTGAAAGGGGGAGATGAAGTTGCCAGGCTGAATTTCCACTGGAGTTGGTTTCTTGTGTGATGGAGGTTGGAGGCATGGCTGATGGTCTAGGGGATATGGCTACTTATGGAACTCTTGAGTTTAGAGTTTGGGGCTGTTTCTATCAGAGTAGGCAAGTATAATGAAATAAATCTGGAAAAGTCCATGGGACCCAGGCTGTTAGGGGTGGGGGGAGGTTAATTAACTGCCAAGGCTAAAAGGCTTTTGTTTTACTTCCTAATTACTAATGCTTGGGATATGTACAGTGGTGGCCAGAGCCTAGGAATGTGACCTCCTGTCAGTTAAAAGGAAAAGAAGCTCTAACTATCCCATGGAAGAACTTGCAAGTGACCCTGGGCCATCCCTGGGTCTATGCCTTCTTTGTTCTGTTTCTATATCATACCTGACCTGGCCTGGGGTTGATACGGGAATCTATGATGTTACTTTGTCCTACTGCCGCCCAGGACAACTGGCCTCTTGTGAGTAAATTCCCCCAGTTAACCTAATTAGCCCTAATAAAACCTATTAATAACCAAGCTGGCATTGGTCCTTCTTTCTTCGGTATCTCAGTATCTTTTCGATGCCACCCTACAATTGGCATAATTAGGGCAGAAGAGATCTGCCCCCTTACATTGGTTGTAGTTGGCAGGAGAGTCTGCCCCTGTACAAATCTTAAGTCCTTATGGGATGTACCCCTGCACCTCCACTTGCTGAAATCTTTCTCTTACTTCAAGGCCCAGTTCAGATTCATCTCCTCTGTGAAACTTTTTTTGCCCCTCCATATATAAATATGTGTTTATATATACACATATATATCATGCACATATATATCACAATCAGATGTACATACATATATGATATATACATATGTGATACAACATATATCACATGTACACACATATATTATATATATGCAATATATACACATATAATATGTACATACATATATACACTTATATGATACACGTGCACATATATCATATGCAATATATATTATATATACATGTATGATACACACATCACATCACACACACGTATTTCTATACATACACATATGATATATGTATACACACCACACATATATTATACATAGATGTATGATATACACTCATGCATCACACATGATACATACGTACACATATATGATATATATTATATATACATATATCGTATGTACATACATGCATTTTTTTTCAATCATCAAAAATCCTCCTTACCCTCTACCCCCTGAAGATAAAAGAGAAAACAAAACCTGTGTTACAAGCACGTATAGTCAATCAAAACAAATTTCGACACCGGCTATTCTGCTCTCTGAGTTCTTCACCTCTCTATAGGGCAGCACATTTCATCATGGGTCATCATGCTGATAAGAGTTCCTAGTTCTTTCAAAGTTGTTTACCTTTACATATTGTTGTTATTGTATAAATTGTTCTCCTTGTTCTCTTCACTTCATTCTAGATCAGTTCATAGAAATTGTCCCAGGTTTTTCTGAGAAACCCTCTCCTTCACCATTTCTTGCAGAATAATAATATTCCATCAGATGGGTATACTTGTTCATCCATTCCCCAATATAAGGGCACCCTCAGATTCCCATTTTTCACCATGTTGAAAAGAGCTTTAAATATTTTTGAACATCCTTAGACTTTGTTTTGCTTAGTCCCTCCCTTAATCTGGCCTCTCTCTAGTTCCCTCTCCCCTCTTCCTTCCTCCTATTTCCCCAATGAATAAAATGTATTTCTGTACCCAACTCTGTGTGTGTGTGTACATTCTCCCTCTCTTTAACCAGTTCAGCTGAGATTGAGGTTCAAAATGTCAGCCACTCAATTTTATCAATAAACATTTGTTAAGCACCTACTATGTGCCAAGCACTGCACTAAACACCCAGGATATAAAGAGATAAAAGACAGTCTCTGCCCCCATGGACCTTACAATCTAATGGAGGAGACGACCTGCAAGTTACTATATACAGAACAAGTTAGATACAGGATAGATAGGAAGTAATTAACTGAGGGAAGACATTGGAAATAAGAGGGGTTGGAGAAGGCTTCCTGTAGAAGGTGGGATTTTAGCTGAGACTTAAAGGGAGCCAGAGAAGTCAGTGGGTAGACTATAGGAGGGAGAGCATTCCAGGCCAGGGGGACAGGCCAGAGAGAATGCCTGGAGATGAGAGATAAAAAAACGCACAATCTTATCCTTGGAATAGTCAGGAGACCAGTGTCACTGGATCAAAGGGTACATGCTGGAGTGTAAGATGTAAGAAGACTGGAAAGATAGGAGGGGCCTGGGTTATGAAGGGCTTTGAATATTGTACAGGGCATTTTGCATTTGATCTTAGAGGCAGTAGGGAGCCACTGGACTTTGAGTAGGAGTCGGACTTGGGCTTTAGGAAAATCACTTTGGTGGCTGAAAGAAGGATGGGTTGGAGTGGGGAGAGACTTGTGGCAGGCAAATCCACCTACTGCGATAGTCCAGGAGTGAGATGATGTGGGCCTGAACCAGGGTGTGGGCAGAGTCAGAGGAGAGAAGGGGGTAGAGATGCTGTGAAGGTAAAATTGACAGGCCTTGGCAAGAGACTGAAGTGAGTGAGAGAGAGTGGGGAGTTCAGGATGACTCTTGGGTTGTGAGCCTGAGAGATCGGAAGGATGTTACTACCCTTTGCAGTAATAGGGAAGGGGGGGGACGGGAGGGCTTAGGGGGAAAGATAATGAGTTCTGTTTTTGACAGATTGAGTTGGAGATGTCTATTGGACATCCACTTTGAGATGTCTGAAAGGTAATTGGGGATGTGAGATTAGAGGTTAGCAGAGAGTTTGGAGCAGGATAGGTAGATTTGAGAATCATCAGCATAGAGATAGTAATTGAATCCATGGGAATTGATGAGTGAAGTAGCATAGAAAGAGAAGAAAAGAGGACCCTGAAGGACACCTATGGTCATAGGGGATGGTCTGGGGGAAGATCCAGCAAAGGAGATAGAAGGAAGGATCAGAGAGGGAGAAGGAGGACCAGAAGAAAGAACAAGGTGTCCTTAAAGTCTAAAGAGGAGAGAGTATCTAGGGGAGGATAGGATGGTTAGCAATGTCAATGACTACAGAGACATCAGGGAGAGTGAAGATTGAGAAAAGGCCATTGGATTTGGCAACTAACACATCATGAGTAGCCTTGTAGAGAGCAGTTTTAGTGGGACGATAGGGTTGGAAGCCAGATTATAAGAGGTTAAGAGGAAATTGAAAGGAAAATGGAAACACCTGTTGTAGATGGCCTCTTTGAGGAGTTTAGTCACAAGGGTAGAAGAGATATAGGATAGTTAGTGGGAATGAAAGACCAAGTGATGATTTTTTCAGGATGAGGAAGACATGGGCATGTTTGTAGGCAGGAGGGAAGGAGTCAGTAGACAGGGAGAGATTAATAAGTGGGAGAGTGGTGATGATAGAGGGGTTGGTCCATTGGAGGAGATGGGATGGAATAGGATTACTTGAGCAGGAAGAGGAGTTGGCCTTGGTAAGGAGTAAGGCCACTTCATCACGTGAGACAGGGAGGAAGGAGGAGAGAGTGGCTGAAGGCACCTGAGTGATAGGAGATGAAGAGGGAGCTGATGCAAATGGACTCTTTTTTTCTGTAAAGCATGAGACAAGGCTCTCGGAGGGTGAGCGAGGGGGAACCATAGGAGATTTGAGGAGGGATAAAGAAGTTTGGAAGAAGTGATGGAGAGTGGGAGAATGAGTTGATAAGGGAAGTATAGTAGGATTGCCTGGCAGCAGTGAAAGCCCAGGTGAGGTTATGTGACATAAATTTATAGTGGACCCAGTCAGAACCATTATGGGATGAACCTCAAAGGAAGAGAGGTTCCTGAGTGATGGAGGAAGGAGGAGAACCTGGGAGTGGAAATGGGGAACAAAGAGTACTCCAACTGGCCTTCCTTGAACTGTGAGCAAAGGAGAATGAGTGAAAGTACACATCTTCTCCTTGTTTGTATAGATGTCTACTTGTGCACCCCGATTTTGCGAGATAATTTTCCCTAACCTTCCTTTCCCTCCTCATATTCCTCCTTCCCTCTCTTTCTATTCTTCTCTTAAGAAGATAAAAGGGGTGGTAGAGTTGTGAACTGATCTAACCGTTCCGGAGAGCGATTTGGAACTATGTCCAAAGGGCGATCAAACCGTGCGTAGCCTTTGATTCAGCAATAGCACCACTAGGTCTGTATCCCAAACAGATCACAAAAAAGGGGAAAGGACCTACATGTGGAAAAATATTTATGGCAGCTCTTTTTGTGGTGGCAAAGAATTGGAAATTGAGGGGATGCCCATCACTTGGGGAATAGCTGAACAAGTTGTGGTATATGAATCTGATGGAATACTATTGCTCCATAAGAAATTATGATCAGTCAGACTTCAGAAAAACCTGGAAAGACTTACATGAACTGATTCTGGGTGAAGTGAGCAGAACCATTGTGTGATGATCAACCTAGATTGACCTAGCTTTTTTCAGCAATAAAATTATTTAAGACAGCTCCAAAAAACTCATGATGGAAAACGTTATCCACATCCAGAGAAAGAACTGTTGGGGTCTGAATGCAGATCAAAGGATACTCTTTTCACCTTTTTTGTGTTTTTTCTCTTGTTCTATTTCTTCTTTCACAACATGAATAATATGGAAATATGTTTTATATGATTGCACATGTATAACATATTAGATTGCTTGCTGTCTTGGGGAGGGAGAAAAATTTGGAATTCAAAATCTTTCAAAAAATGAATGTTGAAAATTGTTTTTACATGTAATTAGAAAAAATAGAATACTATTAAATTAAAAAAAAACAAAACAGAACACAACAAGACATAACAGAACCACTCCCAGGCCTCTATGACCCCTGATGATGACAGAGATCAGAGAGGACACGAGTATCATCTCCCCATATCTTAATGTCAGCAGTTTATCCTTGTTTAGTCCTCGGTCATTATTCATTCATGTTTACCTTTTTATGTTTCTCTTCACTCCTGTGTTTGAATATCAAAGTTTCTCTTTGGCTCTGGTCTTTTCAACAGGAATGCTTGGAAGTCCTTGATTTCATTAAAGATCCATTTTTCATCTGTAGCATTATACTCAGTCTTGCTGCTAAGTTATTCTGATCTGTTAGCCCACATCCTTTGCTTTATGGGATATCTAATTCCAAGTTCTCCCATCCTTCAGAATGTTGGCTTGTAACTGTATGTGATCCTAACTGTGGCTCCTCAGTACTCAAGTTCTTTCTGTCAGCTTATAGGATTTTTCTTTGACCTGGAAGCTCTGATGTTCCTCGGAGTTCTCTAGGGTTTCTTTCAGGAGGCAATGGATGAATGTTTCCTATTTCCACTTGTCCCTTTGGTTCTAAGAGATCTAGGCAGTTTTCTTTAAGATTTCTTGAAATAGGTGTCTAGGTTTGGTTTTTTTCCTTATAGCATTCAGATAATCCAGTGATTATTAATTTTTTCCTTGATCTCTTTTCCAGGTCAGTTGCTTTTGCTATGAGATACCTTACTTTTTCTAATATTTTTTCAGCTTTTCGACTTCGTTTCAAATTTATCTCATTGGGCCGTTGGCTTCTATTTGGTTCATTCTAACTTCTAGGCAGTTTGTTGCTTGGACAGATTTTACACCTTTTGTGCCAAGCTGTTAATTCACTTTTTAATTCTTTTTTCTATGCTCTCAATTGTTTTTCATTTTTTTCCCCCTCAAGTGCTCTCATTTCTTCTCTTCGTGAGTTGGCAAAGAATGAGAATCTGAGTGGATGCCTATATAAAACCATTTTTAACTCTTAAAAAAAACCCTCTTGCTTTATTTCTTCCTGGAATTCTAGTTGGGTTTGTGGCCAATCTGTTTTTCAGTTAGGTATTGCTTGTCATTCTTTTCTGCATCTGTGTCTTGAGCGTCCCTGTCACCATGATAGTACATTATGGTAGGATTCTTGTTTATTTGGTTGTCTGCGCGTTCTTCCAGTCTGCTTTCCAACTTTGGACCTGATGTTAGATCTGGGCTTTGTGCTCTTTTGGAGATAGGGTCTGGGCTGATTATGTCACTGCGTTCTTGGGGAATTGAGTTTCGTGTTATTCTGGGATCTTACAGACAGGCTGGGAACCTCTAGGCTTTCAGTACTCCCAAAGGGATCTGATTTAGGGCAAAGTCTGACTACCAAGTCTGAGCTCTACAAATTCCTGACCTGGGTTTGGGTCTGTACAACAGTGGGTGTTGTTGGACTCTGCCCCTATTGGCCGGCTGGAAAACTCTTTTGGTTCAGAATGACAAAATTGTAGGTCCCACTTTGGCCTGGGATTCCTGCCTTGGTTATTACTCTGAAGACTGGGGTAGGTGCTGGAACTGAGGCCCTCCTCTGCTCCTGAGGGTAAGCCATACCACTACTGCTGCCTCCTCACTTCTTCACTTCCTCCCCAGGGTCTCCCTACCCAGGAACATGATGCCTTCTCTTCTCCACCGCTCTCCTCCAGTCCCCTTCTCACTTAGCCTGGATCTGTGACCTGGAACTGGGTAGTGAATGATAAAGCTACCAGTTGGCACCTATCCCCATCGAGGTCCCTAGTATGTGTCTGGAGGTGCCCCAGTATCAGTCTAGGACCTCCTCTTGCCCTGGTCCAATTTTCTCCCAAGGAAATACTGCTCCACAAAGGGTATGCTCCTAACTGCCCACCCCCACCCCTGTTTCCACAGTCCTCCCTGTCTGTCTCTCAATGCTGACCTGGGCTGGATGAACAACTCACTGTGACTTTTAAAAAAAAAATCCTCATCAGGGTTTGGTCTGGTGCATCTTCTAGGTCTGTTTGGAGGTATTATGTGGAAGGGAACTCAGCTCTATGGCTTGTTCCTACTCTGCCATCTTGGGCCTTTTTTGCTTCTTTTGAAAGTCAACTTCAGATACTTTTTTATTCCTGGGAGAAATAGAGATAAGAGGATTTGGAGCTGGAAGGAGCCTCGAAGATCATGTTGTCTCACCCCCATTTTTTAACAGATGTGGAAACTGAGGTTTGAGAATCTACAGGAAGTTCACCTAGGAAGTGAGCGGATGAGTGGGGATTCACATCCAGGTCTTCTGACTCAATGGGAGCTTTAATTCTCCACCCTCAAATTTCTGCAGGGTCTTTGTCTAGATCCCTCATTTGCCTCATCTCGTCCTTTCTTGAGACCTTGGGTTATACTTGTTTGGGGACATGTCTTCTCCCTCCCAGTAAAAATCTAAACTTCTGGAAGGCAGAAGCTGTTGTTCTCTTCCTTGATTGCCCTATCTCCCCACCTCACTCTTAGACACATGATAAATATGTGTTGAGTTGAATGGAAGAACAGAGATAAATAGAGGCAGGGGTGGGGGAAGGGAGAGGAAGAGAGAGACAGAGAGATAGACAGAAAGAGAGAAACAGAGACAGACAGAGAGAGATGGGAGGAGGAGAGACACAGAGAGACAGAGACACAGAGGGAGAGAGAGAGAGAGAGAGAGAGAGAGAGAGAGAGAGAGAGAGAGAGAGAGAGAGAGGCAGAGAGACACAGAGAGAGAGACAGAGAGAGACGGGGGGGAGGGAGGAAGAGAGAGAGAGGGAGGGAGGGAGAGGGAGAGAGAGAGAGAGAGAGAGAGAGAGAGACAGACAGACAGAGAGACAGAGAGGAAGAGAGAGAGACAGAGACAAAGAGACGGGGGGGGGGGGGCAGCTAAGTGGTGCAGTGAGTAGAGCACTGGCCCTGGAGTCAGGAGGACCCGAGTTCAAATCCAGCCTCAGACACTTGACATACTTACTAGCTGTGTGACCTTGGGCAAGTCACTTAACCCCAATTGCCCTGCTTTCCCCCCTGCAAAAAAAAAGACAGACAGACAGACACACACACACACACACACAGATAAAAGATATGGTGATAGAGCCAGAAGAATAGGAAGATAGGGAGGGGTTGTGGAAAGGTGAGGGGAAATGGGAGGGGTCAGTGAGAGACAGATGGGGGTGCTGGAAGATGGAGAAAAAGGACAAGGTCAAGGGAACATCTCCATCTCCATATTTCTGGGAAGTCTTCTCTCCCCTCCTCCCCATATCCTCACTCTTTGTGGTCTCTTTAGCTAGAGGTCACAAGAGGCAGCATGGGCAACCCCCACCCCCTTTCAGC
This sequence comes from Phalanger gymnotis, assembly GCA_028646595.1. Taxonomy (NCBI): domain Eukaryota; kingdom Metazoa; phylum Chordata; class Mammalia; order Diprotodontia; family Phalangeridae; genus Phalanger; species Phalanger gymnotis. Next base: position 792,309,962 of record CM053622.1, on the reverse strand, counting down.
CATCACTTAGGAACAGAGAAGCCACACCTGGAGCTCTCCTCCCATGAGATTGGCTCTAGGTCCGGGGTGATGAAATTAGGAAAATGTCTCCTTGGGAAAACTGACACAAGTGAAAAGAATCTATGCCAATTGTAGAAAGTAGAAGCGACACACTGCTTAGGTTCTTGGAGGAAAGCGGGGGAACCTGGGGAAGGGGGTGATGCAGGCTGCTTGAACACTAGGAGGAGAGGGGGTTGTGCTACTCTTGTTTGGACATAACATACAAACACGTGAACAATAAACACACCTGCCAACCCCCACACACACCGCTGCCCCACCTCCACTCGCTTACACCCTGTACCTCCCATACCCCCTGACTCACAACCAAAAATGAAATCCCCCTTCATTGTCTCCAGTTCTGAGTCTTGCCTTTCATTCCGGAAATGCAATAGTTTTGTCTTTAAGATCTGCCACCCAGTCCTTAGCTAAGACACCTGGTTGAGGCCGATAACCAAGACTAATGAGCGTGCTCATTCATAAGGCTTGCTGCTTTAGCCTCTTCCACCTGCCCACCCCTCACTCACTGTCTCACTCAGTGTCCCTGGTTCAGGGTTGTGTCCTAGGACTTCATCTGCCCATTTCCCAAATCTCTTCCTTACCCCTCCAGTCAATCTAATTCCTCTTGGGATGACAACACCTGAATTTTTGGAAAGGATCTAGGGAAGGCCCCGAGGTGAGGAGAGCAGGAAGTTTGGGCTCGCTGGCCCCCAGCCCAGTTCTGCCTCTGACATCCTCCCTCTATCCCAGGTTTCTAGCCCCTCCCCACGGGCACCCCAACCGGATTTTCAGGAGACACTGCGTCTGCTCTCAGGTTGATCAAAATCAGCTCTCCTGCCCTTGCCCTAGGGTTGGGAGGTAGGATGCCTGGGTTCTGGCAAGTGAATGGTATTCATATTCTGCCATGTGAACCCCCTCTCCCATCCCTCCCCAATAGACCCTGCATTAGACTCTACATCTGGCAACCTAGATGAACTCTCCTCCTTCTCACTTCCCACTACTTTGAAAAGACTGAGGTTGGCATTTATCTTGGCTTCTCCTGAATCTTGCCCTATATCTCTTAAGGCTCCTCCTAGCCTCTGAAGACCCCACTGCCTTGCCATTAACCACTGCATCTCTTCAGGTTCTCCCACGACTTGGGGATTGAATGGTTTGGTTCTGACAGGGAAGGAGGGGCTGGGGGTAGGGTGGGGATCTGGAATATCTAGGGTCTGGTGGGTCAGGATACTCAAGGCTGGGAGGGGAACAGGGTGCCTAGATCCTGGGAGGAGAACAGGATGACTTTGTCATGGGCAGGTAATGGGAAGGGTGGGGGCTAAGAGGCCAAGAATTTGGGTCCTAGGGAGGTGACCTAAGTGCTAGAGGGAGCAAGGTGCCTAGAGTCTAGGAGGGGATGGGGCCTGAAAGTGGGAGAAAGAATCAGGAAGTGACAGGACTGACAAGATGCCTGGGTTGTGGGAGGGAATGATAAGAGGTGGAAGTTGGAAGGTCAGACATTTGGGTCCGGGGGTGGAGGGACCCTTGATAGGTCAGAATCTTGGATGCCTGGGACCTCTTGTGTTGTGACTCACCCCTCCCCCTCCTCCTTCCCATTGCTCAACCTGAAATCTCCTTGGGAAACACCACCCTTCAATGGGGACCAGCAACATTGTCTCATGGGGTAGCTGAGTCATGGGGGAGTGGAATAGGGAGGGGAGGCGGGAGGATAAATAGCAGCCTAGCCTCATTAGTGCCTCTCTACAATCCCCAGCACCCTACCAACATGCATCCTGCCACCTTAGTCTACACTTGCTCCTTCTTGCTGCTGGTAGGGGCTTTGCCTGGCTGGACAGCTGAAATAGACCCCTTTGGGAAGGTCATTGAGGGCATCAACCATGGGCTGAGCAATGCTGAAAGGGAGGTGGGCAAGGCCCTGGACGGCATCAACCATGGGATCACTCAAGCTGGCAGAGAAGTAGAGAAAGTTTTCAACGGCCTTAGCAGCATTGGGAAAGAGGCTAGCAGGGAGGTAGACAAAGGCGTCCAAGGGATCAACCACGGTCTGGACCAGCTGGCCCATGGAACTAACCATGCTGCTGGGCAGGCAGGAAAGGAGACAGAAAAAATGATCCAAGGTGCCAACCATGGGCTCAGCAACGCCGGGAAGGAAGTGGACAAGGGCATCCACGATGCGAATCATGCTGTCGGGCAGGCCGGGAAGGAGGTAGAGAAGTTTGGCCAAGGGGTCAACCATGCTGCTGGGCAGGCCGGGAAGGAGGTGGACAAGTTTGACCAAGGGATCAACTATGCTGCTGGGCAGTCAGGGAAGGAGGTGGATAGATTTGGTCAAGGGGTCAACCACGCTGTTGGGCAGGCTGGGAAAGAGGTGGACAGATTTGGCCAAGGGGTCAATCATGCTGTTGGGCAGGCTGGAAAGGAGGTAGAGAAATTTGGTCAAGGGGTCAACCATGCTGTTGGGCAGGCCGGAAAGGAGGTGGACAGATTTGGCCAAGGGGTCAACCATGCTGCTGGACAGGCAGGGAAGGAGGCGGACAGATTTGGCCAAGGGGTCAACCATGCTGCTGGACAGGCAGGGAAGGAGATAGACAGATTTGGTCAAGGGGTCAACCATGCTGCTGGACAGGCAGGGAAGGAGGTGGACAGATTTGGCCAAGGGGTCAACTATGCTGCTGGACAGGCAGGGAAGGAAGTGGACAGATTTGGCCAAGGGGTCAACCATGCTGCTGGACAGGCAGGGAAGGAGGTGGACAGATTTGGCCAAGGGGTCAACCATGCTGTTGGGCAGGCTGGAAAGGAGGTAGAGAAATTTGGCCAAGGAGTCAACCATGCTGCTGGGCAAGCTGGGAAGGAGGTAGAGAAATTTGGCCAAGGAGTCAACCATGCTGCTGGGCAGGCTGGGAAGGAGGCAGAGAAGGTTAATCAAGGGGTCAACCATGCTGCTGGGCAGGTAGAGAAGGAGATAGAGAAGGTAAAGCAAGGGGTCAACCATGCTGCTGGGCAGGCTGGGAAGGAAGCGAACAAGGTTAACCAAGGGGTCAACAATGCTGCTGGGCAAGCTGGGAAGGAACTGGAGAAGGTCAAGGAGGATGTCCACCATGGGGTCAACCAAGCCGGCAAGGAGGCCAACCAGCTGCTGAATGTAGGTGAACAAGGGTGGGGAAAATTGGGGTTCTGGGGCAGCTGAGGGAAGGAGAGGTTAAACTTTGAAGAGGTTGGGAGAATCGGCATGGCTATTTCCCCTGGCGAATGGCAGAAAGGCTAGGGGATTACCCTTCTACTATCTCCCTTCCCCTCCCCTCCCTACAGCCTCCCATGGGTTGTGCAACCAAGTAGATTCCCATTTTCCTCCCCCCAGCTTACTTCAACAATCATTTATTGAATGCCAACTATATACAAAACACTGGCGATAGATAGAAAGGTTTTAAAAATGATATAACACCTGCCCTCAAGGAGTTTACACTCTATTAGGAAGGATATAAGGTAGAGTGTGGTGAGATCAAAGGAGAAATTGAGACAGTGCTCTAAGAAGCCCAGCTGGGAGAGAGCAGAAGGAAGTTAGATGGGATTGTAAAGTCAGGCAGCCTCGTCCCTGAAGGTTGTCCTGTATCGGTCACTTTCCCGTTCCCCCTTCCCCAGCTCTCTGCCTGGTGACAGAAGCTGGGCTCGAAGTTGGGGCAAGAAGGTAAGTGAAAATGTGCCCATGCCTTCAGGGAGCTGCTGATCTAGTTGAGAAGTTAGCAAGGTCTAATGGGAGAGCCAGAAAACACATGTGAGATGTCATACACTTACACAACATGATACAAATGGGTTCTGTTAAGTGTCCTGGGAAATCGGAAGTAGAAGAAAGGCCAGATCTGGAAGAGGTAGTCAGGGAGAGTGGATGGTGGCCAGTGCTGAGGGGAAAACAGAAATGTTTACAAAGGTGGATTTTGGGGGGACCAAGGATAGAAGAATTTGGCATGTCAGGGGAACAGCTGGGGAAAGGCAGGGAGTTGAGATGCTTGCATCCTCCCCATTCTGTAGTTGGTGACAGTCATTGGGATTAACAAGCTGGTGACAGCATCTTGGGGCGAGGATCTGGCTTCTGCCACCAGGCAGGAGGCCAGGAGAGGAGGTGTGGATAGGGCAGGGCTCTGGGTGAGAGACAGCAATGACCCGGAATTTAGGATTAAGAAAGAGGGGCACAGGGCTGGGATTAGGAAAGATTTGGAGTTGGCTCATGAGGTCCGGCAGCAGTGGGATCAGGAAAATGGAGTCACCCAGGGTGTCTAGGAATAGAAATAAGGGGAAGGATAAGGCTTGGGTTAGAGATGGAGCTGGTCTTGGGTATGGGATATCTATAGCTGAGTTGGGTTTGATGCCAACTCTGGGGTCCTGGTCTCTGCCACTGTCTTCACTCTCCCTTCTACCTGGAGCACATTTTTAAAGAATGAAGTACAAGGTGAGAAATTTGGAAGAACATCAGATAACAGGAAGGAGACCTGGGAGCCTCTCTTCTTAACTCCTAGAGAAGCCTTTCCCCCCATCTCCAGTAATACTAGCCTGACTTGGTACAACTGGACCATGGGGGAAAGTCTTTCTGCTCCAGCTTCCCCTGAATGGAGAGAGGTGTTCTAGGAAAGGTTTGGGGCCCCTAGGAGGCAAAGGGATCCTAACGTGGTCTGGCTTTTACCCTCAGGGAGCTCATCACGGAGGAGCTGGCGGCAGCGGGGTAGGAGTCACACCCTTGAACTCTGGGGTAAGCTCTTTCTCACAAATGCTTGGACTCTGGAGGGTGGAAAGGGAAAGGGAGGCAGGAGCCGGGCAAAGGGCTCTGAGTCCTGGGCTAGGAGGCCAGGCAGCAAAGGATGAAGGAGGAAGAAAGCTGGGGGGCTCACTCTTGTTTTCTTCAACTTCTAGGCCTCGGTCAACAAGCTCTTCATGGACTTGCCAGCTCTTTGGAAAGTAAGTACCGTCACTATCGCTTGACTCTTCTGTTTCTTGGGAATCTCCTTGGGGCGAAGGGTCTCCCTGCCTCACCACCTCCCCCCTTCACAAAAGAATAGCTCCTATTCTCATCCCTCTGCTTTCACTTTTGGGTCATCACTATGAACCCTTCCATGACCTCCCACAGTCTCCTAAGATCACCACAGAGGCTGAGAGACAGAACTCCTTGGGGGCCATGCCCATCATTGAGCCATACAGGGACCAGTTGAGACAAATCAGGTCTGCCAGTGCATTTTCCCTACTTCTTAGAGTCTAAGAACCTCTTTCCTTCACCCCTAGACCTAGTATCTGCATCCCTTTGGCATCCAGAGAGAATTTCGATCAATTCAACAATTATTAAGCCAGCTACCATGCCAGGCACAGGTGATAGGGATACAAAAAGTTAAGCAATCCTTACTCCCATGGAAGGTACATTCTGGTAGGCTTTCCTCTGCCATCTTTGATTGATATCCCTCACCCCATCGCTGCTGCACATTGGTGGCTCTGGTCTTTCCTAGGTGGAGGTGAGTCCCCCCCCACTCTGGCTTATTCCTGGTATAAAGCCCCCTCTTCTGTCCCTTTCTCCCTCACTCTGCTCCCAAAGTGTTACTTCGGCTCTTTGCAATTGAGCAAAGGCTCCCCCTCCTCTATCTGCTCTCAGAGACAAGGGTAAGGGGAGTACAGACTGTGCAAGGCAAAGGGGACTAACACATCCTTCCATCTCCATCAGCCTGTCCCTTCCTCTTTACCCCTACTAAGGACACTCCTCCAGTGGCTCAGCTCTTAAGGACAGAACTGGAAGAAATGGTTCTCAGCCTTTGTAACCCCAGCACCCAGAAGGGTGTTTCATCAGGAAGACCTGAGTTCAAATCTGACCTCAGACACTCACTAGATTGTGACCCTGGGCAAGTCACTTAAACCTCAGTTTCCTCATCTAGAAAGTGAGGATAATAACAGCACCTATCTCCCAGGGCTCTTGTGAGTTTCAGATGAGATAATAATTATGAAGTACTTAGCACAGCACGCACAAATCTTAGCTATTGTTTTAATTCGTAAGAGTATGACGATCTATTCCCACCCGGTGAGTTACGGCTTCTGACCTCGACATCCGACAGTTCCCTCTTTACTCGTTTCTTGTCCACCTTGTCCTGCAGTTTCTCACCCCCCCACACACACACAGACACTCCTGAGCCCCCATTGGCCCCGCCAGGCCAGAGCGGGGAGGTCTGTCTCTACCTCTGGATCCATTTCCCTTGGCTCTGTCTCCTCCTCTTACAACTTCTCTCTTCTTTTTCTTTCCAGAGCATCGTCAACATGGGCCTGTGAACTGACTGACGGGCTTTGTCTGGCTGTGCCGAGCAGGCTCCGAGGAATGAACTTCCAAGTGCTTGTGGAGCACTTAGGGGGGAGGGCGCTTTGTGGGTGGGGAACCACTTTCAGGACACAAGGAGGGAGGGGGAATTGCTAACACGATAAACTGGTACTCACTCCCCCTTTGTGTCTTTTAACATTTTTCTTTTTTTATTGTGAACTTAAATGCAAGCGTTTCCACATACCAGAGAATGTGTACCCATATGGGTTTGAAAAGCTTGTCAAGAAGGTAAAGGGAATATCTACTAAATAACTGTATTATCCTATTTAAATATTCCCAGAGTCATAGTGGTTAGTGAAAAAAATGTACATTTAATGACTTTATGATACTAAAAAATGTTATGGACTCAATAAAGTTTTCTTTATGAAAATTAACTCATTTTGTTTCTTATGTGCATCTGCTTGGAAAATGCTAAAATTTATTTCCTTTCACATTTCATATTTCAGGAAGGTTTTACCGAAAGCTACAGGGCTGCAAGGCTGAAAAAAACTAGGAATGTTTGTCAAATACATATGAAACCATGAATCTTAAAAAGCTTGGCTGTTTAAAGTATGTCGTTCAGCCATTTCAGTCATGTCTGCCTCTTCGTGAACCCATTTGGGGTTTTCTTGGCAAAGGTACTATTCCCTTCTCCAGCTCATTTTACAAATGAGGAAACTCAGGCAAGCAGAGTTAAGTGGCTTGCCTAGAGTCACATAGCTATTAAGTATCTGAGGCCAGATTTGAAGGCAGGTCTTCCTCACTCCAGGGCTCTATCCACTGCAGCACCACCTAGCTGCCCGTTTTAAAGTATCCATTATATTTTACATAATAATACCAATACTGCCTTACTTCTTGGTCTCCTTCTTAACCTCTTTCTATTTTCTTCTCAGTGTTTTAAAAATGCTTCCTTGACATTCCTTTCTTTGCTCTTTAAATTTTGCATTACTATCCACGCCCCCCCCCCAGCCCCAAATAAAAGTCCTCCCTTCTGATAAATAGGTACAAACAAAACATTGTGCTCACTGGGTCATGTCCCAAAATGTAAGCCTCATTCCACATCGACAATCTCTGGAGGCAATGAAAAAACCCCAGCTCAGGAGTCAGAGGACCTGAGTCAAATTCCACCATTTAAACACCTTAGGCAAGTCATTTGACATATCCCACCTCAGTTTCCCTAGATCAAAAATGGGAGTGTTAGACTGGATGGCCTCTGAAATCCAAGATCCCTACGACTTCTCTGGAAAGAGAAAGGAAATCTGGCTTGTCGTTGGCCTTTGGGAGTTGTTGGTCATGGCATCAGCCAGACCTTCCAAATTTTTAAAAGTTGTTTTGCTTTATAATATATTGCAGTCATTATATAAACTGCTCTCTCCTGGTTGTATTCACTTCAATCTGTGAAAAGAAAGCAGAAACTGGAGCCAGACATTTAAGAGCTGGGCGAATTAACTCTTGGAGCCTCAGTTTCCTCATTTGCAAAAGTGTGATACATCACAGGATTGCTGTGAGGCTCAAATGAGTTGACATATGTAAAGTGCTTGGCAACCCTTGAAGAACTGCTTAAGTGATAGCTATGATCAGTTCAAACAAGACTTCCCAGGCTTCTCTGAATAGCTGTTCTCTGAACAACCCGTTTCTGGGGTTGAATGGAGCAAGAGTCCTCATTCCTGAAAGGAGTCAGAGTTTGAGCCCGGGGCATTTTTTTAAATTTAATTTTATTTTAGACTCAAGGGCCAGAACACAAATACAGAATAGGGGCATCTTTGAGGTGCCTCCTTCCTTCCTTGCTTGCTTCCTTCTTTCCTTCCTTCCTTCCTTCCTTCCTTCCTTCCTTCCTTCCTTCCTTCCTTCCTTCCTTCCTTCCTTTTGCTCTTCCCTCTTCCTGCCTTTCTCTCTTGCTCTTTTTTTCTCTCTCTTCCTTCCTTCCTTTTTGTTTGGCTCTTTCTTTCTCTCTTCCTTCCTTCTTTTCTCTTTTGCTCTTCCTTCCTTCATTCCTTCCTTCTTTCTTTCCTTCCTTCCTTCCTTCCTTTCTTTCTTTCTTTCTTTCTTTCTTTCTTTCTTTCTTTCTTTCTTTCTTTCTTTCTTTCTTTCTTTCTTTCTTTCTTTCTTTCTTTCTTTCTCTTTCTTTTTTCCTTTCTTTCTCTTTTTCTTTCTCTTTCTTTCTTTCTTCCTTTCTTTCTTACTTTCTTTCCTCGCCACCCAGATGAGTGAATTTACTATCTGACACATTGTCACAGTGGAAAGCAGTCTGGATCCAGATGCAGAGGACCTGGGTTTGAGTCTTGGTTCTGTTATTTAGTTGACCTAGGTACACTTGAGTCAATCACTGTCTGGATGGGGTTTTCTGTTTTCTCCCCTCTAACATGGAGGGCTTAGCTGAGACAATAACTAAGGTCTGTTCTATCTCTAAGGTGCCCATTTGGGTGAGTTTGGGTGGGATTCCCAGCCCTGACCCTATGATCCCCCTCTGTATAGTGTTGTGAAGGATGAGACTCTCGAACAATTGTCCAGTAAGAGTAAACATACTAAAATCCCTTTGAGTGCAGAGAACAGTCGGCCAGTGAAAGAACTTGGGCTGTAGAGTCAGAGAACCTGGATTTGAATTCTGGGGGAGGTTGGGGGAGATACAAGGTTTAGCTAAGATATAGCGCCTTCCTCCATGGAGTTCACAGTCTAAGGAGACCAGGCACCTGTATTGTGTAATACCAGGGAAGTCAGTCAGTCAACAAGCATTTGTTAAGCACCTATTATTTGCCACGTGGGCTACTAGTGTAGAGCGCCAGGCCCAGAGTCAGGAAGACTCATCCTCCTGAGTTCGAATCCAGCCTCAAACACTTACTAGCTGTGTGACCCTGGGCAAGTCACTTAATCCTGTCTGCCTCAGTTTCCTTATCTGTAAAAATGACCTGGAGAAGGAAATGGCAGACCACTCCAGTATCTTTGTCAAGAAAACCCCTAAATGGGGTCACAGAGAGTCAGACAGACTGAAACAACTGAAAAACAATGAAAATTTGCCAGGTGCTGTGCTAAGTGCAGGAGATACTGAGAAAGGCAAAAGACAGCTCCTGCTTTCAAGAAGCTCACATTCTAATGGGAGAGACAGTGAGCGATGAACGAAGTATAAACAAGAGACGTATAGGATAAATCCTGACTCGAATCGCCCACATTTGTCTTCTCTCAATTCCCATGGCCACCTCCCTGGCTCAGGCTCTCATTTCCTCTCTTCTGGACTGTTGCAGTAGATTCTTGACTGGTTTCTCTTTTCTCTTCTCTCCATGCCATCCTCCATTTTCATTGAGTCATTTCAGTTGTGTCCGACTCTTTGTGACCCCATTTAGGGTTTTCTTGGCAGAGATACTTGAGTTGTTTGCCGTTTCTTTCTCCAGCTCATTTTTCAGACCAGGAAACTGAGGCAAACAGGGTGAAGTGACTTGCACAGGGTCACCCAGCTAGTAAGTGTCTGAGGCTGGATTTGAACTAAGGAAGATGAGTTTTCCTTACTCCAGGCCAGGTGCTTGATGCACTATGGCACCACCTAGCTGCCAGAATGGCCTTTTTGGCAGTTTCTCCCAACACACCGGAGTTTTTCCCCCCATACCTGGAATGTGGTCCATCCTCCCCTCTGGCTCTCAGAATCCCTAGCTTCCTTCAAAGCTTGGGTCAAGTACAATCTCCTACTTGAGGTTTTCACCTGATTCCCTGCCCCCGGCCAGCTGCTGGCTCCCTCTTCCCAAATGCCTTGCATTAATTTGTATGAATTTCTTTGTTGCTTCTCCCAATTAAACGGAAGCTTTTCAGGGCAGGTAGTGATTCACTGCTGTCCCTGTATCCTCCACACCTCGTACAGTGATGAGTACACAGCAGGCCCTTATAATTCCTTCTTATTGACCTCCATTTAGCTGACTTCCCCTCCTCCCACGCAATCCTCTACACCCTCTGTGAAGTTTGGATTCAGTCAAAGGGCCGTGCTTCTGGACCTAGAGGGCCACATGTGACCTCGAGGCGAAATGGTTCCCCACCCCTGCTCAATATCTTGCCTTAATTGGATGGGTGGAGGTCATGGGCTACGGTGGAATAAGCCTTGGCTCTGGAGTCAGATAATGTGGGTTTAAATCCAGCTGCTCATGCATATTAGATCTAAAGGGACGTTAGTGGTCATCTGCTTCAACTCCTTCATTTTACACAGAAGGAACAAGGAGGTGGAAGGACTTGCACAAGGTCAGGCTTCAAACCAAGGTCCTCTGAACCTAAATCCAGTGCTCATAGTGGGGAAGTGTCTCAAAATTAAACAAATAACTAGGATGTTATGGGCATAATAACAGTAAGAATCCACCCTGCCCTTGAGGAATCTGTGTTGAAACTAGAGGATGCCAGGATGGCAGGGAGGGAGGGAGGGACAGGGTGCCCTTCATTGAACAGTCATCCAAATAGATTTGTGAGTGACACATAGAGACTGCAGACACTTTTCAACTCCCTGGTATCACTGTCCGTAGGAATCGGGATTTAAAGCTGCCAGGGACCTCATAGAGGTGGTTCTGGAGGCAGAGAATCTAGGTTCAAATCCCAGCTTTTAAATTTATTACCTGTGTAGGATGCTCTAGCTCCATGAGCCTTGGTTTACCCTTCTGTAAAATGAGGGGGTTGGAAAGTGAAGTGTACTCTATACAAAGTAACAGCGATATTGTAAGATCATCAGCCATAAAATGACTTTAGCTATACTCAGCAATACAACCATCCAAGGCAAGTCTTGAAAAAGGCTCTCCCCAGAGAAAGAACTGAGGGTGTCTGAATAAAGACTGAAGCATGCTTTTTAAATTTTTCTTGAGTTTTTTTTTGATCTGTGCTTTCTTTCACAACACGACTATCATTGAAGTGTTTTGCATGACTACCTATGTATAATCTATATATTAAATTGCTTGTCTCCTCAAAGTGGAGTGGGGGAGGGAAGGAGAGAATATGGAACTCAAAGTTTTTAAAACGAGTGTTAAAAATCATTTTTACATGTAACTGGGGAAAAATAAAATACTAAATAAATTTAAAAAGGAAAAAAAATGTGAGGGGGTTGGAATAATGTCCTCTGAGGTTCCTTCCAGATCCAAATCTATGATCCTATAGAGCCTGCCCCAACTCCATCATTTTACAAATGAAGGAATTGAGGCCTGGGACTGTGACTTGCTCAAGATGCCACAGAGTATGAAGGAGCAGAACTGCTATCTGAAGTTTCCTGACTCTAAATCCATAACTTTTCCCCTTGCATGACGGGGAGGGGGGTGCCGCTGGTAAATATTTAAGAACAGGCTCTCCTCCCCTCCCCCTCAAAAATCTATGGATGACATACTTTTCAGTTTAATCTGCATTACTGACATTTCGATCATGTTCTTAAGTCTAGACAATCCACAAGACAGTAAATCAAACCCTGATTTGTAGTATTTGTCAATTTCTGAGATGTAAATGCTCCCCTTGGAAAATTTAACAATTGGCTTTGATTGAGTTAGAACTAGTTTCAGCATGCCTGGGCCTTGCATTTGCAGCCCCCTTGGAAATGGGAGAGCTAGCTGGCTTTGTTACCCATTCTATCCCTGATTTGTTGTTCAATCTGCTGGGTGGTGTCTGACTCTGTGACCCCACTGGGGGTTTTGTTAGCAAAGATACTGGGATGGTTCGCCATTTCCTTCTCCAGCTCATTTTACAAATGAGGAAACTGAGGCAAACAGGGTTAAGTGACTTGCCCAGTGCCAGATTTGAACTCGTGAAGATGAGTCTTCCTGACTCCAGGCTCACCACTCTCTATGCTAAACCACTTAGCTGCTCATCCCTACTTTGCAACTTTTTCCTATACTAGCCTCCTCAAAGGCAATCCCCACAGTCTTCACCCACTTACCCCACTTCCTCATAGTACCCCCTCATAATCAACCAGTGCAGTAGAAATAGAGATAGAAAGCCCATCTCAGGGAAAAACTGAAATTTGAGGTGTATTTGTATAGGGTGTGTGTGTGTGTGTGTGTGTGTGTGTGTGTGTGTGTGTGTGTGTGTGTGTGTGTGTGTGTGTTTTACTGGGATATGTGGGAAGAGCAGGATGGTACCTGAGGGATCCAGGGAATCAGAGGCCTAGAGTGAGTTATTACTCCCCCTAGAGTGATCTCTGTCCTAGAGTTAAGGTCTCCTCTCTACCAGGGATCCTGGCCTGTTGGGTAAGATGGGCATGCTCAGAAGGGGCCGAGATTCTCTCATCCCTCAGGGTTTTAAATTCACCTACTCCCTACCCCAACACAGGCCTCCCCACACTTTTACTCACCACTTCTGACTGTAAACCAAGAATGATGCAATGCTACATCTAATTAGCTTGTCTGGTCTTGGTGGCTGGGAAGACCTACCTACAGGATAGTCTCCAAGCAGAGTTTTAGGAAGGCAGACCCATGTTCCAGAGATACTAAAATGTTTCCAGTAGCCCTTTTTGTAGTGGATGTGCTGAGAATGGAACAGCCGAATAAGCCTAGGCATATGAATATAGTGGTGCCATAAGAAATAAAGAGTGGGAAGACCTCAGGGATTCTTGAAAAGACTTGTACGAACTGATGCAAACTGAACCAGAAGAGCAGTTTACATTCACAAAGGCCGCAGCAGCCTAAAGGAAAACCACCCTGGAAGACTTCAGAACTCTGATCAATACAATGGCCTCCCATGACATCAGAGCACTTGAGGGTGAAGGCTAACTCCCACCTATTGGCAAAGAGGTGGTGGGATGTGTGTGAAGTCAAGCAAAGTTTTCTTTCTTTTAAATTTTTTTCTTAGGAAAAAAAACACCTCATTTGATCGATATTTTTTGTTTCTATATCACCTTCATTTCCCTCTTTTCCTCCCCAGTGAGGTGTCACTTGAAACAAAGACTGAACAAATAAAGAAAAGAAGCATTTCCACAAAAACAATCAGTCCATTCATCACTCCTGACAGTACGTGCACTGTTCCACACCCATAGCTCCCCAACTCTAACAAGAGAGGAGGAAGGGAAGGCACATATTTTCTGATGTAGCCAATATGTTACTTTGCTTCGCTTGATTATTCTTACTTGCTCTAAGAGAGATTTCTGTGTAATCAAAATTACAAAATCTATTTTTTTTAAACCTTCCAAACAGACTTTCTTTATTTCACATTATTTGCTTTCATGCGTTCTCTATTCCAGACAAACTGGACTCTTAGTTTCCCATTCCTTCTTTGTTTTTTTTTTAATTAGATTTTTTATTTTTAGTTTACAACACTTAGTTTTACATGTTCTTGAGTTTCAAATTTTCTTCCCTTCCCTCCCCTCCCCCCTCCCCCCAAGACGGCATGCAGTATGACATAGATTCTATATAAACCTTCGAATTAAACTTATTTATACAATAGTCAAGTAGCAAAGAAGATTTATGACCAATGGAATGAGTCATGAGAGAGAAGAAACAAAACCGAAAAAAAAGAGAAAACAAGCAGTGTGCCTCAATCTGCATTCAGGTTCCACAGTTCTTTCTCTGGATGTAGCTCACTTTTTCCATCATCAGACCTTTGGGACTGTCTTTGAGCCTTGTATTGCTGAGGAGAGCCAAGTCTATCAAAGTTAGTCACCACAGAATCACTATGTCTGTGGTTGTGTATAATGTTCTCCTGGTTCTGCTCCTCTCACTCAGTGTCAGATCATGCAGGTCTTTCCAGGTTATTATGAAGTCAGCATCTTCCCCTTTTCTTATAGCACAATATTATTCCATTACATTCATATACCCCAACTTGTTTAGCCATTCTCCAATTGATGGGCATCTCCTTGATTTCCAATTCTTTGCTACCACAAAAAGAGCTGCTATAAATATTTTTGTACATACGGGTCCCTTTCCCACTTGTGTGATCTCTTTGGGATACAGCCTTAGGAGTGGTATTGCTGGGTCAAAGGGTATGCACATTTTTGTAGCCCTTTGGCCATAGTTCCAGATTGCTCTCCAAAATGGCTGGATCTGTTCACAACTCTACCAACAATGTAATAGTGTTCCAATTTTTCACACATCGTCTCCAGCATTTATCATTTTCCTGTTTTATCATGTTAGCCAATCTGATAGAAGAGATGTGGTACCTAAGAGTTGTTTTGATTTGCATTTCTCTAATCAATACAGATTTAGAGCATTTTTTCATATGCCTATAGATATCTTTAATTTCTTCATCTGAAAACTGCCTGTTCATATCCTGTGACCACTTCTCAATTGGAGAATGACTTTTATTCCTATAAATTTGGCTCAGTTCCCTGTATATGTTAGATATGGGGCCTTTATCAGAGACACTACTTGTAAAGATTTTCTCCCAATTTTCTGCTTCCCTCCTTATCTTTGTTGCGTCTATTTTTTTTTTTGTGATTGTCTCTATGCCATGTTTGGTTAAGAACTCTTCATGTTGTAGTTGTTATTTTTGTTGTTTCAGTCATGGCCGACTCTTCATGGCCCCATTTGGAGTTTTCTTGGCAAAGATACTAGAATGGTTTGCCATTTCCTTCTCCAGCAGGGAAAACTGAGGCAAAGAAGGTGAAGTGACTTTCACAGGGTCACCTGGCTAGTAAGTGTCTGAGGCCAGATTTGAACTCAGGAAGAAGAGTCTTCCTGACTCCAAGCCTGGCTCTCTATCTGCTTCGTCACCTAACTGCCCGTATTTTGTGATATGACCTTAATATTCAGATCTAGTATCCCAATGCGTTTATTGGGGGATATGGTGTAATGTCTTGGTCTAAACCTAATTTTTGCCAAGCTGCTTTCCTATTTTTCCTTCAGCTTGTCAAATAGGAAGTTTTTCTTCAGGTTGTTTAGGTTCCTGTGTTTATTTAGCACTGGGTAATTAAGTCCAATTGTTTCTGGTTATCCCTTATCTAGATGGTCTGCTGATGTAGCTTTCTATTTTTTAAACAATGCCAAATAGTTTGGATAATTAATGTTTTGTAGTATAATTTGAGGTCAGCGAATGTTATTCTAAGGGAGGGTTTTGTAATGGATGGGAAGTGGAAGAAGGCATTGGGAAGTGATAGCAATGTGAACAAAGAAGAAAAGAGCATGTTAGAAAAGCATGTTAAAAAGATAGTTCCTATGTCTCTATGATGGGATGCCCCTAGATGGAAAAAGAAAACAGGTCTCCATCTCGATATACGCGCATCATCATCAACATAGTCAGAGACAGAATCAGGAGAACAAAAAAGACACTGAGAGAAACAGATACCTTCTAGCATGGTGATTTTTTCTCTCTCTCTCAGTCTGTTTATTTCTGTGTTACTGCAACACAAATGTATAGACCGATGCTTGGGTCCTGGGAGAGAAGGAAAGGACTATCAGAGGCAACTTTGCCCTTAAGTCTTGATGGGGCTACAGAGTTAGAAGGAGGGCAATGCTCTGACCTCATCCCTTGGATCATCCTCCCAGCTCCCAAGCAGGCTCTGTCTCCCTCCACTGCTCTACCCCTGGGGGAGATTGGGAGATGGATGGGGGGGTTATTTTGAGCTGACCCACCCCTCATGGGGCAGTGATAAGTTCACCCCATGCCCCCTACATGAATGGGTAAACAGGATGCTTAGGTCCACTTCCTTCTTCCCTCCTTTCCTCCCACTCCATCCCCAGGGTGGCTGTCCCACCTACTCACTCCTTTATTCCCTGCCCTATTCCCTCGGCCAAGAGCCCAAATGCCAACACGATGACACCTTATTCCCAGTTCTATGGCCTTCCCAGACACCAGAATTCCCCAAGCAGATAATATTCAGAGGACAATGAAAACAATTTGAGATGTTCCCTTCATAGGCTGGGATAGCAAGAGTGGGAGAAGAGGTTATCTTTGGAAATCAGACCCAGATCAGAGAAGGACTCTGATAAGAAAATACTGGAGAGACAACCAACCAACCAACTAACCAACCAATCAATCAACAAACATTTATTAAGACACTGTGACCCACACATATAAGAATATTTATAGCAGTTCTTTTTGTGGTGGCCAAGAATTAAAAATTGAGGGGATGCCCATCACTTGGGGAATGACTGAACAAGTTGTGGTTTATGAGTGTAATGGAATGCTATTGTGCTATTAAAAATGATGAGCAGGATGGTTTCAGAAAAACCTGGAAAGACATACATGAACTGATGCTGAGGGAAGTGAGCAGAACCAGAAGGACATTATACACAATAACAGCTACACTGTGCAGTGACTAACTCTGATAGGCCTAGATCTTCTCATCAATGCAAGGACCTAAGACAATTCCAAAAGACTCATGCTGGAAAATGTTATCCACACCCAGAGGAAGAATTATGGAGTCAGAATGCAGATCGAAGTATATTCTTTTCTCTTTTTTTCTTTCTCGTGGTTTTTCCCTTTTGTTCTGATTCTTCTTTCACAACATGACTAATGTGGAGATATGTTTAATATGATCGTACATGTATAGCCTGTATCAGATTGCATGCTGACTTAGATATGAGGGAGGGGAGGAAAGAAGGAAAATTTAAAACTCAAAATCTTATAAGAATAACTGTTGAAAATAATCTTTACTTGTAATTGGGAAAAATAAAATACTGTTAAGGAAAAAAAAGACATTGTGCTAGGCACTGTGGTTAGGGATTAGAATATGATTTCCTTGGTCTCTAGGGAATGCCTGAATGAAGAAACAGCCCTTACCAAAGCAGACTGACCTCTACATTTTATAGCTTCACACAGCTGCCTCGAGTGCTGGGAGGCTCTGACTTCCCCCAGGATCACACAGTCAGGATGACAGAAGGAAGACTCAAACCCAGGTCTTCTTGGATTTGAGGATGGCCTTTTATACATCCATTAGAATGTAAGCTCCTTGAGAATAGGCTTCCTTTCCGCTTATATTTGGATTTCCAGTGCTTAGTCCAGTGCCTGGTATATAGCAAGTGCCTAATAAATGCCTGTTGACTGACTGACTCTACCAGGTGGTACTGGAGATGAAAAACAAACAGTCCTGCCCTTTTGTCCTTGGGCTTACATTCTGTCAAGGGACATAACACATGCATACACATATGCAAATATAAAGTACATGCAAAGTAAATGCTGAGGAATTTAGAGGGCCATGAGTACCAAGGTGGGGTGGATGGGAGAAATCACCTCATTCTAGAGGTGGCCCCTGAGGGAAGTAGGGATTCTAAAAAGTGGAGGTGAGAAGAGAGATGAGTATACTGTGTATGAGAAACAGCAACGTAGGATTGTCTATCATCAAGGCCTCCACTTCCTTTCTGAGTCTCTACGGTCTGGCTGCCAACCTCCCCATTTCCCTGAAACATCTCTCTCTCCAAAGTGACCAATGATCCCTTAGTTGCCAAGTCCAGTGGTCTATTTGACCTCTCTGCAACCTTGGACACTGTGGATCACCCTCTCCTCTTTGCTACTCTCCCCTCTCTAGATTTTCATGATACTCACTCTCTCTGGGTTCTCCCCCTACCCATCTGACAGCTCCTTCTCTGTCTCCGTTGCTAGACCATCAAACAGGTCATGCCCACTAAGGTGGTATTTCCCCACATAGCATTCTATCCCAGACCCTCTTGTCTTCTCCCTACGTACTACTTCACTTGATGATCTCATCAGCTCCCATGGATTAAATTACCATCTCTATGCTGATGATTCTCAAATTTACTTAAGCAGCCCTAACCTGTCTCCTGAATGCCATGCTCACATCTCTAATTGCCTATGAGGCACCTTCAATTCAACATTTTGAAAGCAATTCATTGTCTTTCCTCCCATCTGAACTTGCATATTACTTTGAAGGTCACCATTATCCTCCCCATCCACCAGCCTCACAACCTAGGCATCATCCTCAACTTCTCACAATCTCCCCCCCCCCACCAATATCCAATCTGTTGCTGATTTTTGCCTTCATAGCATCTCTTGCATTTGACCAAGGGGGCTTCTTTCTTCTGATACTGCCAACACTCTGGTGCAGGCCCTTATCACCTCATGTCTGGGCTATTGCAACAGCCTGGCTGGTCTCCCATGGTCTCCCCATGATGGTCCATCTTCCAATTCATTGTCAAATTAATCTTCTTAAAGCACAAGTCTGACTATTCAATAAACTCCCTATTCAATAAACTTCAATGGCTCTCTATTTAAACCTCCAGGATTAAAAATAAAAAAACTCTTTGTCTGGCATTCAAAGCCCTTCACAACCTGGCCCTTTCCTACCTTTCCAATCTTCTTAGACTTTATTTCCTTCCCTTTGTTCTGAAATCTTCCATGTCCAGACTTTGGGCATTTGTCCTTGCTGTCTCCCCTGCCTGGAATGCTCTCACTCCTCATCTCCACCTCCTGGTTTCCTGGGTTTCCTTCAGGTCCCAGATAACATCCATCTTCTACAAGAAATCTTTTCTGGTTCAATTTAATGCTAGTCCCTTCCCTTGTTTGATTATCTTCAACTAATCCTGTATATAGCTTGTTTGTAAGTAGTTATTTGCACTTTGTCTCCTCATTAGACTGAGCTCTTTGGGAGCAGGGATTGTCTGTTGTCTTTCTTTGAATTCCCAGAGCTTAGCACCATGCCAGACACATAGTAGGCACTTAATAGATGTTTTCTGACTGACTTAGAGTTTGTGAAGAGGTATAATGTATAATAAGCCTGGAAAGATAGTCTGGAGTCTAGTTGGGAAGAACTTTAAATACCAAACAGAGGGATTTGTATGTGACCCTAGGGGCAATAGGGAGCCAGTGCAGGCTTTTGAGGTGGTCAGGAATGTGGTTAGGGCCGTGCTTTAGGAATATCACTTCGGCAGCATTGAGGAAGATGAACCTGAGTGAGGAGCAGAGATTCAAGGCAGACAGGAATACAAGAGGACTGACATGAAGACACAAGGGGAAAAAAACTGCTCCCAAAAGGCAGGGGCTGAGAAATAGATCTAGAGACAGAGACTACAGGGAGATCTTGTTCCAGTCACGTATCTTGGCTGCCTCATGGCAAATCTGAGTCAGCTCACTCAGCTGTTATTCTCCATCACTGCTCCTCTGATGGGCTGTACCCTGGGCGTTTCTCCCTCCTGAGGTATTCCCCTACACACACCTTCGATTAAGACCAATGGTTTCTCTCCTTGGGTGCCCTTCTCTCCACCCAGCGCTCTAAATTCCTTTGGTTAGGAAACTGGGATATTATTTGCCTTCTGTCCCTCCCTGCCTGCTCTCCTAGCTCCCTCCTATTGCAACACAGACACTCAATTACATCTTATTACCTTATCATCAGCTTGGCTATGAATCACTGGGGGAGGAGGGCTCTGGGGGCCCACCCCACTTTGTCACCTCCCTCTCCCTGTCAATGTATAAGGAGCAGTGGCTGGAGGGAGAATTTTGGGGAGTTCAGGGAACCAGGGAAAGAAGAGAGGGCCACAGACACAAAGGGAACGAAGATTAAGGGGAAGTTAAGAAAAAGAGTAAATTAGGGGCAGAAACGGAGAGGAAGGAGAAAAGAAGAGAAACGAGACAGAGAAAGGAACGCGCGAGACAAGAATAAAACCTAAAAGAAAGAAAAGGGGAGGAGGCAGAGATGAAATTGGAGGCATTCCTGGTTGGCCTTATAGTGTCTCTGTCTTTCAGGAGCAGCTGGGGAGCTCCCCTGGGTTCTGAAGAGCCTGGGGAATTGGCTGCTGGGGGAGGGGGTGAGGAAGGATTAGGGGAAGCTGCTGGCCATGGGTTCAGAGAGGCTCTCAAACATGGGGTTGAGGAGGCCATTAGCCATGGAATTAGTGAAGCTGCTGAGGCTGGGCATCCAGCTGCTCATGGGTTGCAGGATGTAGGTAACGCCATCAGTCATGCTGGGAGCTCTGTAGGCAAAGACATCAGTAACGCCGGCGAGGCTCTCGGTCATGGACTTGGTGGTGGTCATCGTCCATGGCTGGGCATCCCTCATGGGGCCAGCAATACTAATGTGAGTGGAAGGGAAGGGTGAAAGAACAGAGGGAGGAACAGTGAGGAAGCAGATGGGTGGTGGCTGTCAGGAAAACTGGAGTATGGATGGGGTGCAAATGTCTCCAAGCCCCCATGCCCTGTCATGTTCTCCATCTGCTTCCCTTCTGTCTCTCTTTTATGTGGCTTCTTTCTTGGTGGCTTTCTCTCCATCTCTTTCTCCCTGTCATACCTCCTGATCTCCCTCCCCAGTCAGTAAAAGACACCAACTCCAAAAATGCTCTCTTTGCAGGTACATGGCGGCCAGCCTTCATCTGGAGGGCATGGAACTTCTGGAATCGGCAGCTCCCATAATGGTCATAGGCTCTTGGAAGGGCATGAAAGCACAAGCAGCAGTGGAACCAGTCCTCATGGAGCTTCACAGGGCCTAGGAAATCATGGAGGCCTGGGAAGCCACATTGGGAGCCATCCTCAAGGAAGTCATGGTGGCTCAGCTGGCCAGGGGACCAGTTCTCAGGTAAAAGAAACCAGCCCGTCCCCATGGGTTAATCACCATTAACTAGCAGCCTTCTCCCTCAAATCTTTCTCCTCAACTCAACTCCCTTCCTCCTCTCCCAGTATTGCTGTCCTAACCCAGACTCCTCCACAAGTTAATTCAATCTCTCTCTTATTGTAGGGGAGTAATTCAGGCCACACGAAGCTGGTAGAGAGGAGCAGCAACCAGGAATCAGGGGTAAGAGTGAAATCTAGAGAGGAGGCTGGTGGGAAGAGGGAAGTTGTAGACTGGAGAAGGCAGCAGTGGATGAGGAAAGAGAAGCCTGACTAAAGGATTAGGAAAAGTGGGGAAGTCGATGAGGTCAAGAAATGAGAATAAGAGGCAAGCTGGGTGAGGAGTGGGCAGGAAGGAGTGGTATGGGAAGGAACTGGCTATTTGTGGGGAGATGGAAAGGAGGAGGAGACAGGGATGGTGTCAAACAAAGAACCAGGCTAATTTGAAAGGGATTCACATTCTGACTTGAGGGTATCTGAACTGCCTAACTCCTCAATGTACTTTTCCCCTTAGTGTACCAATCCTTCACCCTCTGGGTCAAATGGCGGAAGTGTTTCTGGGGTAAGAAAATATAGAAAAACTGAAATCTGTTGTGGGTGTGGAGAAGTCTATCCTTCATCCATTCCAGGTGTCCACCCAGGAGAGGAGAGGAGAGGAGAGGGAGGAGGAGGGATAGAGGATAAACGAAGGCAAACATCTTGATTTCTCTGACTACGTGTCACTTCCTTTCCCTTAGGGAGGCAGCAGCTCAGGATCCAGTGGCAGCATCAGCGCAACCACGGTTTTTTATGCAAACTCTCCAAAGGTGAGCCTTATGTCACAGGCAGAAGGCTGTCAACTCTTCCATTGATTTCAGTCCCCTCAGAAAACACCTCTGTTATGGACAAAGAGCTGGGACTTCTGCCTTTGGCGAGCAGCCAGAGCCTCGGGGTGTGGTGGTGATGAAGGGCTGTTGTCCAGCATAAATGTTAGCAAGGGCAAAGGGAGCCCCCAGCGTCAGAAGGACAGAGGTGATAGCCTGAGGAGCTTGAGAAGCGAAGACTTCCAGGGAGTGAGGAGTTTTGAAGGAGCACAGCTGGAGGGGAGAGGAAGAGGACTAGCTTATGAATCATAGGATCATGGATGCTGAGATCTGGGAGAGACCTTAAGGACCATCTAATCCAAATACCTCATTTAGCAGATGGGGAAACTGAGGCCTACATGGTGAAATGACTTGTTCAAAGTCACACAGGTTCAAGCGGCAGAGTCAGCCTCTGAACCCAGGACTTCTTCAAAGCTCCCTTTCTACTCCATCCAGAGACTGGGAGGCAGCAGAAGTCAGGCAGTGTAATCAACAAGCATTTCTTAAGGACTCATTGATGTGGCAGGCACTTGTGCTGCTAAGTGCTAGGGATGCAAAAAAAAAGAGGCATGAACAGTCTCTGGCCTCAAGGAGCTTGCCATCTAATGGGGGAGCCCAAGTGTACACAACTATGTATGAACAAGAAATATACAGGCTAAGCTGGGTGTAGTCTCAGAGGGAAGGCTGCAGGATTAGGGAGGGGTAGGAAAGGATTTCTGCAGAAGGTGGGATTGAGACTTGAAGGAAGCTGGGAGGTGGAGGTGAAGAGGGAGGGATTCCTTGAGAGGAAGGCACTGGCAGCTGTAGAAGGTGGGACCATTAAGGGGGAGAGCAGATCAGGCTGGACCACAGTCCCATGATAGGCTGGTGAGAGAGGGAAAGGGAGACAGAGACTTCGATACGGCTGGAGACTATGTGCTCCGGTCCTAACTAAATGATGCTAACTGGGTTAACTTGCTTTGGCATTTACTCCTGCCCCCCCCAACTCCCACCCCAATAACCCTATTCCAAATCTCTGCCTAGGAAACAAGCTTAGGAACAACCAGTGGTGGAAACAGCCAAAACCAGGTGAGCGCTGTGAAGAGCTCTAGGAGGGGCCGGGAAGGGTAGTGGGAGAGAATGGAGGCTGTTCCCTTGCCCTCCCGACCAAGATCTAACCTCAACTTCAAAGAGCAGCTTGCTACCTAAGTCCCTTCCCTAATAAGAAGCACAGAAGGGAGGTCTTATTTTTGCTTTCCAAATGTGTTTGTATTTCTTAAGCAGCCTACCAGTTGCTTAGGGATGGGATGATTGGGGACAAGAAGAGAGAAGCATTTGGAGATGGAATGAGTTGCTGACCTACAAAGCCTGTGTGGATTCAGTCTCATAGTTCTAAGTCCATTTATGTCAACCTCAGAATTCTCCCTTCTTTCAGGGGTCTACATCGTCATCTTCTGGCAGTGGTGGAAGTGGTAGAGGGAGAGGCACTGACGGGGTGAGTGAGTGTGTGTGTGTGTGAGTGTGAGTGGGGAGGAAGGGTGATTCAGGCTGTAAGGATAATGGGAAGGCAAGAGCAGGGATCCAGGATTGGGAGTTTGGAACTAGGGTTTAAGGCTAGTGCTCAAATCTTGATTTGGGATTTGGATCGTTGGGGTTGTGACAGAGCTCCTGCGATCTTATGGCCTGGGTTTATGGTGCCAAGGTCTGCCACTAAAGCTTTATCCTCTTTTCCCTTCCCAGTGTGAAAATACCAACAGTGGAAGTCAGGTGAGCTTCACTGGTTCCCATCATCCTTCTTACACGAGACATACTCTTAGGAATCAATCACATTAACCCCCCTCCTCCTTACCACTTACCCCAATCTTATCTTTGATCTCCACCCAATGCCAGCTATGGGATCTACCCTCCATCCTAACAGGAATTCTGATCTTCCTACTAGCACTTATAATCTTATGGGACATAAGATATAAGTGGGCATGGAAACAAGTTTAAAATTCACAGAACAACAGTCAGGCGCAAGTCTCTACAAGCCCTAACTTTATAAACTGATGAGTCTGTGCCAAGGGATGTTACGCACCAAGATAAATTTGAAATGTACGCCATGGAGACAGCTGGTGAATACTATGGTGAAGTCTTCGGCAAACTGAAGGCTATTTTTCCATGATAAATAACTGCCACTTCTGTTTTGTTTAGTTTGTGAATCCTGATTTCATATTAGTTTTGCTTAAAGCCAGGCACGCCGGCAGTGGGGGTAGCATATGTGAGGACTCAGGAGATGAGGAAGTGAGGACTTGGTCTTTAATGGGGTTAACCAAGGACAGGTTTTTTTTTTTTTAGAGATGAGCTTGCCATCAGAATTTGTGAAAGTAAATCCCCATACTCGGTCTCTCTTCCTCTCACCCAGGGAAGCAGCTCTCAGAACAGCGGACAGCCTGGCTCTGAGAATGGATCTAACGGCAGCTGGGTAAGGAGCCTGGAAACTGGAGGTCCTTCTTCTTAGAAGGAATAAGCCAGGCCATGCCAAAGACAGTGGAGAATAGCTCTCAATTGGATGGAGGGGAGCTGAGGGGCAGGCAATCCTCAAATTCTTTCTGGTTTTGGATTGTATTTTGGTCATTTCATGGAAAATGCACGTATCTAGTGGTCTGAGACTCCTACAGTCTTGAATAAATAAGGAATAAATACGGCAGTATGAAGACCTCATTGGGAGAAGCTGGAAAGCCATCTAATCTCCCCACCTCAATTCCTATCTGCTCCTCACTCTCAGACTGAAGCAAAGCATCAACCTAAGTCGGGCTTTATCTCCTCTTTCCACCCATTCTTCCTCCTTCCCAAATTGGAGCTCACTGAACTCACACCTTCCCTGGAGGAGGCTGAAGAACGTAAAGTGCTTTGGTTTCAAAGGCTTCCCCTCCCAAACTTGGTTAGGCATCGGGGAGTTTGCAGAAATGAACCCGAATTGATAACATCAAAGAAGGACTTAAGTAAGCACTTAAGGTGATACTGTCAACAACGAAAGGCGAAACAAGATTTTCATGCTCCACATAGAGATAGGGATCGGGTTTTGCTGAGGGAGGAAGGGAGGGAGGAAGGGATAGAGTTTACCTGTCTGTTTCATAGGGTTCCAGAGGGCCCTTTATGTCCCTGCCTTCCCTTTTAGAAATCCACCCCTCTATTGGGATAGAGTCCAAAAGGGTTCAAAAAAGCCTCAACTTCTTTAAGATAGAGTCTTCTAGCTGGCCCCAATTTTCTTCCCCAATCCCAGCCTTCTCAGCCTCTAACCTTCTGTTCCATCTCCCCACAGGGTGCAAGCGATCAGGGGAATCAGCAGCTTGGAAGACCCAGTAACCAAGTGAGGATGGAATGAGGAGTGGGTTTGGGGGGAAATGGAGCTGATAGACGGGATGCCAGGCTCCCTGGTCTCTGGGCGCTTGAATTGTCTTCCTCTCCTCTTTCCAGGGATCTGGCTCAGCATCATCTGCAACAGGAGGGAGTGGAGGTTTTGGGAGTCATGGTTCTGTGAGTGCTACTTTATTCCTCCACTGCTGGTCAGAGTTGTGTCTGATGGAGGAAGGGCGGACAAGACTAGCTGGGACATCACTGGGTGTGTCCAACTCCTTAGGTCCTGATGGCTCAATCAAGCCTTCATCATATACAGGTTGCCCATGGGATCCATGGTCCTCTACTAGGTGCTGGGAGAAAAGTCATACCTAGCTCCTGTTCCTAGAAAGCTTAGTCGGGCAAAAAGAAAACACACATATACATGCACAACTATGAAATGCGTTATGCATCTTCAAAGGACAATGTATTGTTACTATATTGTTATGGACAAACATGTGAGGACTGCTAAGGAGCCAGTGGAGCCATTCAGGGAGGGCTTCCCGGAGGAGGCCAGACTGTTGGAAAGGATGCCTGGAATGGGTGAGATATGAAGAGGAGAACCTTCTGGGTGGAGGTGGGGGAGCGTTCTTGACACTTGAAAGAATGAGAGAAAAAAAATCAGGCCAGAACAAGGAGGGAGAAGAGGGAAATTAGTCAGAGATGACACAGAAGAAAGGCATGTCAAGCTCTACCAGTCTTGATAACTCCTTGGCTGTTAGATAAGAGAAATTAAAAAATGGGGAGGGGACCCATTGTCAGAATCGGGGAAGAAACACTGAGTCTGGAGCTAGGAAGCTACTAGCTGCACTCAAAAGACAAGCAGATTTAGGGTTAAACCACTTAGGATTTTTCAAAATATTAGAAAATCTCTGTGTTCAAATGCAAATGTGATGTAGCAAGAGCAAGGGCAGGGGGTTGAGACTCTGGACAGTGTGAGTGTTCAGTGGTGAGAAAGTGTGGCAATTGAGGCTGTGGGAGATTCTGGCTGAAGGGGGACAGGCATATTCTATTCTAGTCTAATAACATTCTAGTCTAATAATAGAAAATGCCAGCTTTTATTATGACCATGTTTGCATTACTCCATGAATGGGCAAGGAGGTGTTTCTAGCCTACAGAGTCCTCCCCTCCCCCCATCTCAAATTTCCCATAGTACTTTGCATGGTCCCATCCCTTGTATTTATTTTCTACTTTGTAAAAAAGTTGTTTATATGTCTTATTTCCATTGTCACACTTACAGTTCAATTCAATATATTGAGAATTTAGCAAAGCACCAACCACACTGGGGATAATATGGAGGGAAAAAAAATCAAAAAGTCCTATCCTCAGGAAGCTTCTGTTCTGCCAGGGTAGACAATATGAAGGTAGATCACAGGACCATAGATCTAGGGATGGAAGGGACCTCAGCAGCCATCTATTCTAATCCGCTCATTTTACATTTGAAGAAACTAAGACCCAGTCAGGTTAAATGAGGTTTCACAGGAAGGGAGCCACAGGGGCAGGATTTGAACCCAACCCCTCTGATTCCAGAGCCAGTATTCTTTTTACATGTAAGTAAATTCAGAGTAATAGGAGGAGGTGGAGAGGCCAGCAGCAGGGTATGGCAAGGACTCTGGAGAGATGCCTCCAGAGCAAGGCTGCCTGAGCTGAGTGTAAGAAGACAAAGATTCCAAGAGCTGAGCCTGAGAAGGGGGTACACTTTGAGCTCTTCCAAGGCAGGAACGGTTTCTGATTTCCCATTGAGTGGAAAGAGCTCTGGACTGGCTTCATAACCTTGCTCTCATTAGCTCTCCATATCCCCATTTCTTACTTGGAAAGTGGGAAAGATAACAGGTATTTCATGGGTCCATTGTGAGATGGGGGCCTTGCAAATGGAGGCACAATTTTCTCTTTCTCTCTCTCTCTCTCTCTCTCTCTCTCTCTCTCTCTCTCTCTCTCTCTCTCTGTCTGTCTCTCTCTGTCTCCCTCACTCTCTCTCACTCTCTCTCCTATAATGCCCTTAGTCATCATTTCATGAATATTCCCTTTGGCCACGGGTGACTAAGCCTTGGGGCAGGAGATAGAGGGGCCAGGAAAGGATGGATGTACTTAGGAAGTGGTCAGAAGGGGATTGAGAGGAGTCAAAATAGTTTCTTACTGGTCACTCCAGAGACGCAGGTCTACCTGGAGGCAGATTTCAGGAGCTGATACAGGGACAGTGAGAGAGAAGGCTTCCCTTGATGAAGTTAAGGTCAGACTGGGAGAAGGAAGACTAGGACAGAGAAGAGCTGAGCTTGAGATGAGTGGGGTACATGGTTTGAAAGAGTGCCTGAATATGCAGACCTTAGGCATTCACTTTTCTTTGACCTCTTATGCAGGGATCTGGGTCTAACACAGCTGGAGGAGGAATGGGAGAAACTGAAGTCAACGGTGGAAATGGTGTTTATGTAAGTACTGTCACATTACATCTACACATGTATGTGGAAGGGGTGGGGCGAGGGGAATGTGGCTAGCTCGAGTCAGGCAATTTGTGAGTCCACTTCTGCCTTATTATGTGACCTTGATGTCAAGCTATTCCTGCCCAGATCATGGTCCTCTTCTGGGACTCAGGTGTCCTCCTATAAATGTTATCATTGTCTTGGTATGAACCGCTCACCCTTTTTCTTGTTTCTATTCCTTAGAACAATCCCAACGCTCAAGGCTTCTTCAACTTTGATACATTCTGGAAGGTAAGTCTGGTAAACAGCCTCCCCTCCCCTTCCCTTCCCTCCCCTCTCCTCCGCTCCCCTCCCTTCCACCTCCCTCCCCTTCCCTCCCCCTCCCTCCCCTTCCCTCCCTTTCCCTTCTCTTCCCTCCCCTTCCCTTCCCTTCCCTCCCCTTCCCTTCCCTTCCCTTCCCTTCCCTTCCCTTCCCTTCCCTTCCCTTCCCTTCCCTTCCCTTCCCTTCCCTTCCCTTCCCTTCCCTTCCCTTCCCTTCCCTTCCCTTCTTTTCCCTTCTCTTCCCTTCTCTTCCCTTCCTTTCCCTCCCAAGTTCTATCCCCCAGTTCTCCTGATGCTGACTCTTCAGGTGTACAGGGTACCTGGGGTGCTGGGTTATATTGGAAATGAGCCTCTCATTCTTAGGCTCTGGAAGCTGCCTGCATTCTAGTCTAATTCTGCCCCCTCTCCTTTTTTTCTGTAGAATTTTAAATCCAAGCTGGGTTTTATTAACTGGGATGCCATAAACAAGGTAAGGGCCGGACTGGGAGACCAGGACACATGGGTCCTTTGAAGGGAGAGGAGTGGAGGGGAGGGGGAAGAGGGAGTAAGACTCAGGCCCAGATTGATGTCTCTGAGGCTCAGATAATCTTGGTGCTTAGTCCTCTAGTCCGATGTCCTTGTGTTACCAAGGAAGGGATGGGGGGCCTAGAGAGGTGACTAGATACCAGATCAAGAACCTAAAGCCAGGTCTCCTGACTGAAAGTCCTGTGCTCGTCTTGACACACCCCCTAAGGATGCCGAGGAAGCTGTAGTCAGAGAGGGAGAAGATCTCATTAGGTCCTTAGAAGAGAGATAATATTTTGTGGGAGATACCTGGAACTTGTGGACAGGACATGGATAGGGCTCATTAATGCCTTCCCCATACAATTCTTGGTGGGAGAAGGGCCTTGTGCCTCAGTTTCCCTTTTCTTGAAGCAAGCTAATTTATCCAATTCTCATGGAATCTGGGAGCAGGGTGGGGGAGGTAGGGTAGATAATGAGAGGAAATATGGGACAGTGAAAAGAGCAGAGTACCTGAGTTCAAATCCTAGTCTCTGCTACTACTTGTGCAAGGTTACCCCACTGGGCTTCAGTTTTCTCATAGAAAATGCGGGGAACGGCGCATGAGGTCTCTATAATGCTATATACGGAGTGTGGCATGGCTGATCAGGGCTGGGAACCAAGACATACGTTAACAGGAGCACATCATCCCAGAAACTCAGATATCTGGCACCACGCCTCACTTCTTTCTTGGAAGCAACCTGTACTAGCTTGGGCACTTTGAGTTGATTGATACATTTGGGAGGTGATCACCTACTCACAGCTCAGGGGAATGGATGGGATTGGAAGGATTTCCCAAAGACTGAAGTGGGGTGGACATGGGACGATTCCAAGTAGGAGACAGAGAATTGAGGAATTTCTGTTCAGCTGTCACAGAATGCTTGGTCTAAGGGAAAAGACACAGGACCCACTTTCAGGGACCCACTGCTCTAATGGGAAGATATGGTCCCTTGGGGACCATATAAACTTGGAGAGTTTGTGATCTGATGAGGGAGACAGGACACACACACACACAGTCCCATATAACATAAACTCATGAAAGAGATGTATGGATATTAATGTAATAAATGTAAGCAGCTTTAATGAAAATAAATCCCAGGATGCAAGGGAGAGAAACGGTCAGAACGAACATTGAGAGGCTTCCTATGGGGTGGAGCTGTGGAGGAGAAGGAGGGTATGTTCTTGAGGAGGAAGCCATTTGAGAGAAGGTTCCACAGTGGGAATAAGGGGTTGGGATATGGGATATTAGGAAGAGATAAGACCAAAAGGGCAACTGTTTTGAAGAGGCCTTCCACGAGGGTGCTGGAAATTTTTCCTCAGACTTGATAGAGGACAGGGCGTCACTGGGGAGGTCCTGGATCAGGGTTCCAATCATGGCCCCACCCACTTCATAGTCCTTTCTAGAATTCCCACCCCCACCCCAGAGCTCTCTGTCTCTCAGAGCCTATTTTTTTGCCCAGGACCAGAGGAGCTTTCGCATCCCGTGATTTCCAGACATGGAGTTGCCGGATGGATGGGACCCTCAGACCCCAGTCCCAAATCCCTTAAAATGAGAACATCTCCTTCTCCTTTAAATAAACCGCAGCTCCCCTGTACTCCTGGTCTCTGCTCTTTCTTGCCGCCTTTTCCATGTTTAAGGGGGAGAGGGATGGAGGGAAAGAGTTAGATGTCAAGGTTCGGGAGGGGGAGCTGGGGGCAACAGGGAAAAGAAGGACTGCGCAGACAGGTCCCACCACTGAGCTCTCCCTCCAGGACTTATTCCTTTTACAATGGAGAGGAGTTGGGGTGGAGTGTGGAATCCAAAGCAAAGAATGTGGGTAATGAGTGTGGGATAATAGCGCTGTCTGCCCTGGCCTCTCCCATCTTTCTTTCCACTTCACTGCCCAGAACTGAGGTTCCTACACTCAGCTCCAAACTGTCTGTGCATCCAACTCCTCCCAAGTCTTATGAAAGACGGGCAGAATGGGGTGTTGGGGAATGGAGTGTCTGTGTGTGTGTGTGTGTGTGTGTGTGTGCGCGCGCGCGTGCGTGCGTGCGTGTCTGTGTGTGTGTTTGGAGGGGGTACAAGAAATCTCAGAGGGGAAACCACATACACTTGTACTGAAAGGCGAAGAGAGTGGAGCTCCCAGCTAATCTGCTTCCCACTTTTCCTCCACAGCGTCACTTCCCACACCCCAGTACTCGGGCCCTCCTTTACTTAAGACGGCTCTGGGAGGTAGGAGAAGCCCCAGGGACCTCGGGCCCCTTCAGTCAATCCCCTCCCCTCTCCAAATGTGGACATCCTCTGTTTAATTCCCCATCTCTCAGGATTCCCTTTCTAAGACTCAGACTGACTCCACTTCCAATTCACTCCTCGTCCTGCCATCTAAGAATTTACACTACTAACCTCCATGTCCTTATCTCTCATCTTCACTTTGTATCTAAGCCAAGCCTGATGCCTAGTGCTAATCTCCAAGGCTATGCACAACTCTGTCCCTACCCCTCCCACCTAGGTCCTATCTGAGTCAGGTCCTCTGCCTTCCTGTGAACTCTTTTTCTCCCTCTCCCTATAGGATTTCAAACACAGCACACCTTACATCAACTGGGATCTGATCACTCAGGTAAGATGGTCCCTGGCTTTGGGGATGGGCAGTGTGGGTCTGCGGAGTCTGAACAGCCCTGGCCAACAACTTGCTGACTCAGCCCCCTGCCCTAGTTACCTCCTTTGCCGGTTTAGGCAACCCTGAGTGGAGGTGGGGGTTAGGGTACAGAGGGAGAGCTGTGAGTCATAGGGGAGGGAAGTACTCCCCAGCCTTCCCTGGTATAAAAGCTGAGGGCATGGAGGTTGGAGCAGTCAGTCCCAAGCTGCAGGAACAACATGAAATCATCGACCGTCCCCGCTCTGCTGCTGCTGCTGCTGCTTAGCTTGACTTGGCTTGGGGGGAGCCATGGCAGGGTGGGTAAAGAGGTGGAAAGAGGGAAGCGGAGAGCAAGTGGAGGGAGCATAGGAGAGAAATATCCTGACACCTCATGCTTATGCCTGTCCCTCTTCTGTAGGGTGTTTCGAAGACCTGGGCCAGGCTGATGAATGGGGCACTAGGGAGAATTCTTGAGGGAGAGAAACTAAGATTATCACTAGAGGTCAGTGTGTGAAGAAGGGTCAGGTTAATGTCTTGATCTGTTGATTTGACTGGAGAATGGCAGGACACTTGGGTCTTGGAAGGTGAGAGCTTCAAGTGTAGGACAATTAGGCCCTGGAAGGGGAACAGTGATTAGGAGATCCCAAGGTCTTGGAAGGAGGATTTGGACTTTGTGTTTAGGGTCTTGGGGAGGCGTTAGGGGAGTAGAGGGCAGTCAGTTAAGGCCATGAGCAGGTGAGGTTGTACTTGGACGTCTGGTTTAGGACGAGCATTGGTAAATGAGGCCAGAATCAGTCCACTTTTTCTGGAAGGGCAGAGGTGAGGATTAGGACGGGGTGTAGGTAACACTGTTCTTCTCTTGTTCTGGGCTGAGGTAAAGCCGAGCTATCATAGGATCCGAATCAAGGGTTGGAGTCAAGACTCTGTTTCCCTTATTTCTTTCTCTTTCCTTTAAAAAAACAAACCTAGGATTCATTTATAGGTCACAGTGAAAAGTCCTTCAGGCTAGAAACATTTTTTACAGACTCATACACAACAGTCTGGGTGTAGAGAGGGAGAAAGCAGGTCGGGGTTTCCCGAATGACCTTTACTGATGCATTGATTACTTGATGGGATCGAGGACTGGGGGCTAGGTCCTGGGAGGGGAGTGAGAGAGGGTGGAGGCTGGCTTGCTTAGGTTCATGCCCAAGAAGCTGGTGCGGGGGTGAGGTTTCTCCACCTGTTGCTCAAATGTTTTCAGATCCAGGTGTCTGGGTTTGGGGTGAGGAGGGCGGGGTTGCTGAGACCAGTTATCTACCCCCACTGCCCCCACCCTGAGAGTGGTGAAATCAACAACCTAGATCTATGTGGAGCAATGACAGCCCTTTCCCTGCCAGGCTTTCTGCCTTGTGTGTGGGCAGTTTCTGTCACTGAGAGGGTAGGACAGGATGCTTTGGTCCTAGGAGGCGATGAGAAACTGGGCAGCTAGCCTCTAGTCCTGGGATGGGAGTGAGGACTGAATTACTTGGCAAAAGCACTAAGTGTCCTTCCTCCTCCTTTCTAGGGTGCAGATGAAACTTCTATCGAGAAGAGGGCTGGGGGTGCAAACCAGGTAAGTCTGTTTGACTTGGAGTCTGAGTACCCAGGTTCAAATCTGGAGGTCCAAAACCAATAGTCCTTGTTCTCAAGGAGTTTTCTGTCTGATGGGAAAAGATGCATCCAGAAAGGGCCATGATAACCCATGCCACTTCATAGAGAATTCAAGGGTGGATCATCAGAGGAGTGGATTGGTACTTAGAGAAGGCTTCCTGGTGGAAAGGAGCTTTCTCTGCCTAACTTTGTTCCAGGCTGTGGGGGAACAGAGAGCAGGGGAAGGAATCCTAAATTATGGGGAATGGTTTAGTATATGATATTAGAGGGGTGTGATATCTATCAGAGGGGACAATCAGCAAGGAAACCCAGTAAGCTGATGAGCTGGGATGGAAAGCTTTCTCCCCTTCTCCCCAATCTCACAGAACTACAACCAGCCAGCGTACCCCACTGCTAATGGAGGGCAGTACCCCCATGGGACACCGTCTAAGGTAAGGCCTGCTTGTGACATGCTCTGCTTTCCCACAGAGTCCTGCCTGCAGGCAGAATTGGGCAGGGACATTGGGATTACCCATAGTTGGCCAAGTGGTGCCAGGCCAGGAGTCAGGAAAGAGCCAAGGTCAGACCCTGCCTCAGACACTCTGCAGGAGCTTGGCAACTTCTCTCCAAGTTTTCTCACTTGTGGAATAGGGATAATAACAGCATCTTCCCCTCAGGGTTGTTGTGAGGAGCGAATGCAATATTTGTAAAGCGTTAGCACAGTGCCCAGCACATAGGAGGTGCTCAGTGCTGCTTCCTTCCTTTCCTGCTCCTCAGAATTCCTGAATCCCAGGCCAGTCTAGTCCCCCTTCTTAGCGCCTGCTGTTTTTCTACCAGGTAGTAGTTAATGATGGGTGCTCAGGGATATTCCAATGGACTTTCTGGATGGGGACATTACCTCCACCAGTGCAGAAGATGCCCATCCATCCAGGCCTGCCTTTCCTGGGGGACTTTTGTTCACATGGTCCCATAAAATTATGACTTTGATACCCTACTTTTCATGACATTGAAGAAGCCTGATTCTCTCAGAGTGGAAGAAAAGAATCATACAGGAATCTCCTGTGGGGTTACTTGGGAAGGAAGCGAGAGAATCCAGCAGTTCAGCCCTCACAAGCATAGACACACACACACACCACACACATACATACATACCACATACCATTATATGCACATTTCACATACCATACATATTCACCCCCACTACACATATACCATATGCATACATGTATACATACCACATTCCATATATGCCCATTATACACACCACACCCATACACCCACATCATGCACCATTCACATACCACACATGCTCACCCACCACACACACACACACACACCATGCACCATACTCATACTCACCCACCACACACACACACACACACACACACACACACACACACACATCACAAACACACCCACAGCTAAGGGAGAAGGGAAGGCAGCTCCATTGAGTTAGAACAGGAGAATTAAGCAGATTATTTTGCCACAACCAAACGCCCCTAGACCAGGGATTCCAAGGGCATGAGACTCCCGATGTGGGACTTTCTCTCCCAATGCAAACTGGAACTTCTGCCAGGGCCCCTGGGCCTTGGATCTGGTGCCCTTAGGTGGGAGATCCTTTCTCTCCTCACCTTGGTTGGCCTTGGTGGTTTCTCAAAGTCCTTCAAGATTCAGCTTGAATCTCACCTTGTCAGATTCCTCCACTGATTACTTTTATAGATTCTGCATAACTTCCCACACTCCTAGTTATTTACATATCCTGCTCCCTGCCACAATGTAGGGGCAGAACTTGCATTTTTTTGCCTTTCTTCGCACCCCCAGGACTGGCTTACTTAGCCTGCCACCTGGCACCTAAGGGAATGCTTAATAAAAGCTTCCTGACTGGCTAAGGCTCTGACCCAGGTTAAATGACTTGTCCAGGGACACAGTCAGTATGTGTCAGATGCTAGATTTGAGGGCAGCCCTCGGATCACTCTTGGTCAGGCTGCCCCATGCACCACTGGGAAGGCAGATCCTTGAACAAAGCACAAAGCACGAAGGCAAGGCAGATAGAGAAGCTTTGGGGCTCAGTCTCTCCTGTATGTCTTGATAACTGGCTTGAGTTTGTCCAGGGAAAGGAGAAGAGAAGAAGGCAGCCCAGGAAAGTGGCTGAGAGTGTGATGATGAATCTTTGAGTAAATGAAGGGAGAGCCAGGGCTGCACCTGTGATGCCTCTGGCATCAGAAGCTCCCAAAGGAGCAGGGTTCTTCTACCAAAGAGGTCCCCCCCTCTGCAATGCATAGCCCTGGCGAATTGCCTGGGGTCACCCATGCGCCGGGTGCCAGAGGTGTAGGGATCTGAACTCGGGTTCCAAGGCCTCCTTCTCTACTAGACCACCCTGCGCCAAAGGAAAAATGCAAATGTTTCTAAATGTTTCATGGAAGCTTGCTTTGCTCTGAAGTCCTGGGATGGTTTTAAAATGACAAAGGATGCAATTCTAGAAAGTGAATTAATAGGACAAATAACAAGCAAAGGGTTAACAGGTGAAGACAGTCAGGGAGGTTTGTCTGGAGTGCCTGGAAGCAGGAGAGGGCCTCTGCTCCTGGGGAAGAAGGGAGGCAAGGCAAGGACAAAGGGCAGAGTGACCTTTCCAGCCTTCTCTGAAAGATGGGAAATGAGTCTGAAAAGCCACAGTGGAGAGGACCTCAACTTTCAGCAACCAAAACAGGGATACTAATTGCTCTGTGGATTGTGCTGTGTCAAATCTTCAGGTGCCTGGGAATCTCTGGGACTATGTATGTCCTTCTCCCTCCCTCTTTCTTTCCTTCCCTCCCTACTTCCTTGTCTTTC
Organism: Phalanger gymnotis; assembly: GCA_028646595.1. Classification (NCBI taxonomy): domain Eukaryota; kingdom Metazoa; phylum Chordata; class Mammalia; order Diprotodontia; family Phalangeridae; genus Phalanger; species Phalanger gymnotis. Next base: position 792,274,648 of record CM053622.1, on the reverse strand, counting down.
TCCCTCCTTTCCCCATCTCATCCCTTCTTCCTTCTTCCCTCCCTCCCTTCATCTCTCTCTCCCTCCTTCCTTTCCTTTCCTTTCCCTTCCCTTCCTTCCT
>CM053622.1:792227372-792274048 GCA_028646595.1 Phalanger gymnotis | reverse complement strand
TTTTCCTTTCCCTTCTCTTCCTTCCTCAATACAACTCATCCCTCCTCCCATCTCATTCCTCCTTCCCTTCTTCCTTCTTCCCTCCCTCCCTTCCTGTCTCCCTCCTTCCTTTCCCTTCCTTTCTCTTCCCTTCCTTCCTCTACACATCTCATCCTTCCCTCCCTCCTTCCTCCCATCCCATTCCTATAAGGTCCCTTTTAGCTCTAAACAGATGATTCTATCAGAATAAAACAAAACTAGGAAAGTAAATCTGATTCCCTACTATCTAAAGAGTAGGATGGATTCTCAAGCCAAAGAGAAATGCTTTTGAAGTTTCTCCCATTGCTTTAGATTCATTTTCTTTCTTTTCTTTTTGTTTTCAATTGGAATTTTTATTTTTAGTTTACAAAACTCAATTTCACAAGTTTGAGTTCTGCATTTTCTTCCTCTCCCTCCCCTCTCCCCTCCCCCCCCCAGATGGTACAGAATCCGATATATGTTCTACATATGCCTTCACATTAAACTTATTTATACAATAGTCAAGTTGTAAAGAAGGATTATGACCAGTGGAATGAATCATGAGAAAGAAGAAGCAAAACCAGAAAAGAAGAAGGAAAAAAAAGAGCAAACAGTTTGCCTCACTCTGCATTCAGACTCCATAGTTCTTTCTCTGGGTGTGGATAGCTTTTTCCATCATGAGTCCTTTGGAGGTGTCTTTGAGCCTTGTATTGCTGAGAAGAGCCAAGTTTATTAAAGTTAGTCGTCACTGAAGCAATATGACTGTGGTTGTGTACAATGTTCTCCTGGTTCTGCTCTTCTCACTCAGCATTATTTCATGTAGGTCTTTCCAGGTTATTATGAAGTCAGTATCCTTCCCATTTCTTATAGCATAAGAGTATTCCATTACATTAATATACCACAATTTGTTTGGCCATTCCTCAATTAATAGGCATCCTCTTGATTTCCAGTTCTTTGCTACCACAAAAAGAGCTGCTATAAATATTTTTGTACGTATGAGTCCCTTTCCCACTTGTGTGATCTCTTTGGGATATAGCCTTAAGGAGTGGTATTGCTGGGTCAAAGGGTACGTACATCTTTCTAGTCCTTTAGGCATAGTTCCAAATAACTCTCCAGAATGGCTGGATCTGTTCACAACTCCACCAACAATGTAACAGTGTTCCAATTTTCCCACATCCTCTCCAGCATTTATCATTTTCCTGTTTTGTCATGTTAGCCAATCTGACAGGAGAGATGTGGTACCTAAGAGTTGTTTCGATTTGCATTTCTCTAATCAGCAGTGATTTAGAGCATTTTTTCATATGCCTATAGATATCTTTAATTTCTTCCTCTGAAAACTACCTGTTCATATCCTTTGACCATTTCTCAATTGGGGAATGACTTGTATTCCTATAAATTTGGCTCAGTTCTCTGTATATTTTAGAGATGAGACCTTTATCAGACACACTGGTCGTAAAGATTTTCTCCCAATTTTCTGCTTTCCTCCTAATGTTTGTTGCATTGGCTTTGTTTATACAAAAACTTTTCAATTTAACATAATCAGAATTATCCATTTTGTATTTTGTAATGCTATCTCTTGTTCAGTCATGAATTCTTCCCTTTGCCATAAATCTGACAGTTAAACTATTCCTTGCTCTCCCAAATTGCTTACAGTTATCAGCCTTTATTCCTAAATCATGAACCCATTTTGACTTTATTTTGGTATACGATGTAAGATATTGGTCTATGCCCAGAGATGGTTGGGAGTGCTAAGCACAGGGGGCAGCCTCTCTCTGGACCACGATTTCCTTACCCATGAAATGAGGGGGTCCGACCAGACTCTGAGAGGTCATCTTTTAGGCCTCTCCCAGTTCTATAGACTATGACCCTAAGATTAGAACAGATCAGTGAAAGCTGGGTGACTTTCTCAAACCATTAATTTTATCTTGTCTCCACAGGGAGGACAAAGCGGACAAGTACCAGTGTCCTCAGTGAGTAATGGGGAGAACCAGGGTCTCTAGGACTGGAGGGGTGGAGAAAGAAGGGCTGGGGCCCTTGGGCCAGGCTGCCCTCTCAAGTCCTCTCCTTCTGTTTAGGCTTCTCGGGCACAGCTGGACTTGCTTCAGTGGGTGAGGTTTTGGTAGGTGAGTTTCAGAATGGAGTGAAATGCAACCCAATGAATCCACAAGTCCATGGGTCACAGAGAGGGACCCTGGGAGGATGTCCTCTGGATTCAGTCAGCCAGGCCTCTGCACTGGGGAAGGGACCCTGGGAGGATGTCCTCTGGATTCAGTCAGCCGGGCCTCTGCACTGGGGAAGGGACCCTGGGAGGATGTCCTCAAGATCTAGTCAGCCCAGCCTCTGCACTGGGGAAGCTGCAGGGAGCTAGGGACAGACTCAGAGGGAAGCAGACAAGGGTCACATTGGGTTGGATTGCTCTGAAGGAAGCTGCCAGATCCCTGACTGAAGTGAGCCTGATGGAAGAGAGGGATACAAGTGAGAATGTGCTGAGTGTGACCCTCCAAAGGCACCTAGAAAGGGGCGCTGGAGGGCACTGAGCCAGGGTGGGCTGTGGAGAGGCTTCCAGGAGATGAAGCGGCTAGTGGGTTTGGAAGTGGGACATGGGCTGGTCAAGAAAGGGCAGGGGGACTTTGCAAGGAAGGGCAGTGGCCTCTGTCAAGGCTGAAAGGCAGAAATGTACATCCTGGGTGGGAAAAATGAGTTTAGTGACAGTGAACTAAGTTTAGATGAGCTAAGCTATAATTAGCTAAACTCAGATGAGCTTAATTAGCCAGTATTCAGGAAGGGGATGAGGAGGCTGGAAAGAGTATGCCTGGAGGGCTTTTAATATCAGTATTCTCTCCTCCCTTCCAGAGCTCATGACATCCAGGCATGATGGGCCCCAGCACAGTGTCGCCTTGGAGGAATTCAGCCTGCCCTGCCCCCAGACCCTTTATCTCGCAGCTGAGACCCCCAACCAGTCTTCTTGTGGAAACCCCATGTTTTCAGGCCTTGTTTGTGCACTCACCCCCTGCTCTAGTAGGTGACAACAGCCAGGTGGCCTGAACCTTGAGAGATAAGCAGGAGTCTCTCTTTCTAAACCGTTGGTTACCATGACAACTGTATAGGAGGCACTTGCTGCTTCTTTGGGGTCTTCTCAGTGGAAATAAAACACAAATGTTCCCTGTAAATCTTTCTGCTGGTCTTATTCCTCCATGTTAAATGAAGGCAAAGAATAGGGATGATAGGGGTGAATGAGGAAACTTGGGGCACTGCCCTTTCCTGTCCTTTTAACTGTACTTATTTGTTTTTTAAAGGCTGGGTTTCCTCTTCTCACACAGGCTGGAGCTTGGGAGCTACAAGCAGGTCTGCTCCCCCTACTGCAGCAGAGTTGCCCCCGTCAGGCAGCCAGGGGAGGGCCTGATGCCACAGATCTGGGCAGTGCCGCCTTGCACAGGAGGGCTACCAGCCTCTGCCTCTCAGGGACCTTACCTTCATGCCGGAATGGGGACACCTAGGTCTTAAATCTCCTTTCACCCAGCCATTGTTTGACTTATCTGTGCCTCACTTTCTTCCATCAGTAAAATCAGGAGAATATCAGCCATCCCAGCCACCTCTTAACACCTAGGTGAGAAGAAGGTTCCTGGAGCCTGACTGGCCACGACCAGAAGAACAACGCCTGTGGGAGGGTGACCAGAGATAGGAGAGATGAGAGAGAGACAGAGAGACAAAGAGAGAGAGTATTGAGAGGGGGGAGGGAGGGGAGAAGAGAGAGAGAGATATAGAGAGAGGAGAGACACGAGAGATGAGAGGGAGTGGAGAGGAGAAGACAGGAGAGGGAAGAGAGACACACACACATAGAGAGACAGACAGAGACAGACAGATACAAAAGAGACAGAGAGAGAGCAGAGGCAGAGTCAGAGACAGCAGAGATAGAGAGAGAAACAGAGGGAGAGAGAGAAACAGAGGGAAGGAAAGACTGAGGAAAAGAGAGAAGGAGCAAGTCAGAGATAAAGAGGGTACAGAGAGAGACGGAAAAGAGAGACAGAGACTTAGAGAGACACAGGGACAGAGACAGAAAGAAACAAAAGAGATGGAGACAAAGAGAAATAGAGAGACAGAGAGAGACATAGATAGAGGCAAAGAGAAAAAGACTAAGATAGAAAGAAAGAAAGAAAGAAAGAAAGAAAGAAAGAAAGAAAGAAAGAAAGACAGCTCTCCCACAGAGACACAGAACCATCCCAAAGATAAATGGATATCCCTCCGACTCCCAGAAAATGCGAGATATCATCCTCCCAATGAGCAACCATCATAAAGGAAATAGGAATAAGCCCCCAAAAGAGTCAAGACCCCCGAAGTCACAGGGGAGCCAGAGGCAGACACAGCCACAGCCCCAACCCTTTCCTTCCTGTCATTCTCAAGGCCTCTTTATTGGGGAGGGGCAGAGCCATCACTGGCCTGTGCCTCTTCCTCTCCTCCTGGTGGGAAGAGAGGGCTCTTAGGGCCCCTTCCCCAACTCTCACAGCTTCATTTGCCTATAGCTTTGTGTGTCTGTGTCTTGGGTTTGGGAGCTGAGGCTCTTCCCTGTCTCTTTTCCCTTATCAGTTCAAAAAAGGAATTTCTTCCCATGGATTATTACAGAGACTATACCCGGCAGGGAAATGTCAGCCAGAGGGATGGGGGAGAGCCTTTTGCTAGAACTTTGGTGCATTACATATGTAGACTAGGCACTGGGCTTTTGGAACACCCACCCCAGAGATGCCCTCCCCCCTTGCCCCACTACCACAGAAAGTGGCAACTGGAGACTTTGACCAATGGCTCTTGGCTGAGCACATAGAGAGGTGCTGGGTTTGGAGTCAGGAGAAACTCGGGGCAAGTCACTACCTCAGTTTCCTCATCTATAAAAGGGGAATGATAATAATGATGACATTTATACAGCATCTTAAAACCTGCCATTTCTCTGTCTACATTATCATGTTTGATCCTTACATCCGATCTGTGAAGCTGATACCAAGGTATGTCCTCATTTAGTAGATAAGGAAGTGGAGGTTCACAGCTGATGACAGAGCTCTTCCAGCCACCACTCTGGCTCCCTAGGAATCACACTCAGCCCCTCACTCTGCCCCCACTCTCCAGCCCCACGATCCAATCAGTCACCAAATCTGGTAGATTCTGTCTGCCCCGTATCTGCTGCATCGATCCCCATCTCTCTGCTCACTCCCACACCCCCCAATTCCATTATGGAACCTCCCATTTGGACTCCTGCAAAAGCCTCCTGACGGGTCTGCCTGGATCCAGCCTCTTCCTCTCCGATCCAACCTCCACTGAGCTTTATTCCACAAGCACCTCAATGTCACTCCTCTTCTAAAGAAGCTCTGGGGGCTCCTGGATGTCTCTGGGATCAAATACAGACCCCTCTGGTTGGCATTTAAAGCACCTCCCTTAGGCTGTGTCCAGCCTTTCTTTCTATACTGATGCCATACCAGGCCCCCTTCACACACACACCCATTCTGCTCCAGGCAGCCTGTGGGGCAGATTCCTCCTGTGGATCAGACTCCTTCCTGTGGGTCAGACCTGGTGTTCAGTGCCCCATCCAATTCACCAAAGCTCCTTGCCTTTCCCTGGGGTTCTTGGGATCCCTGGCTCCCTTCGAGGCTCCTGTCACATGCCCCTCCTATAGGATGGCTGGGTCCCCCCAAAGATGGTGATCACCTGGGGCTCTGCCTCTGAGGGCCTCCACTAGGTGGGACATTCAAATGAAGGCCTTGTGAATTGAAGAACAGTTCCATGGAGCTCTCTGTAAGGTAACTGAATGGGCATGTCTCAGGGTTGGACCATATCCTACATTACTCTTCTGTGTCCTTGTAGCCCTCAGATAGAACGTAAGCTCCTTGAGGCAGGGATCATTTCACTTTTGTTTGTGTATATGCAGTCCCAGGCAGAGAATCTGACATATAGTAATAATAGCTTAACAATGTGCTGTGTTTTAAGCTTTACAGACATTATCTCCTTTGGTCCTCACAGCAACCCTAGGAAGTATGCATAATTATTAACATCTCCATTTTACAGCTAGGGAAGCTGAGGCTGAGGAGGGTTAAGTGACTTGCCAAGGGTCACACAAATAGGAAGTATCTGCAGCAGCGATTTGGACCCAGGGTATCCTGACTCCAGGCCCAGGGCTCTATCCATTGCACCACCCTGCTGCCCTAGCTTTAGCAAGCTATTCTTTTTTTTTTTTTTTGGAGGGAAGAAGTTAGGGCAATTGGGGTTAAGCGACCTGCCCAAGGTCACACAGCTAGTAAGTGTGTCAACTGTCTGAGGCCAGATTTGAACTCAGGTCTTCCTGACTCCAGGGCCGGTGCTCAAGCTACTAGTCTCAATGACTGATCCATTGTAGCACAAACTGGGGGGGGGGGCCCTCAGTGAAATCAGCACAAGACTGGGAAACAGGAGACTTGGGTTTTGGTCCTGGCTGTGGCGCTGCCTGGTGCTCTTGTACTGGACAGGTCACTGACCACAAGGACCCCTACCACCTTGAGAGTTCTCTGCCTCTACAAGGTTAAAGAGGGAAGTCCAAGGAGGGGGTGGGTCCTCACCTGGAGAAGGTCTAGGACCAGGTGATGGTCTGTGATGAACGGATGTTAGGGCAGCAGGATGGGATGGGTGACTAGACTTACCTCTGGTCATCTTCATGTTCTCCAGGATTTCAAAAGCAAATAATTAAAAGAGTCATGCATGTGTCAATAAACAGACAAAAGTTTATTGTATAGGTTCAGAACAGATGATTAGGTATAATGACAATATTTAGCATTTGCACAGTTCTTCAAGATTTGCAAAACACTTTACATATCTTATCTCACCTGATTCCCACAACAACCCTGGGAGGTAGCTGTAATTACCCGTATTGGTGGATGGGGAAACCAGGGCTGAGAGAGGTTTGTGTGAAGTGCCCAGGCTCACCCAGCCAGTGCCCGATGCAACATGGGATGAATGCAGATCTTCTGGACTCCAGCGCAGGGTTCTATTGACCAAGATCTGGGGATAAGGCCGGCCAGTCCAGCCCGGGGCTTGATGAGGGAGAAAAATCCCAACAGGCCCCACTGGGCCCAGGTACAGCAGCCCCATGGAGAAATGAAAGCAGGATCGGGGCTGCCTGCCAAGCCTATCCCTTCTCCTTCCAAATCTGGCTCAAAGCTGCCTTCTCCTTCTCTGGGAATCGGAAGGTTTGATGCCAGCAGCATCTGATCCTTCTTCTGCTCAGCAGCCTCCCTCCCCCTCCTCTTCCCCCTTTACCCAGCACCCACTTGGGTGAGTTTTCCTATTCATTGCCTCGGGGACACAAGAGCTAACTTGTCCAAAGTTGAATCAGTCTTCCCTCCCAAACCTGCCTCTCCTCTTGACTTGCCCATTTTGGCTGATGCCACCAACACCCTCCCAGGTGCCAGACTTTAACTCTTCTCCCTCTCTCTTTGTGAAACTGGGAGCACATCCAATTCTGTTGCTTCTCCCTCTGAAATGAGTCTTGAATCCAATCTGTTTATTCCTTAGATGTGACCTTTTCTCCCATTGCCCAAATTTAGAACCCTCTCTCAGCTCACTCAAACCATTTAAACTGTTTCCCGACTTCTCTCGCTGACTCTGGTTGCTCCAACAGCCCATCAATCAATCAACAAGCCTTTATTAAGCACTGACTGTGTGCAGGGGACTCTTTCAGGCTCTGGGGATACAAAACAAGGGAAACCTTTGCATAGCCTTGAGAAGTTAGCAGGGCCTCCTCTCCAATGAATCCTCCATGTGCTAACCTTCCTGTGGCACTGACCTGCTCTTAACCCTTCTCTGTAAGACTTCATGGACAATTGGATAAGTATTTTTTATTAATTAATTTTTAGTTTCAACATTCACTTCCATAAGTTTTACATTTTCTCCCCCTGCCTCCCCTCCTTTTCCCCAAGATGGCATGCAATCTGATATAGGCTCTACATAAACATTCACATTAAACAAATTTTCACATTAGTCATGTTGTAAAGAAGAATTAGGACCAATGGGAGGAACTATAAGAAAACAGAAACAAAATAACAACAGTAACAAAAAAGAGATAGCAAATAATATGCTTTGGTCTTTATTCAGCCTCCATAGTTCTTTCTCTGAATGTGGACAGCATTTTCCATCATGAGTCTTTTGCAGTTGTCTTAGGATTGGATAAAAATCTTTTAAGAACCCTCTGCCTGGTATTCAGGGCTCCCTATTCAGACCCCTCTCTAACTTTCCAGTCCTATTTCATGAGTCTATGGACCAAATGGAATGATTCATTGTTCCCCAAATTTCTGTGACCCTCTCCTGCTTTTCTGCCTAGTGGTGCAGACCATCCTTCTGTGCCTGGAATGAACTTCCTCCACCCCAGCTCCTCCTATTGCCTGCCTTCCTCTTCTTCAATGTCACTTCCTCCTCCATGATCATCCCCACGAGGTCTCCCTCAAGACAGCTTTGATCAATCAATAAGCATTCATTCATTAAGTCCCTTTGCCATTCCCGGCACTGCTTCAGGTGAAAAGACCAAAATAGAGGCTTACATTCTAACTGGGCAGAAAACAAGCACACTCAAAGCAGAAACAAGGCACACGTAGAAAGGAGCGCACTGGCACTGGGGCCATGCAAAATGTGCTTGAGGTGGTTCTTGAAGGTATCCAGGGACTCCAAGGGGCGGAGATGGGGAAGGAATCCCCTGCAGGTCTGGGGGAGTCAGTGAAAAGGATGGAGGTTGGAGGTGGAGGCTGTATTTGAGGAACAGCAGACACTAGCCTGGCTGGACCACAGAATCCCTGGAGGGGAATGATGGGTAACAAGGCTGGATGGGCCAATGGAATTAGGTTGTGAAGAGCTTTAAATAGAGGAGCCCTTACACGTTCAACCACTTTCTAATCTGGACTATAGTTATTTGTGTCAGTCTCACTCCCTCTCCCAGATTAAAAACTCCTCGAGGGCAGAGATTCTATCTTTCCCATCTCCGTATTCCCAGGCCTGGCAGAGTCCCATGCATCTAGTAGGTATTTGGAAAGTTCGTGGAATTGAACAACCAATTCCTTAGGATTGTATCATGTTCCCTCTCCTCATTATCCCAGTGACTGGTATGTGGAGGCCCACCTTTCATAGAATGAGGGGCCAGGCTTTGCTGTTAGCCAATTTTCTAAGGCATGGAAGAAAGGCCTGGAGGAGCAGAAAAGCATGAGGTGGGCAGTCACAACCATTTAACTGGTGCTCACGAATGGGAGACGAGCCCTTGAACCCTCTAGTTTCATGTGGGTGACAGTGCAGAGCAAGATGAGATCCATGCCTTTAGAGAGCTCCCAGGGTAAAGGGGGAAAACGAGATGAGTGAAGGTTCCTTACAGCCCTCGTCTCCTGCCTGGACATTTTCACCAGGTGTCTAGGGCATCTGGAAGGCTCTTCTTCCTCATGTCTACTCCTTGCTTCCCTCAAGACTTGGCTAAAGTCCCACCTTTGACAAGAAGCCTGTTCCAGTCCTCCTTAATCTGAATTTCTTCAGGAATTCTCTCCAATATACCCCTTCTAGATCTTGCATGTACAGAGCTGTTTGCATGCTATCTTCCTCATCAGACTGTGAGCTCCTTGGGAACTTGAACTGAGGTTTTTGTTTTTGTTTTGCATTTCTTCACATTCCCAGTAATTAGCACAGTCCTTGGCACTCAGGAGACTTTTCCAAACTCCAGAATTATCAGGTCAAGGAGAAAATATTGCAAGCAGTCAGAAAGAAATAATTTAAATATTGTGGAACCACATTACGCAGGATTTAGCAGTTTCTACGTTAAAGGATAGGAGGGCTTGGAATATGATATTCCAAAAGGCAAAGGAGTTTGGATTACAACCAAGAATCAACTATCTATCAAAACTGAGTATAATCTTTCCAGAGAAAAGATGGAAAATAGGGAACTGTAAATCATTTCTGATGAAAAAACCAGAGCTGAACAGAAAATTCGATCTTCAAATACAAGACTCAAGAGAAGCATAAAAAGGTAAACAGGAAAGAAAAAAATGTTATTCAATCAGGATAAACTGTTTACATCCCTATACAAGAAGATGATACTTGTAACACTTGAGAACTGTATATCATGGCATTTAGAAGGGGTATACATAGACAGGTATAAGTTGACTTTAATGCAATGATAAAAACAATTAATTGATTAAGGGGTGGAAAAAAGGATAACACTGGGAGAAGGTAAGAGGAGGCAGAATAGGGCAAATTACATCACAAGAAGAGGCACAAAGACCTATTACAAGAGAGGGAAAGGGGGGCAGTTTGAGCATTGTTTGAACCTCACTCTCATCGGATTTGGCACACAGGACCCTAGCACCAACTGAGCATTGTGTGTAACTGTTCTGGATCCCCAGGGGGCCATCGAAGAAAGGCCAAATCTGGCCCCAAGAAGGGTAAGGTTAATTGGGGAAACATCGTGAACTGTACCAATTGCCAGGAAAGGTCTGGGTGGCAGAGGGAAGGACAAGCTGGAGAAGTCAGACTTGTTGCATATCAACAACTATTTTCCTGAATAAACTGATAAGATGGGGGTGAAGATAAGGATGTCTCAAATATGAGCACCTGGCTTTCCATTACCTGCAGCCTCCTTCCTTTGGGGGTGGGGTGGGGATTCTTCCCCGGAGTTTGCCATCTTTTTTTCCTCTAAGCCTCGGTCATCTCCCTGCTTCCCATTTTCCCTTTGCAATTGTGTCCGTCATATTCCAAGTCACACACCACCACCACCCCCCACCCCCTCCCAATGTCCAGCTTCCTGCTTCCTGGCCATAGGTGTGTCTGGGCTGTAGCAATCAGGGCTGTGCCTCTCTTCCCACCTAGGATCATGTTCCAGCGCATCTGGGGTGGGGTAGGGGGAAGGGGCAAGACTGTGAGAAAAGGGGTTCTCTGGTGTCCTCAGAAAGAGTGAAATCAATGGAGTCACAGTGTCTTTCGGCTGGTAACTCCAGAGCATCCGGGTGCAGTCACTCTGCTTCAGGGATTACTCAGCCACTGACTCCCGTCCGTTCGACCTCCCCAGTATCTCTTGTACCAATCGGTTCTCACTGTTGTCACCCTGAATCAGGCGATCACCTCCACCAGGACTACTTCACCTGCCTTGTAACTGGGCTGATTCTAGTTTGTCCCCTCGCAGCCCCCTCCCAGGGGGTCCTGCACAGTTTATCAGTCCAATGCACAGCTTAAATCAAGTTGCTCTCCAACTCATAAGCCTTCCATGGTTCCCCATTACCTAGGGGATGAAAGTTCAGCTTCCTTAGGCTGGCATTCAAAGTCCTCTATAAGATGGCTCCAACTCACCTTTCCAGCCTTACCTCACACTTCTACCCCCTACACTCTGCTCTCACTGTTCCCCCAAACCTATCCTAAGCATTCTAGACTGTGTGCCTTTGACTGCCGAGTCTCTCTCTCTCTCTCTCTCTCTCTCTCTCTCTCTCTCTCTCTTTCCCTCTCCCCATCTCTGTGTCTCTGTCTTTTGAATGCCCTCCCCGCGTTCTCCAACAATCCCTCAATCTCAATCTCTAACAACTGAATTTTCTACTCAGCCTTCCAAACCCACTTATAATGCAAGTGAACCCTCGTCAGGTTTTATTTATGCCTCTCTAAGCTAGCATTTATAGAGTGCTTTAAAGTTTGCAAAGCATTTTGTAAATATCCAACTGGAGCCTCACATCCACCCTGGCAGGTAGGTGCTATTATCATCCCCATTTTACCGATGAGGAAACTGAGACAGATCAAGGTAAGCAACTTTCCCTGGGCCACACAGGTAGGAAGTCTCTGAGGCTGGATTTGAACTCAGGTCATCCTGACTCCAGGTAAAGAACTATCCATTGCACTGCCTCTACCTGCCCAGCCTGCCTTAGTCCACACACTAGATTGTCTACTCCTTGAGGGCAGGGACTGAATCTCATTCTTCTCCATCTTTCCCTTGGTTAACATGTAACTAAGTGCTAAGCGGGCAGCTAGGTGGTGCAGGGATAGAGGCCAGGCTTGGAGTCAGGAAGACCTGAATTCAAATCCAGCCTCAGGCACTTACCAGCTGTGTGACCTTGGGCAAGTCACTTCACTCTGCATGCCTCAGTTTCCTCATCTGTAAAATGAGCTGGAGAAGGAAGGAAAGGGCAAACTGCAGAAGTATCTTTGCCAAGAAAACCCCAAGTGGGGTCCCGTAAAGTCAGAAACGACTGAAGAACAAACAAAAAAGTGCTAAGCACGTGAGCGTGGATACACTCTCCAGGAGCTTGTCAAACAGTTGGAGGTTTACTCTCAGGCTGATTTCCCCTCCCTGGTTTCCCATTTTCCCCTGCACATTTCCATACCATGCCACCCAAGCACTGTTCACTAAAAAAGCCTTAGAAAATAATAAAAATCTCATTTCAGCATTTAGCATTAGCTAAAACAAAATAATCAGGAAGGTGAATTTACTGCAAAGCGATAGCTGCAGAATGAACTACAAAATGCAAAAGAAATCGCTTGGGAATGATCTTAAGGGATCGTCCAAATCCCTGCTCTCAATCTGGCTCAGCTCTGTCCGCCTCTCCATGTCCTAGCTCTCGGAGCTGACCCGAAACTGACGAGCTGACGTCACGGAGCCCCCATGCTAACTGCTTGTTGGTAAATAATAATTCATTACTTATTCAAACCTACTCCTCCAGAAAGTCTTCCTATATTAACCTCACCCACCACAATCATTCCTCCGCTTTATCTGCTTACACAACAAGCACTGAAGTACATTAATTTGAACTTGTTGCTGTATGATTTGGTTGGTATGGTGTGTGCGTGCGTGCGTGCGTGCGTGCGTGTGTGCGTGTGTGTGGCCTGAGAGCAGGGATCATTTCTATTGTTTCAGGTGCTCTCCAGGCCTGGTGTGAGATTGTTCTTCGTACAACAGGCTGGTGCTGCTTAACTACAAAAGAACCCCTGATCCCTGCTGGTCCTCGGGGGCAGAATGGTGAAGACCTGGAGGTAAAAGTGGGGGCAAGAGGCTTCAAGTTCTGGGGGAACTAGACATCCCTCAGTCTGCAAGTATTTTGCCAGGTACCATCCTAAGCTCTGGAGATGCTGAGACATAGAATAAAATCAATCCCTCCTCTCTAGAGGCTTGCATTCTGATGAGGATGAAGAAAACAAGGCCATGCAAAATAATTTCACCTCTGTGTGACCCTGGGCAGGTCCCTCTGCTTCTCACACTCTGGGCAACTCTCTAAGAGTCTAAGGGGTCCTTGACCTTTTTGTATGTCCTGGACCCCTCTAGCAGTCTGCTGAAGCCTAGGGATCCTTCTCAGAATCTAATTTTTAAACACACAAAAACTCATAGGATGACCAAGGAAACCAATTATGTTGATACACAGTTAGTAAAATATTCTTTATAAAAACAAGATCAGGGAACCAAGATAAAGAAAGCCTGCCTACAACTATACATTTCAGAGAAGGTGGAGGCCCGTATTGGGAGAGGGAGTATCCCTATCAGGAGGTTCCCTATAGCAATGAAATCACAGATTTCAGTCCTCTCCATCCCTACAGCATAAATAGCTTGTTACAAAGTAGTTTGGAAGGGAGGTCCCTAGGCTGGGGAATGAGGAAAGGCCGCAGGTAGAAAGAAGATTGTCTTTGAGGAATGGGACTCAGAAACAGAGGAGATGAGGGACCAAATCCCAGGGGTCTCAGGAGAACCATAGAGAGGCCAGTTTGGCTGGATCTCAGAGCATGGAATGAGGAGACATGTCTCTTGAATTACAGCTGAAATTCAACCAAGAAAAACCTCAACGATTCCCCCACCTAGTAAAATATCTGTACGGGGGTTTGCGGTTGCATCAGATCCAGGCTGAAGAGCTGGTTCCTTAGATAAGGTCTTGGTTTGCCCTGGAAGCCCTAGCTACATTTTCTAGCACCTCCCTCCCAGTTATGCTAGTAACCAGTTAAACCACACCAAGCTTTCTGTGGAGGTGGCTGCTTGATTAGGAATGATGTTTTATCACCTACTAAGGACTGACCTCAGTTGGGGGTGGGGAGGGAGTGGCTTACCTAAATAGAGTGGGTTACTAGAGTTTAAGATGCCTGGTTCCTCTCTTCTAGGTAGGTGCCCCTAGGTCTGGCCCTTCTTTCTTCTCCTACCTTAGGTTCCCCTAATCCTTACCTCAAAACCCAATGACAATTGTCTACTAAGGTCAGGGAATGGCAGGATATTTGCATCCGGGGAAAGAAAGGACCATAGAGGTCAAGTTCAGTCCGGGTGATCTCATCAGCTCCCAGGGTTTCAATCTCCATCTCTGTGCAGATGACCATCAAATCTACTTGTCAGGGGCCTTAACTTCCCTCCTAGATCTAACTGCCTATGAGGTGGGAAAGATATTTCAGACTCAACACGTTCAAAACTGACCTCGTTATGTTTCTCCTCCCACTCCCATCTCGCCCCAAATCTCTGTCAAAGACATTACCATCCTCCCAGGTCACCCAGGCTTGCAACCTACGCATGACCCTAAACTCCTGACTCTTTTATCAACCTACCCTGTCCCCATAATCAATCAACTGCCAAGTCCTGTCAGTTCTGCCATCTCTTGGATACACCCCCTTCTCTCCTCTGACACTGGCCTCACACATGTACTACTGCAATAGCTGCTGGAGGGGCCTTCTGCTTGCTTCCAGTCTCTCCCCACTTCCGCCATCTTCAGCTTAGCTGTCAAATGGCTCTTCCCAAAGTGTAGGTCTGACCCTGTCACTCTTTGCCTCAAAAGCCCTCAATGACTCCTTAGTGACTCCAGGATCAAATAGAAAATACGGCTTTCAAAGCTCTTCCTAACCTGGCCCCTTCCTGCTTTTCCAGCCTTCTTATATCTCATTCTCCTCCATATAATCTGATATGCAATGACCGGCCTCCTTGCTGTTTCTCAGACAAGACACTCCATCTACCAACTTGGAGCATCTTCATTGGCTCTCCTCCAGGCCTAGGGCTCTCTCCCTCCCCATCTCTGCCCGCCCCCTCCCCAGCTTCCTTCAGGTCTCAGCTGAAATCCCACCTTCTGCAAGAAGCCTTCCCTGGTCCTCCTTCATCTTAGCACCTTCCTTCTGAGAATACCCTCTATTTATCCTGTTTGTACCTTATTTGTACACAGTGGTTTGCATGATGTCTCTCTCATTAGATTGTGAGTTTCTTGGGAGCAAGGACTGGATCCCCGGTGCTTAGCATAGTGTCTGGCACACAGTAGGTGCTTATTAAATGCTAGTTGATTAATTAACAATTCTGTTGTTTTACAGATGAGGTAACAAGCCCAGAGACACAGACAGTAAGGTGCGGAGGTGGAGTTTTAACCCAAATTCTCTGAACTCTATTTAGCTTCAGAGGCTAAGTGAGAATGACTTGAGAATTGGCACAAAGATGCCTGAATGTTGATTAGGAGGAAAATATACAAGGACTAGGGGGACAGGACATTTACATCGTGGGAAGGAAATGAGAGACTTGGGTGGAGGAGGTCAAAGACTAGGGGGCAGGATAATTGAGTCCTAATACCAATCCCTGTGAATAACAGGTTTGCCCTGTCTTCATCCCTTCCCCAAGTCTACGAACGACTCTATTGATGCCCTACCTTCCCAGTGCCTGGGGCACAGCTGGGGTTGTGAAATCATTTACAAATGGGGAACAGTTTGGTCCCCCCTCCCTGAGCCCAAGGGATGGGTGGTGGGATCTAGGTGTGAGTCAGTGGGGTGGGACCCCTGACTCTCAGACGTTCACCTCCTGCGGGATATAAAGGACAACAGCTGGGGCCGCGCCTCAGAGCACCCCAGACCAGTCAGCATGAAGGTCCCTGTCCTTTCTGCCATCATTTTGCTCTCTCTCCTGGCTCTCCAATCTGCCCATGGGGCTGCCTTAGGAGACTCTCAGGTAGGCACACAGTTACTATTTCTTATCCCCTCATGAGCCCCAGTGCCTTCTCTTCTGGAGTGGGGGTGGTGGAGCTGGCATCCATGGACTCTACTTCATCTCTTATAATGGTAATTCAGAGGCTGAATTAGTGAACTAGTGGATAGGAGGGAAGGCATAGGGATCAGGTGGGTCAGAGAAATAGAATGTCTGGCTCTTGGTTGGGGAGGATGCCTATATTCCTGGGAGGGAAGACTGGATGTCTGTGTCCTGGGAAAAAAAGCAAGCAGAGGCTGAGTGAATGCCTGAGCTCCAAACGCCCATACGCTACCACTTTCATCCCTGGAGTCCTTCATTTCGAAGTGTAGATGACACAGAGAGTCTAGGATTTGGGACAATCCTCAGTCCTTCATGGACGAAGGAATGTGTGTGTGTGTGTGTGTGTACATATATACCATACACAATCACCTACATATGTGTATAAATGTGTGTTTCTATATAGTAACCACAATTGTCTAATGTTGCCTTCATCACAGAGAAAGAAGGGGTGTTGGGGCTCTATCTTATCTCTTTAGGACAGAAGTCACTAGATCGTGATGGAAATCTACAGTGTATGATGCGTGATGGGGAATGGGGAGTACCGGAGCTCAAGGCAGACAGGACAGGGTGCATGGAGGTGGAGGGAAAGTGACTGTGAAGGAGTAGAGAGAGCTGAGGAACAGGGCCACAGATGTAGCCCTGGAAGGGCTTGACCTCAGAGGTCAGAGTCCAACCTCCTCATCTTTCATAGGATCAGAGAAGTTGAGTGATTTTCCAATGGTCACACAGTCAGTGTCTGGGATGGAATTTGAACTCAGATCTTGCTGACCTCAAGCCGTCTTGTGGAAGCCAGAAGCATAACAATCCCAGTTGGGAAAAGCAGGCATCCTGACTCTGAGCTCTGAAGATTAAGTGTTGAATAACACAAATTAGCTTTCCACGTGAAGATTTGTCTTGTCCTTATTTGGTGTTCGTGTCCTCTGTAGACAATGCCTACCGATGACTAGACTGGAGAGCTGACGACTCAGGAAGACGTGCCCCCACCCAATCCCCTTCTGGTCCCACATCTTCCCCTCCCCCAGGCCCAGCCATTAGGACAGAAAAGATAAATTGAGCCTCAGGAGAGATGGCTAGAAAATGGCAAAACCAAAACATTATTCAGGTCTTTCCTAAGTTCTAAAGAGAGAGAAAAGGGTGACAGAGACTATGATGATAATATGGCTTTTTTCCTTCCCTTCTCTACTTCCTAGGGAGGGACCACTGTGTCTAATTATGCAGAGGGATCTGAGGTAGGCAACTTCATTTCTTCTCCCAATTTCTTGCTCTTGCCCTTCCTACACCTTTGAACACCCTTTCGACGTTCTTAATGCCTCCATCTCTTTACCTAGAATGGGGATACCCAGTTCCTGAATGTGGAAAGGTGGCGGTCGGTAAGTATGAGTTTTTCTCCCCACCGTTAGGCAAGATTCTACATTCATGTTAATTAACAAGCTCCTCTCCCAGGCTCAAAAGTTGTTGTGGGTTCATGACACTTTGGTGAATGATCTCAGCTCACTCAACTTCTACTTTGGTGTAGGTGTTGGGGTAGGGGACGACCCCCGTCCCTCCCCTCACGCCTCACCTGCCCCCTCTACCCCTTCTCCACACAGGCCTTCCAATCCAAGGAGTTTCTAAACTGGCATGCCCTCTTTGAGGTAAGTGCTTTGCCTCCTTGCCTTTTCTCAAGGTGGGGACAGAAGATCCTGTCCAACAAATTACTGTACAAAGCTACTGCCAGATGTCGTGGGGAGGGGAGGGGAGGAAAGGGAGGGGGCCATAGGAACAAGTGGAAGCATTGTGTTTGTTCGTGGAATCACAGAATTCTCAAAATAAGAGAGATCTCAGGGATCCTCCAGCTTGAGAAAAGTCAAGTTCATCAGTGAAACGATTGGCAAAGCCCTTGGCCACCCAAGCTCAGGAGATCTCAAGTTTAGAGTTGGAAATGTCCTCTGAGGCCATGCGGTAGAGTCCTAATTTAGAGGACCACAGGCCCAGGGAAGTTACATGCCTTGCTTAGGGGCCCACAAATAGTGAGCATGAGAGGCAGCATTTGAACCCCGGCCTTCTGAGGCCAGAGATGATGGTCAGTCTTCGGGGCCATCTTGCCTCAGTTGGTCTCCTCTGTTCTTTCCCCTACACCAGTACTGCCATGAATTCAATATTAACTAGAATGATAATTTGTATAAAACATTTAGTAAGTCCTAAAGCTGGATATGAACGGCAACTATTAAACAGTTACGGAGCACCTATGTCTCTTAGCCATGCTCACTCTTTCTGCTTTACTGCTCCCACAATACCTTCAGACTCTTGGACCATAACCCTTATTCTCTCCTTTCAGGCTATTAAAGAAAAACTCCCCTTCCTCAACTGGGAAGTCCTCCCCAAAGTAAGAAGGTGGGGGGCACTGGGAGGGTCCAAAAAGTTTGGAGGGGGTGAGGAGGAAGGGAGGGAGATGGGATAGATGCAAGGGAAGGTTTAGGAATGACTTCCTCCTGGGAATTTGGCTAATGAAGTCCAGAGAAGGGCGGGACCTTGGTCTCCTGGGCCTGAAATTCTTGTCCCATCTCACTGATATCCTATCTGGGCCTCAGTTTCCCCCCAGATGTCCCCAGTTCCCTGGGACAGCTGGGCCCCCACGTGATCATCTTTCCTCCTCTCTCCTCCCTCTTTGTAGTTGAAGGGAATGAGGAGTATAATTCCTGATTCGCAGTGATACCCCACACCAATACCTCCATAATGAAGCCCTGATTTTCAACACCTAAACTATCCTGGAGGATTTGGGGAACCAATTTGGGATCTGCTTCATGCCAAAGATATTTCCCCCTACCCTTGTAGTTCTAATAAAGATGATTCCATCTGTGTAAACTTTCTGTGCCTCTTGGTTCTTTTATTCCCTTGGTCAAGAATGGAGCCAGGAGAAAGGTTGAGGGCTCAGAGAGAGCCAGCGGGCAGGGAGGGGCAGGAATCTGGCGTCCTGAGGATCAAGGAGAAGAGGCACGCAAGACAGTGGGAGAGGAGTGGAGATTGGATGGAAAGTGTGTGATGCTAGCAACTGCATGTCCATCTGGCACCTTTCTGACATCATTCTGAAAGAGAGGGTGGCCTGCTCCTGCAAAGGGGCCTACAGGGGCCCTAAATCCAGATAGTGCCTAGTACACCTTTCCTTACCCTTGGATGTTCATTCAACAAACATATACTGAATCCTTACAAAGAGCCTGAAATGTACTGGAAGCAGCAAGTTCAAGGCAAGGATACAAAAGGGACAAAGTATGTTCAAGTGCTCATTTTAAAAAAATAGATTTAATAGGTATTTTCTTTTTGCATTGCTTACATTGCCTCCTGTACTTTTCTCCCTTCCCACTCCTAGAGAGCCATCCTCTATACAAATGGGAGAGAGAGAGAGGGAGAGGGAGAAGGAGAGGGAGAGGGAAACGGGGGGAGAGAGAGAGAGAGAGAGAGAGAGAGAGAGAGAGAGAGAGAGAGAGAGAGAAGGGAAAGGGAGAGAGAGAAATTAAAGAAAAAATGTTCTGCAAAACCAATCAACAAATTTTAAAAAACTTATGTCATACACAACATACCATACTTCTGGACCCCTGCCTCTACAAAGGAACAGGAGAGGAGAATTCTCATGCATCTTCTTTGGGACCAAGCCCAGTCCTTATCAATACAATGCAGGCATAGTGATTTCCTTCAGAGAGGTACAAATATAAGTTCAATGAAATCATATTCATCATATGAAAGGTACAGAGTGTTACAGACACTACAGATAGAGGGCTTTATTTAAGTGATCCACATAGAAGTGAAAATGGAGAAGGGGAGAACAATTTTAAACAGAGAACGATTTTAAATAGTCATTATGAATTGAATAACTACTATCTCTTACACTCTAGATTAGATGCCATTTAATGGATATTTATATTAAGTGTCCAGGCATTGGGGGTGGGGGGAGAACAGGAAGGAGTCTGCTGGTAAATATTTAACAACTGGCTCTAGGTGGGAGGGATGTACCCATGACACACTTATGAATTAAATCTGCATTCTTAACATTTTCTTCATCCCTTTCTTAAATCTAGAGAATCAACAAAACAATAAAGTAAGTCCTAATTTGTAGTGTTTGCCAGTTTCCAAGGGGTAAATGCTCACACTGAAATTTTAACAATTGCCTCTCTCTCAAGGTATGGAGCTGGTGGCTTCAGCACAATCCTGAGAACAGTATACATAAAACAATACAGGATCTTTTCTCTTAAATAGAATAATGAAATTATATAATTGTGATAGTTGAAAGAGACTCTGGAGTGATACAGTCCAACTCCTTTACTTTATGTCCAACTGAATTTGTACCAGGTAATCTAATTCTAATTGGGGAAGCTTCCAAAGAGGAGACAAATTTCTGATTTGGAAATTGACAGGACAGAAGCTGGTGCAGAAGTTTGAGGAAATCAGTCCAGATGAAATAAACAAATAGTTATTAAACTTGTACTCTAAGTGCAAAGACCATGGAGACTATCAAGAAGTGTAAGATATGAGGTTTTACAAATAGCCCAAGAAAGAAGGAAAGGGAGAGGGCAAGGAGAAAGGGGAATATATACCCAACTGAATGCAGAATTCCAAAGAATAGCAAGGAGAAAAAGATTTTCTTAAGTGAACAATACAAAGAAATAGAAGAAACCAATAGAATGGAAAAGATACAAGATCTCTCCAAGAAAATCAGTGATGCCAAGGGAACATTTCAGACAAAAATGGGCATAATAAAAGATAAAAATGGTAGAGACTTAACAGAAGCAGAAGAGATTAAGAAGAGGCATCAAGAACACAGAGAAGAAAAAAGCAAGAAAGATCTTAGCATCACTGATAACCGTGATGGTGTGGTTACTGATCTAGAGCCAGACATCCTGGAGAGTAAAGTTAAGTGAATTCCTGCTGAGCTATTTAAAATCCTAAAAGATGATGCTATTCAAGTGCTGCACTCAGTCTGCCCGCAAATCTGGAAAACTCAGCAGTGGCCACTGGATTAGAAAAGACCAGTTTACATCCCAATTCTAAAGAAGGGCAATACCAAGGAATGTTGAAATTACCAAACAATTGCATTCATTTCACACACCAGCAAGTTTATACTTAAGATTCTGCAAGCTAGGCTTCAGCAACTTGTGAACTGAGAACTAACAGAAAAGCAGGCTAGCTTTTTAAGAGGCAGAGGAACTAGAGACCAAATTGCCAACATTTCCTGGAATATGGAGAAGGCAAGGGAATTCCAGAAAAAACATCTACTTCTGCTTCATTGACTATAGTAAAGCCTTTGACTGTGTGGATCACAACAAAATGTGGCAAGTCCTCAAAGAGAAGGGAGAACCAGATCATCTCATCTTCTGAAGAACCTATGTGAGGTCCAAGAAACAACAGTTAGAACTGAACATGGAACAACTGATTGGTTTAAGATTGAGAAAGGAGTATGACAAGTCTGTATAGTATAATCTTATTTATTTAACTTATATACAGAGTACATCATGGGGAATGCCAGGCTGAATGAATCAAAAGCTGGATTGCTGGGACAAATATCAGCAATCTCAGATACTTTGATGGCAGAAAATGATAAAGAATTGAGAAGCCTCTTGATAAGGGAGAAAGAAGAGAGTTCAAAAGCTGGCCTGAAGCTTAACATTAAAAAAAAAGTTTATGGTCCCATTACTTCCTGGAAAATAGAGGGAGAAGAAATGGAAGCAATGTCAGATTTCATATTCTTGGGCTCAAAGATCACTGCAGCCATGAAATAAAAAGACGCCTTCTCCTTGGAAGGAAAGCTATGGCAAATCCAGGCAGCATACTGAAAAGCCGATATCACTTTGCTGACAAAGGTCTGCATAGTCAAAGTCATGGTTTTCTCAGTAGCAACACATGGCTGTGAGAGTTGGACTATAAGGAAAGCCGAGTGCTGCAGAATAGATGTTTTTGAATTGTGGAGCTGGAGAAGATCTTTGAGGTCCCTTGGACAGCAAAGAGATCAAATCAGTCAATACTTAAAGAAATTAATTCAAGCTATTCACTGGAAGGTCAGATACTGAAGCTGAGGTGAAATACTTTGGCCACATAATGAGAAGATGTGACTCAATGGAAAAGATCCAGATGTTGGGAAAGATTTAAGAGAAAAGGAAAAGGGGGTATCGGAGGATGAGATGGCTAAAGAGTGACATGAAACAATGAACATTAACTGGGACAGACTTGAAGAGATAATGGAAGATAGAAAGGTCCATGGGGTCAGGAAGGGTCAGATAAGACTAAACAACAGAAGAAGAAGAAGAAGAAGAAGAAGAAGAAGAAGAAGAAGAAGAAGAAGAAGAAGAAGAAGAAGAAATGGTCCTTGTCTTCTATAGGGTTGGCCTACACAGAGGTTTGAAAACAGGTAGTGAATAAGCAAGAAATCGTCCCCAGTTTGCCTACTGAGCTTACTTGTCAAACGCTGAATTGTGGAGTGGTTGGGGAATCCTACAGAATTCTACTTTACGAGCAGCCAAGGGCATGGTCAGCCTTCAGTCAGCCCATGAAAAGCTGCCTTTTTAACTCCATCAGAGAGAACATCTTCACTTTATGTAAAAGGTTAACTCATCTTTGCACTTTAGTCGAACCCATTAACACCCTTCCACTTGGTTACCAGCCCCTTACTTCCTGTGATTATAAATAAGACCAAGGGGGAATCCCTTACCCCACCCCCCAATAAAAGAGTATGATCAGGTTAAGGAAGGGATCCCACAGCCTGATGATGAGGAGAGAGATGGGTCAGCTCAGGGAGAAAGGCAGCCTGACCAGCTGAAAATCATAGCACTAGAGCCCAAAGGGACCTTAGCCATCCTTGGCGTTGTAAGAGTTAAGAGTTAGTTTCCTTAAGGATGAGATTTGAGAACTGCCATAGCCTCCTGAGAAAGCCAAAGCCAACGAGTAACTGTGAGAAAACTTTCCTGCGGATTGTGATCACACTACTATTGTTCCCTTTTTGCTGACTATTACAAGACTGCAACTGAAAGCTGTGAGCTTTTGTCCTTTTCATCGTTGTGCCCTTTCTTGATCTTTTTTATTTTATGATGACTATAAACGTGAGTCAGAAATTGCTTTAATCAGAGCTCCCTGGCCAGCAGGGGAAACATTATCAGCCAGAGGGTCTCCTTGCAATTGCTTGTGTGGTGCAGACTCTGGGATAGGCTGGGTCCCTAGAGGAGAACTGGCTACTTCTCACCTCAAGGTTCTGGGCACAATCCGGAAGGGCTGGGGGCGTCTTTCTAATGTTATTGCTCATGAGCCCCCTACTGGGTTTATTTCCCTCCCACTGTTCTACTTGGTTTAGACCCCACCATCATCATTCCACTTCGCCTCTCACCAGGAAACACATCATTTTGGAGAATGCTTCAGCTTTGGTTCAGAACACTTCTTCAGGACCCTCAGCTGCCTCTGATTGGAGTACTGGAGGGAGGAGAAAGAAATCTCCTCCCAAGAGGGCTCAGAAGCTCAATCAGCTCTTCATTTCCCTCCAACTGCTCTGCCTGGTTTTGACTCCACCACCATCATCCCCCCCACATCGGTTACCCTGTAACCTTCCTGCCACACTTTTCAGCTTCTTTTTGCATGCTGTCTTCCCCCATTAGATTGTAAGCTCCCTGAAGGCAAGGATATCTTTATTCTTATCATTACTATTCCCGGTGCTTAGCTCAGTGCCTGCACATATTAGGCCCTTGATGAATGCTTATTGTATTGTATTGTAATGGTGTTCTTCCTCAATTATTGGTTGATGTCAATTAGCCAGATTTAATTAGCTTTTAGAAAACAGTATTTATCAAGGTGGTATAGCATGAAGAGTAGGTATAAAACATACCCCCAAAGGTTTAGAGAGATGGCACTGCAAAAGGGTGAGCGTGCAGCTCTTGGTTGCTCGAAGTCTAGTCCTGTTTTCTGTGGGGTCATCATCAAGTTCCCTCATTTTGTCATGAAGCTTTCATGGGGCTCCAAAGTCCTGAGGACGCACCTCTCCTTCGGTCCACTCTATCCTTAGTTTCCTCGGCAGCTGCCACCCTTAGATAAAACCTTTTTGGGAGCAGTGCTACCATCACAGATAGGGAATCCCAAATCTTCCAGCCCTCTGAGGTAACTTGGTCAGGGTCACTCTGGTGGTAAAGGTTGGATCCTGGATTCAACCCGGTCCTCTGATGCTAAGTCCAAGGTTCTTTCTCCTACATCCCAATGTCTTTTGAGTCGACTAGGCAGTGCAGTGGATAGAATACCAGGCCTGGAGTTAGGAAGACCTGAGTTCAAATTCAGCCTCAGATACTTATGAGCTCTGTGACCCTGGGCAAGTCACTTAACCTCTATCTGCCTCAGTTTCTGTCACTGTAAAATGAAGATAATAATAACACCTAACTCCCAGAGTTGTTGTGAGGATCAAATGGTATATTTGTAAGGTGTTTAACATAATGTCTGGTATATAGTAAGTGCTATATAAATGCTTATTGCTTTCTCCTTCAACTGAAGTAAAAAAAGGCAGGGGTAGTAATCATGATTTCAGGCAAAGCAAAGATAGACCTAATTTTAAAAAAAATAAACAATGAAACTACATTTTGCTGAAAGTACCACACACAATGATCTAATAGCAATACTAAAAACACGTGATTTTTGCCAAATTGAAAGAAAACTTAAATGTGTTAAAAGAAGTGAGTCAGACCTCAATTTGCCATTCTCTGACCTAGACAAATTGAACATAAAAATAAACAAGAAAGAAGTTAAGGACTTGAATAGACTTTCAGAAATGCCAGGCATAACAGATCTCTGCAGAATACTGAATGAGAAATAGATGGAGTATACCTATTAAAAAGAGTATATATTCCACAAAAACTAATCATGCACTAGGGCATAAAAAAAAACCTCACAAACAAATGTAGAAAAACAGAAATATAAAATGCGTCTTTCCCTGACTGTAATGCAATAAAAATTACTTTCAATAAAGGGCCTTTGAAACGATGATTAAAAATTAATTAGAAACTAAACAACTTAATCCCAAAGAATGGGTTGATCAAAAAACAAATTGTACAAAAAGTAAATAATTTCATTAAAGATAATGAAAACAATGAGACTATGTACCAAAATTTATAGATGCAACCAAAGCGGTAATGAGGAGAAATTTTCTATCTCTAGAAAGTACAGATCAAAGAACTGGGTATGCAACTAAAAAGATTAGAAAGCCAACACATTAAAAACTTTTAAATAAACACCAAAATAGACAACATGAAAATTAAAGGAAAGATTAACAAAACTGAAAGTTAAAAATCCCTCACTGAATTAAGAAATAAAACTAGGGGCTCACGCACGCACACGCATGTGTGTGTGTGTGTGTGTATGCGTGGTGATGTTTTTTGTTGTTCAGTCATGGCTGACTCTTCATGATCCCATTTGGGGTTTTTTGGCAAAGATACTGAAGTGGCTTGCCATTTACTTCTCCAGTTCATTTTGTGATGAGGAACTGAGGCAAACAGAGATAAGTAACCTGCCCGAAGTCACACAGCTAGAAGTGTCTGAGGTCAGATTTGAAGTCATGAAAATGAGTGTTCCTGACTCCAGGCCCAGCTCTATCCGCTGCACCACCTAGCTGATGTGTGTATATGTATGTATGTGTATGTGTATCGATACACACACACACACACACACACATATATGCATGTATATATGTGTATGCGTACATATGTATGTATATGTATATATGTGTGTGTACACCTATACATATACACAGACAGGCCATTAGCTAATTTGGTTGAAAAAAGAAAGAAGAAAACCAAAACCAAATTATCAGCATAAAAATTAAAAAGGCGCAGTAAAGCACCAGCCTTGGAATCAGGAGGACCTGAGTTCAAATCTGTCCTTAGACACTTGACACACTTTCTAGCTGTGTGACCTTGGACAAGTCACTTAACTCCAATTGCCCTGCCTTACCCCCAGCAAAAAAAAAAAAAAATTAAAAAGGTCAATTCACAACCATCAAGAAAAAATAAAAGGAATTATAAAAAACTATTTTGTCCAACTACATGCCAATAGAACCACAAATCTAAATGAAATAGATGAACATTTACAAAAATTTAAATTGCCCAAATCACTAAAACAGAAAATAGACTACTTAACCTTTTTTTTAGAAAAATAAAAGGAACAAGCCATAAACTAACTTCTAAAGAAAAAAGGACAGATTTGCAAGTGAATTCTACCAAACATTTAAGAAACAATTAATTCCAATACTATATAAACTATCTGAAAAAAACAGGCAAAGAAGGTATTTTACCAAATTCCTTCTATGACACAAAGATGGTTTTGATACCTAAATCAGAGAAAATCAAAACAAAGAAAGAGAACTATAGACCAATTTCCCCAATGAGTTTTCACTCAAAAATATTAAAAAAAAAATATTAGCAAAGAGACTACAGCAGTATATCAAAAAGATCTTACAGTATGACCAGAATGGATTTATACCAGGAATACAGGGCTGATTTAATATTAGGAAAACTATAAATATAATTGACTACATTCATAACAAAAATGACAAAAATCATGTGATTATTTCAACATATGGAGAAAAAACTTTTGAAAAAATATACCTATTCTTAGTGAGAACACTAGAAAACAAAGGAATAAATGGAACTTTCCTTAAATTGATAAGTAGTATCTATCTAAAACCAAGAGCAATCATTATCTGTAAGACAGATAAGCTAGATGCCTTCCCAATATGATCAGGTCGAAGCAAGGATGCCCACAATCACCATTACTATTCAATATTGTATTAGAAATGTTAACTAAAGCAGTAAGATAAGAAACTGGAATTGAAAGAATAAGCATGGGCAAGGCATAAGCAAAACTATCATTTTTTACATATGATAAGATACTTTATTTACAGAACCCTAGAGAGTCAACTAAAGAACCAATCAAAATAATTAACAACTTGAACAAAGTTGCAGGTTATAAAATAAACCCACACAAGAAATCAGCATTTACATATATTACTAAAAAAATCCAGCAGGAAGAGACAGAAATAGAAATTCTATTTAAAATAACTATGGACAGTATAAAATACTTGGGAATCTACCTGCCAAAACACATACAGAACTATATTACAAAACACTATTCA
This sequence comes from Phalanger gymnotis, assembly GCA_028646595.1. Classification (NCBI taxonomy): domain Eukaryota; kingdom Metazoa; phylum Chordata; class Mammalia; order Diprotodontia; family Phalangeridae; genus Phalanger; species Phalanger gymnotis. The sequence continues at coordinate 792,246,947 of CM053622.1, read as the reverse complement.
TATAAATAAAAGCAAATCTGAATAATTAAAGAAATATTAATTGCTCATGGGTAGCTAAGCCAATGTGATAAAAATGACAATATTATCTAAATTAATTTATTTGTTCAGTGCCATATGAAAACTACCAAATAATTAGAAAAAAATTAATAAAATTCATCTGGGGGGAAAAAAAGGTCAAGAATATTAAGGAAATCAATTAAAAAAATTAAAAAAGGGGAAGGAAGGGGAAGGAAGGGGGCCTAGCAGTACCAGATCTGAAACTATACTATAATCATCAAAACAATTTGGTAGTAGATAAGATATAGAACCGATTAAGCACACAATATACTGAAACAAATAAAAGATGTCAACTACTGAGCAAGAAATCACTATTCAACAAAAACTGTTGGGAAAACTGGAAGTATTCTGGCAGAAACTATGTTTAGAACAACATCTTACACCATCTAGCAAAATAAGCACAAAACAAGTAAGTGATTTAGACATAAAGAATGACATTGTCCAGGAGTCAAGATGGTGGAGTAAGGCAGGAAATCACCTGAACTCTCCCAAATTCACCTTCAAACAACTATAAAATAGTGCCTCAAAATGGATTCTGGAAAAGCAGAACTAACAAAGAGATCACAGCAATATATCACAACAAAAAGACAGGGTGAAACAATTTTGCAGCCAAAGACAACTCAGAAGGTTAGCAGGAAAAGTCTATCTCACTTGGGGAAAATGGGAGCAACATCCAGGGCAGGCAGCACCAGGGTAAGATAGCAGCAGCAGGCTGTGCCTCAGTAGAGTGAGAGACCTTGAGCTACAATGCAGATCAGTGACTGAGGCTCCATGGCCCCAGTGCAGCAGCAGGCAAGGAATCTGAGCTTCCCTCCACATCAGCTCAGCACCAGGCCCCCCACAGACCCTAGTGCAGTACTAGGTGAGGAACCAGCCCCCCAGCACCCCAGGCAAGTGTCCCCTCCAACCAAGAGCAGAGGACAACTTTAAAAGTAACAAAAGAGGCTGGAAAAATGAAAAAAAAAAACAAAGAAAGAACCTAACCATAGAAAGTTATTGTGGTGACAGGGAAGATCAAAACAAACTCAGAAGAGGACAACAATGTCAAAACACCTACATGTAAAGCATCAAAGAAAAAAATGTGAATTGATTTCAGGCCCTAAAGAACTACTGGAAGTGTTCAAAAAGGATTTTAAAAATCAAATAAGAGAGATAGAAGACAAATCTGGAAAAGAAATGATAGTGATGCAAGAGAAGCATGAAAAGGAGTCAACAGCTTGAGAAAGGAAGCACAAAAAATGGAAAAAATGTACAAAAATTAACTGAAGAAAACAACTCCTTAAGAATTAGAATCAGACAAGTAGAAGCTAATGACTCCATGAGACATCAAGAAACAATAAAACTCAAAAGTATGAAAAAATGGAAGAATACATGAACTATTTCACTGGAAAAACAACTGACCTGGAAAATAGATCCAGGAGAGATAGTTGAAGAATTATTGGATTACCTGAAAGCCATGATAAAAAAAAAAGTACCTGGACATCATATTTCAAGAAATAATCAAGGAAAACTTCTCTGTTATCCTAGAACCAGGGGGTAAAATAGACATTGAAAGAATTTACCAATTACCTCCTGAAAGAGATCCCAAAATGAAAATTTCTAGGAACATTATAGCCAAATTACAGAATTCCCAGGTCAAGGAGAAAATACTGCAAGCGGCCAGAAAAAAAATCAAATATTGTGGAGCTACAGTCAGGATTACACAGAATATATCACCTTCTACATTAAAAGATCAGAGGGCATGGGATAAGATATTCCAAGACAAGGAGGAGGCAAAGGAACTATGATTATAACCAAGAATCACCTACCCAGCAAAACTGAGCATAATTCTTTGGGGGGCAGGGGATGGTCATTCAATGAAATAGAGGACTTTTAAGCATTCCTTATGAAAAGACCAGACAAAAAAAATATTTTCAAATACAAGACTTTAGAGAAGCATAAAAGCATAAAAAAGGAAAGAGAAAACATAAGAGATTTAATAAGGTTAAACTATTTACATCCCTACACAAGAAGATGATCCTTATAACTCTTAAGAACTTTATCACTATTAGGGCAGTTATAAGGAGTAGACATAGACAGGGGATGCAGGGATAAAGTGACTTTGATGGAATGATAGCAAAAATAAAATTAAGAGGTGAGAAAGAGAAGAAACTGGGAGCAGAAGGAAGGTAGAGGTAGAACTGGGTAAATTATCTTATATGAAGAGGCACAGAAGACCTATTACAGTGGAGGGGAAGATGGGAGTGGGATTCAGTGGGCATGACTTGAACCTTACTCCTATTGGAATTGGCTCAAGGAGGGAATAACATACATGATCAGTTGTATATAGAAATCCATCTTACCCCATAGGGAAGTAGGAGAGGAAGAAAAGGGAAAGGGCCTGACAGAAGAGAGGGCAGATTGGAGGAGGTGGTAGTCAGAAGCAAAACACTGATGAGGAGGGACAGGGTGACAAAGGAGAGAGAAAAAACAGGAGGAAAATAGGATAGAGGGAAATATACAGTTAGCAATCATAACTATGAATGTGAATGGGATGAACTCTCCCATAAAATGGAAGCTGATAGCAGAATGGATCAAAAACACACTTGAAACAGAGAGTAAAGGTAAGGGTCTAGAGCAGAATGTATTCTGCTTAAGCTGAAGTAAAAAAAAAAAGTAGTGTTAGCCATCGTGATCTCAGACAAAGCAAAAGCAAAAATAGATCTAATTAAAAGAGATAAGGAAGGAAACTACATCTTGCTAAAAAGTACCACAGACAATGAAGTAATAGCAATACTAAACACATATGCACCAAGTGGTATAGCATCCAAATTCTTAAAGGAAAAGTTAAGCGAATTACAAGGGGAAATTAACAGGAAAGACTAGTGAGGAATCTCAACTTTCCCCTCTCAGAACTAGATAAATCCAACTACAAAATAAACAAGAAAGAAGTTAAGGGGGTGAAATTTTTTTAGTAAAGTTACATATGATAGACCTATGGAGAAAACTGAATGGGGACAGAAAAGAATGTGCCTTTATCTCCGTGATATATGGTACCTACACAAAAACTTACCATGTATTAGGACATAAAAACCTCAAAATCAAATGTAGGAAGGCAGAAATATTAAACACATCCATTTCATATCATGATACAATAATAATTATATTCAATAAAGGGCCATGGAAAGATAGATTAAAAATTAATTGGAAACTGAATAGCCTAATCCTAAAGAAGGAGTGAGTCAAAGAACAAACCACAGAAACAATAATTTCATTTAAAAAAAATGACAACAATGAGACAACACACTGAAACTTATAGGATGCAGCCAAAGCAATACTTAGAACAAAATCTTACATCAATAAAATAGAGAAAGAGTCGATCAATGATTTGAGCATGAAACTAAAAAACAAAAAAACAAAAAAACTAGAAAAAGAACAAATTTAAAATCCCCAGTTAAATATCAAATTAGAAATTCTGAAATCCAAAGGTGAGATTAATAAAACTGAAAATAATAAAACTATTGAGCTAATTGATAAAACTAGGAGCTGGTTTTGTGAAAAAAATTAATTAGATAGATAAACCATTGGTTAATTTGTTTTAAAAAAAAGAAAGAAGAAAATGAGATTACCAGTATCAAAAAGGAAAAGAGTGAATTCACCACCAATGAAGAGGAAATTAAGTCAATTATTAGGAACTATTTTGCCCAATTATATGATAGGAAGTCTGACAATCTAAGTGAAATCAATGAATATCTACAAGAATATAAATTGTCCAGATTAATAGAAGAGGAAATCAGATAGTTAAATAACCCATCTTAGAAAAAGAAATTGAACAAGTCATCAATGAACTCCCTAAGAAAAAATCCCCAGGGGCAGATGTGTTTACAAGTGAATCCTGCCAAACATTTTAAAAACAATTAATTCCAATACTATATAAACTATCTGGAAAAATAGATAGCGAAGGAGTCCTAAAAAATTCATTTTACAACATAAATATGGTGCTGATACTTAAACCAGGAAGAACTAAAAGTAAGAGAAAGAAAATTATAGACCAATTTCCCTAACGATTATTGGTGCAAAAAAAATTAAATAAAATACTAACAAAGAGATCACAGCAATATATCACAATGATCATATACTATGGCCAGGTGGGATTTATACCAGTAATGCAAGCCTGGTTCGATATTAGGAAAACTATTAGCATGATCAATCATATCAATAACAAAAACAACAGAAATCATGTGATTATCTCAATACATGCAGAAAAAGCTTTTGACAAAATACAGCAACCATTCCTATTAAAAACACTAGAAAGCATAGGAATAAATGGAGCTTTCCTTAAAATGATAAGTAGTATCTATCTAAAACCATCAGCAAGCATTATATGTAATGGAATAAGCAAGCATTCCATATAAGATCAAGGATAAAGCAAGTATGCCTATTAGAACTACTATTATTCAATATTGTCCTAGAAATGTTAGCTATAGAAATAAGAGAAGAAAAAGAAATTGAAGGAATTCAAATAGGCAATGAGGAAACAAAGCTATTGCTCTTTGCAAATGATATGATGATATACTTAGAGAATCCTAGAGAATCAACTAAAAAAGTAATCAAAATAATTAACAACTTTAGCAAAGTTGTAGGATATAAAATAAACCCATCCTATAAATCATCAGCATTTCTATATATTACCAACAAAGCCTAGCAGCAAGAGATAGAAAGAGAAATTCCATTTAAAATAATTGTAGACCATATAAAATACTTTGGAATCTACCAAGACAAACCCAAGAACTATATAAACACAATTACAAAACACTTTTCGTATCAATTGTTTTTGGGTAGACTAAGCCAATATAATAAAAATAATTCTATCTAAATTAATTTACTTATTCAGCACCATACCAATCAAACTACAAAAATTTATTTTATAGAGCCAGAAAAAATAATAACAAAATTTATCTGAAAGAACAAATGGTCAAAAACATGAAGGGAATTAAAGAAAAAAAAATGTGAAGGAAAGTGGCCTAGCTGTACCAGATGTCAACCCATGTTATAAAGTGGTAATCACCAAACTATATGGTGTTGGCAAAGAAATACAATGGTGGATCAGTGGAATAGATTAGGTACACAAGAAATAGTAGTAAATGACCATAGTAATCTAGTGTTTGATAAACTCAAGGACACCTGCTTCTGGGACAAGGACTCACTATTTGACAAATACTGCTGGGAAAACTGGAAAAGAGTTTGCCAGAAACTCGGTATGGACCAACATCTGACACCATATACCAAGATAAGGTCAAAATGCATACATGATTTAGACATAAATGGTGATACCATGGACAAATTAGGGAAGTATGGAATAGTTTACATATCGGATTATGGAAAAGGAAAGAATTTATGATCAAACAAGCATTATGAGATGCAAAATGGATATTTTTTTCATTTTTATATATTCAATTTTTTTCTCCAATTACATGTTAAAACAGTTTTTAACATTTTAAAAAAGTTTTTAATTCCAAATTCTATCCCTTCCTCTCTCCCTCCCTTCTGCCCTCTCTAAGAGCATAAGCAATTAGATATAGTTCATACATGTGCAATCATGTAAGACATTTTCATATTAGTCATTTTGTATAAGAAGACGCAAATAAAGAATGAAAGAAAAAAGTTAAAAATAGCATTCTTCAGTCTGTACTCAAACAATATCAGTTCTTTCACTAGAGTTGAAAAGCTTGCTTCATCAACCCTTTGGGATTGTCTTGTGTAATAGCAAGCAAAGTGGAGCTTTTTGTTGTCATGAAACATATATATGTATGTATGTATATATATGACATATATATGTCATAAAAAGGGAAAAGGAAACACAGGTACAAAAATATTAATAACAGCTCTTTTGTGGCAAAGAATTGGAAATTAAGTAAGGAATGTCTGAACAAATTGTGGTATATGAATGTAATGGAATACTATTGAGCTATAACAAATGATGAGCAGGTGAATTTCAGAAAAACCTGGACTTAGATGAATTGATGCAAAGTGAAGTGAGCAAAACCAGAAGAACATTGTACACAGTAACAACATTGTACCATGATCAACTATGAATGACTTAGCTCTTCTCAGAAATACAATGATCCAGGACAATTCCAAAGGACTTGCGAAAAATGCTATCCACCTCCAGAGAAAGAACTGATGGAGTTTGAATGCAGACTGTAGCATACTACTTTCACTTTCATTATTTTTATGGTCTTTCTTTGTCTTCACAACATGACTATTATGGAACTATTTTATATGATTGCACATATATAACCTATATCAAGTTTCTTACCATCTTAGGAAGAGGAAAGATGAGAGGGGGAAGGAGAAAATTTGGAACTCAAAATTTATAAAAACTAAATGTTAAAATTTGTCTTTAAATGTAATTGGAAAAAATAAAATACTACTTTAAAAAGTGACATCATCAGCAAATTAGTAGAACACGGAAGAAATTACCTGTCAGATCTATGGCCAGCAGAAGAGTTCACAACCAAACAAGAGAATTTCACAGGAGGTAAAATGGATAATTTTGATTACATAACATTTTTAAAGTTTTTTTTTCACAAGCAAAGCCAATATAGTTAAAACTAGGAGAAAAGGAGGAAATTGGTGGAGTGGGGGGAACCTTTGCAGGAAATTTTTCTGATCGAGGTCTCATTTCTAAGACATATGGGGAACTGAGTCAAATTTACAAGAATAAGAACCATTCTCCAATAGATAAATTGTTGAAGGATGTGAATAGACAGTTTTCAGAGGAAGAAATCTAAGCTATCAATAGCCATATAAAAATGCTCTAAATCACTAATAATTAGAGAAATGGAAATTAATACAACTCTGAGGTATCATCTCACACTCAACAGATTGGCTAAGATGACAAAAAAGAAAATAATCAGTGCTGGTAGTACAGTGGGCAAACAGGCACACCAATTCTCTGTTTCCATCCTGGAAAACAATTTGAAGCTACATTCAAAAAGCTATTGAAGTGTGCATACCTTCTGACCCAGCAATAGCTCTACTACTAGGTCTATACTTCAAAAAAAATCAAAGAAAGAAGAAAAGGACCCATATGTACAAAAATATTTATAATAGCTTTGTGAGTGTGTGTGTGGAGGGCAAAGAACTGGAAATTGAGGGGATGCCTATCAATTGTGGAATGGCTGAATAAGTTATGGTATATGAATGTAATAGAATACTACTGTGCTGTAAGAAATAATGGATATGGCTTGAAAAAATCTGGGAAGACTTATGTGAACTAATATGATGTGAAATAAGCAGAACCAGGAGAACATTTATATGACAGCAATATTAAAAAGATAATCAACTTCAAAAGATTTAGTAATTCTTATTCTGTATATAGCTTACTTTGTATATATTTGTTTACATATTGTCTTCTTCACTAGATTGAGGGCAAAGACTGTCTTTTGCATCTCTTTGAATATCTAACGCTTAGCACTTGGCATATAGTAGGAGCTTAATAAATGGCTACTGATTGCTGACACAATGGCCAACCACAGTTTCAAGTCTCATGATGAAACAGATTATCAGCTTCCAAATAGAGAGCTGATGGACTCAGAGGGAAAACTGAAGCATATTTCTTTTCTTCCTTCCTTCCTTTCTTCCTTCCCTCCTCCTCCTTCTTCTTTAGAAATGGCTAATGCATGTATTTATTTTGCATGACCATACATATTTGTAACAGGTTTTGTTCTTCTAGTTTCCTCAAAAGGTGGAGGGCAAGGAAGAGGAAAGGAGAGAATTCAGAATTGAAAATAAAATACAATTGAATTTTTAAATGCATTTTTGAAATTTTGGCAAGACACATTCTTCATCCACTTGTCTGTGTGGATGGACCAGCCAAATTTCTTCAAGTGAGTACAGATCCCTTTCAGTATCTGCAGTGTCTTGGGGCTTGATAAAACTAAATCAATGTCATCCACAAACAGGAGCACCTGGAGGACCTCATTAAATCCCTCTTCAACCCAGACACTATGAATGTTCTCCTCCATCAGAGTGATGAATACTTCTGGTGAGCATACACCAGAAGAACTTTCTGTTTTCTGGCTCTCCTGATTTTTATTATTGATGGGGTGCTTGTGCTCGAATTCTAATTCTAACAGCCTCTGCTTGGGTGTCTGTGCCAGAATCCCAATTCCAAAACACATCCAGTTCTCAAAACATTCTCTCTCAGGTAGCCTCTCTTTAGCTAAAAGGCAGCATGGCCCAACTTATCTCTGCTTTTTCCTTAGTACACTGAGTCATAACCATATTTACTATTTACTGACCTTTCTAACATGTATCTTAGATACAGTATTTTGTCTAAAAAGACACTAGATGAGAAGCTATTCCCCTTTAGCCCCCAACCACTAGTGAACTCAGTGACATTTCACAGTAAAAACCACACCCCCAGTAACCCCTCTGTAGGCTATTTCCTAGAGAACTCTGGGTAATATGCCTGTGCAGTAGATACTAAATGTGCATGTTCCTTTAAGAACTAATCATTGCTTAACCACTCCCTAATCCCATCCCCAAACACCTAACTGACGTGTCCCCTCCCTTTAATCCCCTATTAGCTTCTATAAAGATTCCCCCTGCACCTCTTTATGGTTGCAGGTTCCCTAAGAACTCTTGCCCACTGAAAAGCATAATAAATCTTTGCCTCCTTGACTTAAAGAATACTTGGGTCCGTGAATTCATTCCAGACAACCTGGGAACTTTGGTTTGGGATTCCTACATCCCTGGGATTCCGTTTCTCCCTCGACATTTTGGTGGCCCGTACAGTGTTATTTCTTTTATTGCATCTTCAGGGGAATATTATATAATCCTGATGTATAGGTGGGAGAAACTTTGCTGTATAAGAGCATTTAGTTCAACCAAATTAAAAGTTTTTCATAATTAACCAACAATAAGTACAATGAAATCTTTTATTTTCTAATTTTTCATTCAACTGTGAAATGATAAAGATGCAGTCCATTGTTAAATATGCTTGCAAAGTCTGTTTCTTATTAATGCCCGTATTGAGAATGCCCTGAATTTGGGTATAGATGACCCTCACAAAGATTTTCTATAGATGGAAAAGTACCAATAGATATCAGTAGTTCTCTTGGTGTGTGTGTGTGTGTGTGTGTGTGTGTGTGTGTGTGTGTGTGTGTGTGTGTGTGTGTGTGTGTGTGTGAAGAGCCAGCTATATCCTCTTTAGGCCTCATTAGACCTCTGCAAAGCAGCCTTTTTAGATCTCTGCATGGCAGGATCAATTGAGAAAGGGTCTATGCAAGGCAAAAGGCCATGTTTAGGATAAGAAGATGTGGCAAAGAAAACCCACCTTCGCAGCTGATTATCCACATGGGAAAGAACAGAAATGTTTCAATTCTGTTAGCCCATAGGAGACTGGAGCCTTGTTCCCAGGAACAAGGAGATAAAAACATTAACCAATGCTCCATTGTACTCTTCTGACAAGTCAAGATGACTCAGCAATTAACTTGTATAAAGTACTGTCAGTAGTTTATTAAATTATTAAATTAAAATTAGTCTATAGCCTGACTATATGACTCGCCTAGCCCCATGTCTTTGTCTTTTTGTGTTTCATTACTCCATCCACACAATCGCGCGGCTGTTCATGTGTGTGTGTTGGGGGTGTATTAATAAGACTTGAGTTTTTTTCCTATGCCTTTGCTATCTCCCTCTCCTTCAGATACCTTGTTTATCAATGTCTCAATGTCCTGACAATTATATCACCTCCAGTGTATATCTCCTTTAGACATACTTGGCTCAATCTGGCTCTTTTGCCCATCTTGCTCTCTTTAGTTCCATTTCTATCCTTTCATAAGCACTTCAATGAGTGGGATGTTTGGGGTATTGTGGCTCCATTATCCATGGAGAAAATGTTTTGTTGAAATGGTTTCTGCAAATCTTTTCCATTTTTTTTTTGTTTGCAGTTCTCTTTCCATTTTCATCCTTGAATGACCTTGGGATAACTTTGCTTAGTTAAGTATTTTGCCAAGCTCTCCTTAAACTGGCTTTACTCTCCACTACTAATCTCTGCTTTATAAGATGATATTCCTTCTAATCTTCCATTATCTGTTTTTGTGTAAGATTTTACAAACAAGCTTATATTTTAACATAGCCTTTAGCAGCCTTCTCACTCTTTGGAAAATAAGTCGAATGATTGCTGACTAAGGCACTTTCTAGGCTCTTTTAGTCTCCTTGTGGCAATTAATTTACATTAGTTTTTAATTATCTTAATAATTTCTGGGTGAAATTATTACAGTCATCATTGGTGTCTTTTCTGTTTTCCATTTACTATGTTTGATTTTCAATAACTGATTTAAATATTTTTTCTCATTCTTCTTTGCTCTTATTTTAGATTCTGATTTTTACTCTGAATTGATGATCTGACTTGGCACAAATAGGTGGCTTAGGGATAACTCCCATGTCAATAAGCCTTTCCTGTCAAAATGTAATTAATTTTGTCCTTTTTGGTATTATTTTGTGCTTGTCATATCTAATGCAACTATTTTTTAAACTGTTCATGATATAGATGTGAGGCTTTTGTATAAACTATAAGTCTTTGGCCTTTCTCATTTCTTTCTCCTGAATCATATTTTCCCCACACATTCCTCCCTATATACTCACCTCTTCCCATCTTTGCACTGAACTTACCAAGTACTAGCATGTGTGTTGGTAGAATTTGGAGGGCAGGCCTTATCAGGTTCTACAGAGAATGTCTCTGATACTTCGTCCTCAGCAACGAAAGTTGGTATTTAATTTGCAATGATTTTAATGGTCTTTTTCCAATTGTGTCTTGTAGCTTTGGGGAATATGTTATAACCCATTCCATCAACTTGTTTCCCGATCTCACTTGTAAGCCATCCTTCCATTTTACTTCAGCTTCCTTCTTTCTTCTCCTGGTTTCGCTTATAGCAAAGATGTCATAATTGAGCGGACTAAGCTTCTCTAGCAACATAACCATGTGATGGGCATTGGAAAATGAGCTCATATTCAAAGTACAAAGAGTCAAACCAGAATTTGTTGACAGTAAATATAAAAGCAGTGGAATTCTAAGCACTCTTTGCCTTCTTTCCCACTATTTTACAGATATCTGTAAAGGGCTTGGCACAGTGCCTGGCACATAGTAGGTACTTGATAATGTTTGTTCCTCCCTTTATCCTCCTTTGCCACTACTCTGTGCCATTACTGTAAAACTAGGAGCTGCCATAGTCAGAAAAATTTCACCACCAGGTGGCCAGCCTCCTCACAATGCACTTCTCTATGATTCGTTAGCTTGGTCCTTAGAAAACAGACTTATTCTGTTATCAGGGCCATACATGAAATCTTTCCAGCATGCCTGAGTTGGTGCTCCACTGGCAGAGCCTTCAAAAACCCCAATTCACCTCCATATCACACTAGAGCATCAGAGTAAGGCTTTGTGGATGGTTAAATTAAAAATTATTTTTAAAAATTTTTTATCTTTATCTCATCCATTTTTTACATTTGTGTTTTATAATGCACATATTATATCATGCCAGTAGTATAGATTTATAATTTATAAATGCATACCTATTGGGGATATATTGATGTGTTCAGAATTTTTTATTGATAGGATAGTATGATCGAAAACATTTAGAAACCACTGATACAGAGGATGGATTGAAGGGGGGGAGACTGGAGCAAGGAGATCAGTTAGTAGCCTATTGTACTCCTCTAGGTGAGAGAAGATGAAGGTCTGAATTAACACAGACCATGTGGGACTGACAAGAAAGGCATGACTGGAAGAGATACTATGAAGGTAAGATCCTGGCAACTGACTGGATATAGGGAGGGGAGAGAGGGAAGAAAATCTCCAAGATTGTGAACCTGGGCAACTTAAAGGATGCTGGTGGCCATCAACAGAAATGAAGTTTGGAGAGGGATGGGTTTGAGGGGAAATGTGAGTTCTATTTTAAAAGATGTTGAGTTGAAGATGCCTATGGAGCACCTGGGGGGAAGATATCTCGCTATAATATGGTGCCATGAGTTTGGATTCAGAAGAGAGATTGAAGTTGGACATAGAGATTTGGGAGTCAGTTGCAGAGATATAATAACAATAATAATAATAACGATGATGATGATGATGATAACTCCCATGGGTGCTAATGAGATTATCAAGGTATATTGCTAATGCAACTGCTATGAATATACAGACCTATTTCCAGGATTGAATCACAAAATATGACACACTCTCTTCCTCAAAGATGAAACCAAGATATTTATTCAGATGCCAGAAAGCCGAATCTACCATAATAACAAAGTTTGTACACATCACCAGGCCAGGGAGCACCGACATCCCCAGGCCTTCCCTCCATTGGGCTTCCCCAACAAACAAGCTCCAATAGGCAAAATTCCTCCCTCTCTCACTAGCTAGCTGCTCTACCTCACTCTCTCCAAGCTCTGCCTCACTCTCACTTCTTGCTCTACCCTTCCTGGTCCATTTGTTCAAGCTCCTCCTACCATGGGCCCCATGTGACTCAGGCTCTATGTGACTCATGCTCCATCACAGCAGTCAGCTGGGCCTGGGCCCAAAACAGGTCATATAGGCCTATTAATGGGCAAGCCAGATCTTCCCATTCTATTAACATTACACAAGGAAGAAAATAGAGAAGAAAGAAAAGGTCCCAGGATATAGCCTTCGGGGATACCCATATTTAGTGGGCAAGAAGTCAATCTGGCAAAAGACACTGAGAAGCAGCAATAAGGGTAGCAGATTCAAATAAGAAAAGTGTGACAGAAGTCAAGAGAGGATGACTTGTCCATGATGAGGGTTAGGTGCTATAAGTCAATGTTAATTCCCTAGATTTTTACTTAATAGATTTTTTATTGGCAATATTTGATATGAATATTATTTCCCTATATTTATTAATTTTATTCATGCAAAAGCTTTTAATCCTTTTTACCTTTCATAATCTTTGCTATCATTTGCTTAATTAAGAATTCTGCCTCTAATCATGCTTGTGAAAGGTACTCGCTCTCATTTTTTCTAATTATTTTTATGGGACTTATCATATATCATATCCACATGAAACTTATCGTGGTTTACGGTTGAAGAAGCTGATTGAAACCTATGTTTCTCTAAACTTCTTTTTAATTTTGCCTTAAATTCTTGTAAACAGGGACTCCTTCCCCAAGTGAATCATATCTGGGGGTTTATCCAATCTGTTGCCAAGGCCTGTCAATTTTAGGTACAAATAGTCAAACCAGAATTTGTTGACAGTCAATATAAAAGCAGTGGAATTCTAAGCACTCTTTGCCTTCTTTCCCACTATTTTAGTCAATTTTAGTTGTGTAACATCTTTTGTCTCTCCCCACTCCAATCCATCCTCCGCTCAGTCGTCAAAGAGATTTTCCTACAGCAGGTCTGACCCTGTCACCCACTAGCCTATAAACTCCAATGGTTCCCTATCAACTCCAGGATCAGATAGAAAATCCTCTGTTGGGCATTCAAAGGGCCCCCTCCTACTTTTCTAGTCTTCTTACATCTTATTCCATATATGCCAACATCCAATGACACAAACAAGCCACTTCATCAAGCGGCTTTCTTGTAGTCTTAGCTAACATCCCACCTTCTACAGGAAGTCTTTCCCCATCCCTCCTAATTCTCCGATGCATCCTGTACATAGCCTGTCTATACAGGGCTGTTTATTTGTTGTCTCCTCTCATTAGACTGGGAGCTCCCTGAGGGATGGGACTGGCTTTGGCCTTTCTTTGTAACTTCAGTGCTTAGCACAATGCCCGGTCCTTAATAAATGTTTACTGACTGATCATCTAGTCCTGAGAAGTGAGTTTAATCAATCCTGATTCTGATTTATCTTGTTCTGTTTCATCGATCTACTTTTCTATTTTTTAACCACTGCTAGCTTTGATGATTGTTGCTTTAAAAGAGAATTTTGGGTCTGCAAGTGTTAATTCCCCCTCCTCCCAATTTCTAATTATCATCTCCCTTGAAACCCTGCTGGGGTGGGGAACCTGCAGCCTCTAGGCCACATGTGGCCCTCTAGATCCCCCAGAGCAGCCCTTTCACTGAATTCAAACTTCATGGAACAAACCCTCTTAATAAAAGGATTTGTTCTGTAAAACTTGGTCACAGTCAAAAGGCTGCACCCAAGGACCTAGAAGGTCATGTGTGGCCTCTAGCTGCAGGTTCCCCACCCCTGCATACCTTTTGTTCTTCCAAATGGATTTTGTTATTACTTAATCTAGCCCTATAAAGTGACCTCTTGGCAGTTTGACAGGTAGTGCATTAAATCTCTAAAGTTAATTTAGTTCATGTCATTTTTATTATACTGGTACTGCCAATCATAGGTAATAACTATTTTCCCCATTATTTGTCTATCTTTATTTTTGTAAAATTGTCTTGTTTATAGAGAGTATATAAATCTGGGTAGATTGATTCCAGATGGTTAATATATTTTGTAATGATTTTTGAATGGGAATTCTCTACCTACTATGCTCTTGGTTTTTGTTACCTGCCTCAGATACTTGTTAGCTATGTCACTGGGCATGTCATGTAACCTCTGTTTTTCTCAGTTTCCTCTTCCATAAAATAGGATAATGTTAGCACCTACCATTAGGAGTGTTGTGAGGATCAAATTAGATGATAATTGTACTTCGCACAATGCCTGTCACATAGCAATCACTATGTAAATGTTAGTTATCATTATCATTATTTAGAAATGCTGCCTATTTTTGTAGATCTAGTTTATATCTTTCTATTTTACTTAAGCTAGTAATCATTTGTCAGTCAAAACACCACCACTTTGACCACTGTATCTCCTCAGACTCTTAGCACAGCACCTTGTAAATGCTTGTAGACTGATCCTGATGGAGGCAGCTCAGGACCCTGAGAAGAGCTGCACCCTGCAGACCACCAGTCTTACTTCCAGCTCAGACCTCACAGCCAAATGGGCCAGCCATCCCTGCCAATTATCAATCAACTGCCACTCATGGGGCAGATAGGGAAGCCTAGCTAAATATTATCTGAAACAACAGGTACCCTGGGGGAGAGGAAGAAGGAAACATGTGTTAGGGAAAAAAACCACCACATTGACCTGATAGAGAAAGCCCAGGACCACAAACTCAAAAGCGCTTCTAGGCCAACGCCTGTGGCCATCACTTTGGGAAGCAGCCTGGCCATTGCTCCTGAGGGACTGCAGCCATAGCTACCAAAGACCCAGAAAGGAATGTACTTGCCACACCAAAGTCCTTGGTTGTATTAGAAAGTTCCATATCAGAAACAGATAAGACTTTATCAGTGAAAATAGCACTAAACAATAAGCAACACCATCTGCTTTGGGCTACGCTCTAAGGCCCATGGGATTTTTTCCATTTATCTTGTAGCTAAAATCCCCCATATATAGTTTCCCCCTTTAGAATGTGAGCTCCTTGAGGGCAGGGACTTTATTTTCTAGTTGTATTTGCATCACTTAGGATAGTGCTTTGTATATACTAAGCACTTAGTGAATGTATAATCCATTCATTTATTCATTCTTTGTTGATTCTTTACTGTTTTCTAAGTAACCGATAATATCTGCAAATAAGGATAATTTCATCTCCTCTCTGTCAAAGTTTAGATCTTTCATTTCTCTCTCTTGTCTTGTTGCTATTGCTAGCATTTCTAGAATGGGAGTCAAATAATAGTGAGAAGAGGAGGTATGATGCCAATTTTAGAAATATATTTTTTATTATATTAAAAATGATTCTTCTATGTCTATACTTTTAAGGGCTTTTAGCTTAACATTAAAGGGGGCAGGCACATCAATTAAAACAAAATATTATAATTTTACTTTGGAATAAAAACTTTCCTCTTCATATCTCTGTTCTCTTTGCCTTATGCATTAAAAAAAAAAAATGTAGTCAATTGACATAGATTGGTCCTTTGAGGTTTTCTTAAAATTTAGGTCCTACCGTTAAATGCTGTATTTTATTCATTTTTTTCCCTGCATCTATGATAAAATGTGTTTTTTTTAATATGATTATGTTGTCTAATATTGAACCATCATTGCATCCCTTGGGTAAATACAACTTAGACATAAGGAACAGTTTATTAGGCAGACATCATCTACTTGACCAGCTTTCACTTTCCACATCTGCCTTTCCCTCTCCAAACACCTGCCTTCAATAAATACAGGAGTTGAAAGCACTAGGAAGACGCGGGGCCTCGGAAGGGGTGGTGCCTCAGAATGGGGGCGGGGCCATAACCACCATCGAAAGACTCCCCTTCCCCCCCAACTGTTGGAGGCTGGTAACAATAGTGGGTGAGAAACCCCAGGCTTGTACCCTTCCTTCCTCACCTGACAAGAGCCTGGCCCCACTTTCCTTACACTTGGGCTGCGTCTTCAACCCTGCCCCTCCTCGGTCAAGGCCTCGGGCTCCTGCTCTGTCAGCAAGCTTCTTTGCCTAAGTGCCCAGAGACAAGCCTGGCAAAGGCCGAAGAGGCCGCGGCGCCTTCGAGGTCCCAATGTCGTTGGGGCCAGCACGTGCCTCCCCCTCTAGGCCTGCGCAGGTCTGTCAGACGCCAACTTCTGCGCGCATGCGTCCTGATACAGCCGGGCAAAAACCCGAGGAGACTGCGCGGCGCTTGTGCTTCCAGATGTGTTTGGGGCTAGCACGTGCCTCCCCGGACCGGGCAGAAAAGGTGGGAAGTGTCAGTCTGGGCTGCCCAGAGTGAGGCGAGGTTGGAAAGGTGAAGACCAGGCTGTGAGGGGCACAAAGCAAACAGGTGAGAGAGCTCACCAGACTTTTCAGTTTCCTCCTTCGAGGTTTGGAGCGAGGAAGGGGAAAGTTGGTGTGGGATACCCCAGGTGGGGTTGTGAGGAGCGGGATGAGGGAGCGGGTTGTGAGGGTTGGGGCCGGCCAAGGAGAGGAGGGATAAGTCTAGGGGTGTCCCTGCGGCTGGGGGAGGGGAGGAAGGGAGGGAGGGAGGGGAGGAGGCACTCTGTCTGCCCAGCTTTTGCACAGGCGTATACCTAGCTGGAAGGATCTCCCTCCCCACTTCCAAGCCCTCTCTGTCCAGAGCGACCTCCCTGAGACCTTCCCTGGTCCTGAAGCTGATTTGCATATGCCTTGTATATTGTATTTGTGCAGACATGTTGTGTCCCCATAGACCTCCCTGAAAGCAGAGGCTGCTTCATTTTCATTTGGAGGGGGGGCCTCTGCTCCTCTCCTGCGTGCTTCTCTATCACATTATCCATGGCCCCCACGCCATTACCCTACCCCCTACCCCTTCCCAGCCCAGAACCTCTTCCTACTTTATTCCTCTCTTACTGGGATAACAGGGACCTTCTGCCTGGATCTCCTACTTCTCCCCTTCATCTCAGAAGTTACTGTGTGGTTGTGGATTGTGGGCTTGTCCCCCAGGAGCTGGAGTGGAACTGCATGGTGGGGTACAGATACTGGGGAAGGGTCTTACCATAGACTAGGCTGGATCTTAGGGACAGTTCACACTCTCAGAAGGAAGTCTATTTCTGTGGGGTTGTACAATGGTAGGATTGGGTTGTCCATAAGATTTTAGGAAACTCAGAAGATAGGAGAGTAGCGTGGCCCATATGGAATCACCCTAGGATGTTGGTCAGCTTTGAGTAATTATGAGATCACCATAAGGTCCTGGGAAGTTTCTTCAAGTCATTTTGGGGTCGCATCACAGGTGGTGAGTGGTTAGGATAACTTTTGGTAGCGCTGCATGGAGAAGAGGTCCATAAATTGCACTAGTTGCTGGGTATTCTTAGGTTCCTCCATGGGAGTCATGGGTCTTAAGTCATTATTGGGCAGTTAGCTCATGGGGTATGAGATGCCATAAATAATTATGTATGCGTATTAAGGAGCATGGGGGGCCCCAAGATTTTTATCATCTCACCCCATGGGGAATAGGGGAATCACAAGTAATCATGGGATTTCCCTGGAATCTGGGAGGCAACTAGCTTTCATGGGATTGCTACATGATAGCTGGACAAGTCCTTGTGGGGTCAACCCCAGGGTATGTGTAGAGCATGTTGGGGGCTACTACCACCCACCTCCCTATCAGACCAGCTGAAAGGGGTCTCACGGGAAGAAATGAGGCGGAGGCAAGATGGTCAGAATACCCCCTTTTTGTTTTTGCAAATATGCTTTAAGCGTGCGGTTAGCCCGTTCCACTATAGCCTGTCCAGTAGGGTTGTGAGGAATGCCAGTGTGGTGCACTATATACCATTCAGTGCAGACCTGGGAAAAGGCCCTAGAAGCATATGCGGGGCCGTTATCAGTCTTAATCATTCTCGGGACCCCTCTGGTGGCAAAACAAGATATAAGGTGTATGGTAACGTCATGCACAGCCTCCCCAGTCCGGGCAGTGGCCATGACAAAACCAGAAAAAGTGTCAACACATACATGAACAAAAGAAGAATGGCCAAAGGGTGCATAGTGTGTAACATCCATCTGCCAAATATCATTGGGATAAGCACCCACGGGGTTATATGGAAATGTTTTAGGCGGGGGAAGAAATGGTACACAGTGAATGCAGGACCTCACCAATTTCCATGCTTCAGCCTTTGATAGTCCATAAAGGAGACGCAAAGACCGAGCTGAAAGATGGAGATTATGATGGGCATTTCTAGCATCCACAAGGAAGGCAGCAGACAATACGTGATCCGCTACTGCATTGCCTTGTGCCAAGGGACCCGGAAGTCCCGAGTGAGAACGGATATGCATAATATGAAAAGGAAACTGCCTGTCTCGGACCACCGACTGCAATTCAGATGTTAATTGAGCTAAAGAATCAGTTTTTCTAGGAATGCAGGCCGTCTCAATATGAGGCACCATACCAGCTACATATTTGCTGTCAGTTATAATATTGACAGCGTATGGCAGAGAGAGAGCTTGAATCACTGCAAACAATTCATTCTGTTGCGTTGATGAAAATGCCGTATGAAACACATGTAAAATCTTTTTAGAAGGAACAAAAAGAGAAGTCCTGTGCAATTTTGTGGCATCAGTAAAAACATTATATCCTTCTACAGGGTGGGGGGAATACCTTGTATTCCATACCCAGGGCCAATGAATGAATTGATCGGCAAGGGGGATGGGACAGCCATGGAAAAAGGAAAAAGAAATTAGCACTTGCCAATCAGGGTCAGTTTGAAAACATTTCTGAAGCTGAGAGTTAGAGTAAGAAGTATAAATACACTGGGGATCTAAGCCGGATAAAAGTCGAAGGCGTTGTACAGCCTTCCATATCACCTGGGCCACCAAATCCATATATGGTGAGCAAGACTTGTTTTTCACTTGAGCCAAATGCACCCACTCCAAAATACCCTTCTTTTGATGCAAAACCCCTGTAGGCATGCAAGGAGTCGGTAGTATAGTTACATCGATTGGTTGGGAAGCATCAAGCCTGCATGTAACCTGAGACAGAATAGCCTGTTTAACTTTTTTCAAATTGTCAAGAGCTTCGGGTGTCCATGACCGAGCAGAATTCAACTCTGACGGCCCTCTTAACGTGTCATATAAAGGTTG